>BLSH010412557.1:674790-688250 GCA_018402905.1 Glandirana rugosa
CGGAACTTCATCATGTCCTTGGAAAAAACTTCAGTCTCACTTAAGTCATCACATGTAATTCTGCCGAGGGTAAGTGAAGTTACCCTAAAGACTACAGTTCGCTGAACCCCGCTGTGTTCAGTCTCGCGATCAGCGACATCACACTTGGTCGGGAATCCAAAAGGAAAACTCATTGTCACAACCCTATGATAGTTCTCTCTTCGGTCATTAGTTGTTACTAATAGAAATAATGGAATACTAATACTAATCTCAACTCGCTTGGAGACCTTCAAGCCCAAGACGACCAGGCAGGCTTGAAGCCCTGTTTCAGGCCCAGGCGTGCGATCGTTCGGGTTCCGTCCGGACCCGGACCCGGACTTTGTCCCGAAGTTCGGACGGACCAGCAGAACCCGAACTTCCAGAGGTTCGCTCAACTCTAATCATAATCATAAGGTAATAAAGATAATCATTGTTGATTACTGGCTTCTCTCTTGATAGTATCCCAACACTGTTACTCAAAAGGAAAACCTAAGGGCTGGTTCACACTACAGCGACTAGCGCTCTGACTTGTGTCGCCCCAAGTCGCTTGACATCAGAAATCCCATTGAAGTGAATGGGAGCCGTCTTAATGTACACTACTGAATTCACTCTGACTTCAAAAAAGGTTCCTGTACTACTTCAAGGCAACTTCTATCCGACTTGTGCCCATAGAATTCAATGGAAGTAACCTCCAAGTCAAATCCCCATCTATATTGAAGCGACTTTACAGGAAAAATAAAATAATATACACAGGTGTTCCCCGCGAATTACCCAGGCAACCCCCTTCCTCCCTTGTCTGATTGGCCACAGGCAAAGTCACCTGGCATGGAGGTCACTTTAGGTCATGTTGTAAGTCACTCAAGGTCGCACTGAAGTTGCATTGAAGTCACGGTCAAATCGCCTTACAAAGTCGCCCCTGAAGTCAGATCACCTGTGTGTGAACCGGCCCTTAAACAACTATAATAAAGCAACAAAAGTTTTGCCTTCAGCAAAAACATACTTTTGTCCTTTAATATTTTCATGTTGACACATTTCAATTTTAAAGTTTAAATGGATATTATGTGTGGGAACTCATTGCATTCGATTTTCACACTGCAAACCAAAATGTAAATTGTCAGTGGAGCAGTGTTTAAGCAATTTTATCATTTATAGCTGTAATTTAAGACCCAGGACCAACTCCTAGCTATTAAACACAAGATGACGTCACTGCCACTGGTTAAAGGAAACTGAAAAGAACAAGCATTCCTAAAAAAGGATCTGAATTGGACCTTATAATTGCTAGCTATATTATTATACCACTGATTCAGCAATTAGAAATAGTCTTTTGAGCTTACAATATTATTTGTATTTTGAAAAGATTATTTTAATTAGATCTGTAATTTTCCACAAAAAAAATATTGTGGTTTCTTTTATTTAGCTGATAACAATTCACCAGTACAATAAATAATCAGAACAAACCTAATCTATTCTCACATTTATTTTTGCTTAGTGCTGCAGTAATGTTCAGCCAAAAGATTCCTTCTGCTGAGTTTAAAGATGTCATGCCAATTGTTGAGCAGGGCACTCAGGTGCTTGCCAAGTGCTGCAGATCCTTTTCTGATAACTGCATGGAAAATGAGGTAGGAAAATTTATACGGATTCATTTTATAAAGCTACAGTTAATCTGATCAGTCTCAAGTGCTTTTTTTTATACAAAGTTAAACTGTATTTAAAGCTCCATTTAAAAAAAAAATGCAATCACAGTTTTTTAAACTTTCAATTTTTATTAGTTTATCAGATACATTACAAATGCTTCTTGGTGCAATTACATATAGATACAAAGGGAAATACATATAAACAGGATGAATAAACAAAGGTGTTATCAATCTAAGTAATCACATTTTTTTATGAATTGGAAAGTGGGGAATGATATTATAATCTGTATAAACAAAATATGAATAAAGTGAATAAAGTGTAGTGTCTAAGCATTAAATGTATCAATAGTCAAAGACAATACCAGAATGCATTGAATCAATATAAACAAAGATATTTTCAATATTGTAAAGTGCTCTCAGTGCTGTACCATGTACGTCAGGTTTCCTGTTGTCAATACGGGGAGAGTGGACGTTTGCAACGGTCCGGTCTCAGAACAAGGCTTGGTACGTCCACGTTATACTTTCCCGTCCCTAATATAAGAAGAAGTGATGTATGCAATAGCCTATTTTCTTAAACAAGGCTTGGTACGCACTCGCCCACGCCATCTTTTTCAAGGAAGTAGTTCCCGTCTGTGCGATTAACGCCACTTTACAGGTTGGTACCCCATTCAATCAATTGTATCCTATATAAACGCAATGACTGGGGCAGGCGGACACCCTGGACGATGTCTCGTATGAAATGCGTCACGTCCAGTCCTGCCGGTGCCATTGCATTGTACTGAGTTTTACCAAAAGCGCTTCTTTCTTAATGGACATATTCAAATTTCATCTGCAACATCAATTCAAGATCACCTCCTGGTTGTATGGAGAAGAGGGCAGTGTGGAGCGTTTCCCCGTTTCTGGTGTTGTTACACCACATACCTGATTGACTCTGTGGACGTATATAATCTGAGTCCATATAATCTGGTAAGCCCCTTATATATCGATGGTGGCTTCTCTTCCTTAGACAGAACCATTGGTGTCGCATTTGGATTTTATTCACTATACTTTACTTTGAACTGTACACATGAACTATGAATTCTCTCTTTTTCAGTTTTTTTTTTTTTATGACACTTTATTCTTCAATTTGATTTATTTTTTTAATAATCACTACTTACCTACTTGCTATTTGTACATATAAGGTTTTTCCCAATTGGTATATTTTGTATATCATCTTAAAATTTAGTTTTTTTGCTTGGATTTATGTCCTCACAATTAGGGATGGGCCGAACACCCCCACCCCACCCCCCGGTTTGGTTTGCATCGGAACTTGCGAACAGGCAAAAAATATGTGTGAACCCACAAACGCCATTTAATTTTATGGGACTCAAACATGAAAAATCAAAAGTGCTCATTTTAAAGGCTTATATGCAAGTTATTGCCATAAAAAGTGTATGGGGACCCGGATCTTGCTCTAGGGAACATGTATCAATACAAAAAAAAGTTTTAAAATTAATCGTTTTTTTCAAGAGCAGTGATTGTAACCACTTGCTTACTGGGCACTTAAATCCCCCTCCTGCCCAGACCAATTTTTGGCTTTCAGCGCTGTGGCATATTGAATTACAATTACGCGGTCGTGCGATGTTGTACCCAAACAACATTTTTATAATTTTTTTCCCACAAATAAAGCTTTCTTTTGGTGGTATTTGATCACCTCTGCAGTCTTTATTTTTTGAGCTATAAACAAACAAATAGCGACAACTTTGAAAAAAGAACAATATATTTTACTTTTTGCTATAATCAATATTCAAAAAATGTAAAAAAATGATTCATCAGTTTTGGCCGATATATATCCTTCTACATATTTTTGGTAAAGAAAATAGCAATCGGTGTATATTGATTGGTTTGCGCAAAAGTTATTGCATCTACAAACTATGGGAATTGATTTATGGTGTTTTTATTATTATTTTTTATTTACTAGTAATGGCGGTAATCTGCGATTTTTTATCAGGACTGCGACATTGCAGCGGACATGTCAGACATTTTTTACACTTTTTTGGGACCACTGACATTTATACAGTGATCAGAGATTTCAATAGCCACTGATTATTGCATAAATGTCACTGGCAGGAAGGGGTTAACACTAAAGGGGCAATCAAGGGGTTAACTGTGTTCCCTGTGTGTGTTCTAACTGTATGGGGGCTGGGCTGCCAGGGACATAACAGATCTCACTGATCCCGATCACAGGGATCAGAAGATCTGTTATGTCCCCCCAAACAGAACTGAGAACCACCGCGTTTACATTGACGGTTCCCCATTCTGCTGCTCTGTTAGGCGATCGCAGGTCTCCAGTGGACATCGAGTCCGCCCGACCCGTGGGCACGCCCACCGCTGGCTGTGAGTGCACACCGGGAGCTCGCAAAGGGGCGGACGTCCATGGACGTCCCCCTGGCAATTCAGATCCACTCTGTAGCCGTCTTTCGGCTATAGCTCGGATCTGTAGTGGTTAATAATGCTTAAAGTGAAAAAGTAAAAATGAAATATTCCTTTAAATATTATGCCTGGGGGGTCCCCCTTAGTATGCCTGTAAAAGGGTGCATCTTTGTGATGTTTAGAACAGTGCCACCGCAAAATTACATTTGTAAAGGAAAAATGCTAATTTAAAATCGCTTGTGGCTGTAATGTATTGCCGGTTCATGGCAATATAGATAAAAATCACTGGAAAAGCATTGCGTTGGGGATCTCACCCCCCCAGTCCATACCCGGCGCCGAAATTAAAAACAAAGTCCGTACTAGACCCTTCAGATCAGGCATGTATTTTAAGGGGAACCCCGCACCAAAATTTTAAAAATATTGTGTAGGGCCCCCCAAAGTCTGTATCAGGCCCTTCAGGTCTGGTATGGATTTTAAGGGGAACCCCGTGCCAAAATTAAAAAAAAAATTTGCATAGGTGTCCCCCCAAAGTCCGTACCAGGCCCTTCAGGTCTGGTATGGATTTTAAGGGGAACCCCGCGCCGATTTTTTAAAAAATGGCGTACTTCCGTTTCCGCCACTGCATGGAGTAGCTGTCTCAAAGCTAAGCTCCTGCGGAGTGATCTCCAAAACTGCCTATAAAACCGGCCCAGAAGCCCGCAAACACCCCTAGCACCTCCAGCGGTCCCCCCCCCCCCAACAGCCATGGATCGGTATCTGGAAAAACCGGCGCCATGGCCGCTACTGCAGCATCAACCAGAAATTGAGGCCCCGGCTTCGGCCTACATACAATGGAAACCATGTCCAGCATGACGGCTTCTGAGGACTCGGGATAGAGGTACGATATGCCCCACATGTTGTCCCCCAGCATAAAGGGAATAGTAACACTGACTGCATAGCACGTGCGGTGGCAGCACTCCTCACCCCCACAACTGAGGCCACTGTTGAGAAGGCGATTAACGCCAGTATGGCCCAAATACAAAGAGACTTAAAAGAGCACTCCTTCAGACTAAATGAAGCAGAGCACCACATATTGAATCTAGAAGATGAGCTGTATCAAATGCAAGGTACGGAGCAATCTCAGGAAAAAACAAATCAGGTGCATCAGGACACATTCCAGATGCCCTAGGCCTTTCAGCCCCCGCAAAGGTGGAAAGAGCCCACCGCCTGCGTCCGTATAATGCGGAACAAACCTCTCCGCACCCTATCATAGCCAGATATTTCAATTACGCAGACAAAACAAACATTCTACAAAAATTCCGCCACTCAAGAACCCTGCAGATCGATGGCATCAAAATACAAATTTTTGCTGATTACTCTATCGAGGTTTCCAAAAAGAGAAAAGCATTCCAAAACCTCTGCTTGGAACTATTCTAGTTTCAAATAAAATTTACTCTGGCCTTTCTGATGATACTTCACTTCAAAGCTCCTAATGGGGACCAACTCACCTACCACTGGACCAAAGGAGCCCAAGAAAGGATTCTCCCAAATGTCTAAATTACTCGAACTCTACATACCAGCTCACTTAACGTTGACTGCTCTTATCTTCACCAAATCACCTGGCCTAAGGGCCTTTACCTCCATTGGATAATTATGCCTCTAGTGCTCTCTTTTCCTCATTGATCACAGTTTCTAACTGACCTTATTATTTGGACTTCACAGTACTGGGATCCAGTGTAATATACCTATTGTTATATCTTTTTGGGGCTGTGGCTTTCCTCAAGCTCTGTCTGTCTGCGTAGTCCCTCTTTTCACTTCCTTGTATTAGGAGCTGCTGGTAACTCACAAACAACCTGAGTGGGCCAACCTAAGGAAAAAATAATCGCCCACCCAAGACACTCCTATGGGAGACTACTCACACAGTCTACTCATGCGGAAGAAGAGAAGTTCTTAGCTAGCTCAGTTGTTTGCTTTTCTATTGTTTTTTGTGTCTACTGCCCTCCCCTACAGCTTCACATACAACACACCACTTTCCCTCCTGATCCAACAACATTACTCTTCATATACTTTGCTTCAGCCAACTACGTTATACCAATGTCTTACACTTATCGAATAGGCACTAATACCCATTCCCAGCTTTCAAAAGCACTAACTCTCAACCCTTTTTATGAATATTATCTCCTGGAATGTAAAAGGGCTTAGGTCCCCCTTTAAAAGGCTTAAAATCCTACGCCATCTTAAAAGGCTCAAGGCAGATATTGTTCTCTTACAGGAAACCCATCTCTCCTCCCACGATTTCAATCAAATGCACAAACTCTGGGTGGGCTCGGTAATAGGCTCTGAAGCCATTGGACGTAAAGCCGGCTTCCTCATTCTATTCCACAAAACATTTCCTACAAAATAATATCTGCAGACACTGAAAATCAGGGTAGAATGGTCACCGCTCATATTCAATACGTCAACAATGAATACCTAATAACTAACATTTATGCTCCTAACAGTCTAGGGAAACAATTTTATGGAGTACTTTCAGTATCCCTACTGAAACACCCTCATCTTCCCCATATCATAGGAGGAGACTTCAATGATATACTCCACCCTCTAGAGGACAGATCTTCCACCAAGAGGGACAAACCCACACAAACAGAACCCGCACCAACACACTTTGCTTCCACAATGAGCTCCATGAACCTCGTCGACATCTGGAGACTCCAACACCCTGTAGTCAAAGAATTTACCTTTTTCTCCCATCCCCATAATACCCTTACAAGGATAGATTATATTTTCTGCACTAAATCTTTGAAGGTGACAGAAGCTGAAATCAGCAACATTGCTATATCAGATCACGCTCCAGTTCACCTTACCGATAAAAGACAATCAGTATCTGGAGGTTTCCCTCCTCCCTCCAAAACCCACCCACATAACATCTCATTACCCACATTATACCTCACTCTATGCCCCAGATCCCATATACAAGGAAGCAGTGCAGACTTTTTCGGACCAGGTCCACTTACCCAAAATTTCCCCCTATCAGCTGGAGATGCTAAACTCTGCCATTACCACACAGGAAATAAGGAATGTCATCCATCATCTAGCCCCCTCCAAGGCCCCTGGCCCCAATAGGCTTACAGGGGAATTTTACAAAACTCTACAGGATAAGACAATACCACCTCTACAAGCTGTTTACTCCAAGCTATGGGAAGGTGGCTCTTACCCCCTGACTAGAAACCAAGAAATCATCAAATTACTAGAAAAAAAAGGGAAGGATCCCACTAACCCTGGATCCTACAGACCTATACCCCTACTAAACATTGACGTTAAAATATTATTGAAAATTATAGCCACAAGATTGGCCACTATTATACCACGCATAATAGACCCTGCACAGTCAGACTTTGTAAAAGGTAGAGCAACAGCAACCCTTAACATTAGGAAAATTCTGGCAGTACTGGAAAAAGCAAGGGGGGGGAGGAGGGGGGGCACGCTAACATCTCCCTGGACGCAGAGAAAGCCTTTGATAACGTTCTCTTCAAATGGTTACTTATCGAGAATAGTCTTCCAAGGCCCCTTCACACACCTGATCAAATCTATGTATTCAGCTCCTGTGGCCAGGCTGGTGGGGGCGGGCCTCCTCATCACAGAATTCAAACTACACAAGGGGACGATAAATTACATAGCCCCCCTTCACGACATACATTTCAGAGATATTGAACTACGCTCATCCCTGTTCGCAGGTGAAGTCCGCATCTTTACGGCCAATCCAGCTGCAGACATGACCACGATTAAAAACATATTTGACAAATTCAGGGTATGCTCTGGCCTATGTATTAACTACCATAAAAGTGAGATTCTTCCGATTGGACCATCATCCAACCCTCCCTGAACAGCTACTGTAATTCTCCCTTTGCGATAGCCACCTCACACATCACCTATTTAGGTATCAAGATAGGTAAACTGCCATCTCTACTCTACCACCTCAATTACTCTCCCCTTCTCACGAAAATCTCTCAAGAACTCATTAACTGGATGGATCTATCTCTCTCGCTCATGGGGAGATGTCACCTAGTAAAAATGGTCAGCTTCGTCCGCCTATTATATCCTCTTCAGACTATCCCATTACTTCTAAAAGACATCCAAATGATCAACAAAAATATCTCAAAGTTCATTTGACAGAAAAGGTGACCCCATATAGCTTTGTCTAAACTACATCTCCCCAGGACCGAGGGAGACGCTAGTCTCCCCAATACCAGGCTTTATAACATAGCGGTCCTCCTGCTATTCTAACCACAACCTTGAATCAGTAATGGTCTATCCACAATTTTTGGTGGCCCACCTTTACTCCAGATAGAAGATTACTCCTCCGGACCTTCAACACAATCTCCTCTTTAGGGATACGGCAATAGCATGGAGGGAATACAGAAAACTTTTTAAACTGTCACCATTCATGTCAAAGTACTTCCAAATTATGGGCAATATTATCTTTCCTGCAGGAATGGACCACAAGGTCCTCATCCAATGGGAAGGTCAAGGCTTGACAAGGTTCTCCTACTTATGCAATGAGACCTCTGGCATTCCACGAGACTTCTTATCCATAGTGGACGATTTTTCCATACCCGAAGCTCACCTTTTTTACTTTTAGCAATGCATTCGCTTCGTCTGGACCTCTTGCCAGGAGAGTCATAAGAGGTTTCGGGAAAGCAAACTGGACTACCTGATAAAAAAAGATGCCTACAACATCTTGGATATTTACAAACCACTCCAGCAACAAGCCTCTCACTCTACAGCTTATAAGTCTAAATCTCAATCGGCCACCTGCCAACTATGCCAACTATGCAACCACCACAGAACCTTCCTTACCCACCGCTTCTGGTCTTGCTCATACATTGCAGCCTTCTGGGACCAAATCATTTCCTACATCGACAGTATCACCCTTCTCCATCTCCTGAAGGATTCATTACTCCTAATCTTGGGTAATTAGGACAGGCAACTCATTCAGTGGTCCCCCTCCTCCAGTCCTAAGATCAAAGATTGGATTCTCATCTGCCTCCGATTGCTCGTAGGGCCATTTTAAAGAACTGGACCTCCCCTACCAGTCCTTCAATTTCTCAAGTTAAATGGGAATTAATAACCCTTCTCTACAAGGACATGATTAACACTGTATTTAACCACCCTCGGGCGGCTAAATATTTTCACCAGAAATGGCAAGCCTTTATAAACGCCACCCTACCCCCAGCAGACATTGGCAACTTTGGTGAATCTTTCATGTACTTCATGAGACAAATGTCCCCTTTCACCCAGGATGACATTGGTTGAACTTTTCTCCATCAAGGGTCTTGCAGAGCCCAAGAAACTCTTACCCACATCAAGAATGTATGTACACCTCGGCCACATCTTCCTTGTACTTTGGCTGTTGCTATATGTCAACCCAACACACCAGGAAAATTCAGTTGGTAGTAGAAGACTCCCCCCCCCCATCCTTTACCTCCCTTATTACAGTAAAAAAGATCCATCTGGTTGTCTCTTTTACAGAATGTTTTGTGAACTATTTCTGTGGTACCAATGCCTAGTCAACCTTTCTTATGTAAAAATGTTTGACTCTGTCAAGGCGGGTTTACACCTTGCTATGTTCTTGTATCTTTGTGATAATACCTTAATAAATTATATTGAAAAAGAAATGGCGAAGGGGTCCCCCCCAAAATCCAAACCAGACCCTTATCTGAGCATGCAGCCCTGGCATGGCAGGAGGGGATGGGGACGAGCGATCTCCCTCCCCCTCTGAACCATATCAGGCCATATGCCCTCAACATGAGGAGAGTGCTTTGGGGTCCCCAAAGCACCTTGTCCCCATGTTGATGGGGAGAAGGGCCTCATTCCCACAACCCTGGCAGGTGGTTGTGGGGGTCTGTGGGTGGGGGGCTTATCGGAATATGGAAGCCCCCCACATGTGAATGAGTATGGGGTACATTGTACGCCTACCCATTCACCAAAAAAGGAGTGTAGTGGTACAAAAAACATGAGGCAGTTTTTGACAAGTCCTTTATTGTGTAAAATAGCTTTTTTCTTCCTTTCTTCTTTCTTCTCCCTCCAGTCTTCCTCCATCTTCTCCTGCCCCTCTCCTTCTTCTGGTCTTCTGCTTCTTCCTTCGGTCTTCTTCCTTCCTCTCGTCCTCTTCTTCATTTTCTTCTTCTTCTTTCACTGCCATAGCTCCAGCTGACACAGCCGTGCCGTCCAGAGGCGACTCGCAGAATGGGTGGTCTTCAGTTTGACATTTCTTTTATAAGAAGGGACAGGGCCACCCGGTGATGTAAATGGGTGACCCCGCCCCCCAAAAAAAAATTAGCGTGGGTTACCCTAAAATCCATACTAGACCCAAAGGGCCTGGTTCGCATTTTTGGGGACCCTCACGTCATTTTTTTTTTAATTTTGACACAGGGTTCCCCTTAAAATGCATACCAGACTCAAAGGGCCTGGTTTGGATTTTGAGGGGAACCCCCATGCATTTTTTTTTCAATTTGGCGCGGGGTTCCCGTTAATCACTTTAGGACAGAGCCTCATTATGAGATTTGGTGTTTACAACTTAAAATCAGTTTTTTTTTAAAGAAAATTACTTAGGCGGTTGTTGCAATAATGTCACACCGTATTTGTGCAGCGGTCTTAAAAGCGCAATTTATTTGGACAAAATTCACTTTTTTAAATAAAAAGAAAATAAGACAACAATAGAGTTAGCCCAATTTTTTTCTATATTGTGAAAGATAATGTTATGCTGAGTAAATTAATACCCAACATGTCATACTTCAAAATTGCGCCCGCTCGTGGAATGGCGACAAACTTTGGCACTTAAAAATCTCCATTGGCGAAGTTTAAACATTTCTACAGGTTACCAGTTTTGAGTTACAGAGGAGATTTAGTGCTAAAATTATTGCACTCGCTCTAATGATCGCGGCGATACCTCACATGTGTGGTTTGAACACTGTTTCCATATGCGGGCGGGACTTACATATGCGTTTGCTTCGGGGGGCTTTAAAATTATTTATTTTACTTGTTATTTTTTATGTTTACACTTTCCATTTAAAAATAAAAATTTGGGTCACTTTTATTCCTATTACAAGGAATGTAAACATTCCTTGTAATAGAAAAAAGCATGACAGGACCTCCTAAATATGAGATCTGGGGTCAAAAAGACCTCAAATCTCATATTTACACTAAAATGCAATAAAAAAATTGCTTCAAAATTGCGCCCACTCATGGAATGGCGACAAACTTTGGCACTTAAAAATCTCAATCGGCAAAGCTTTAATTTCTACAGGTTGCCAGTTTTGAGTTACAGAGTCGGTCTAGTGCTAGAATTATTGCTCTCGCTCTAACGATCATGGCGATACCTCTCATATGTGGTTTGAACGCCGGTTTCATAAGCGGGCGGGACTTACGTATGCGTTGGCTTCTGCGCGCAAGCTCAGCGGGACGGGGCACTTTACTTTTTTTTTCTTATTTATTTTACTTATTATTTTTTATTTTTATACTGTCCATTAAAAAAATGGGTCACTTTTATTCATATTACAAGGAATGTAAACATTCTTTGTAATAGAAAAAAGCATGACAGGACCTCTTAAATATGATATCTGCGGTCAAAAAGACCTCAGATCTCATATTTACACTAAAATGCAAAAAAAAAAAAGGCTCCTTTAAGAGCATGACATGACCCAGTCAAACAGGTGAAGGAAAACTGGGCCTTGAGTGTTGGTGGTGACAGAACACTGTAACCCCTCACAATTACTCTTGTTGGGCACAGGAACTGGCCCTGCTTTTGTAATTTATTTTAAAAATTGTAATGACATGCCCCAGGCAAACAGGTGCATAAAAATTGGGCCTTGAGTGTTGGTGGTGGCAGAACACTCTAACCCCTCACAATTACTCTTGTTGAGCACAGGAATAGGCCCTGCTGTTGTAATTTATTTCAAAAATTGTAATGACATGCCCCAGTCAAACAGGTGCAGAAAAATTGGGCCTTGAGTGTTGGTGGTGGCAGAACACTATAACCCCTCACAATTACTCTTGTTGGGTGCAGGAACGGGCCCTGCTGTTGTAATTTATTTCAAAAATTGTAATGACATGCCACAGGCAAACAGGTGGAGAAAATTGGAACTTAGGTGTTGGCGTTGGCAGAACACTATACAGTATATATATTCTTATTTCTTACACTGCCTGAATGGACTCTATATACTATACACTGAATGAGCTGTATATAGTCTACACCAGGGATATGCAATCAGCGGACCTCCAGATGTTGCAGAACTACAAATCCCATGAGGCATTGCAAGACTCTGATAGCCACAAGCATGAAACCCAGAGGCAGAGGCATGATGGGACTTGTAGTTTTGCAACAGCTGGAGGTCCGCTAATTGCTTATCCCTGGTCTACACTAAAGGCATTGTATTAATATATATATATATATATATATATATATATATATATATACACACAATAGGAAGGTACATACAGGGCTGCTGATATGCCAGTACAACCAGCCCTGTGTCAGTAAAAGGGACTTTGCCAGTGTTCCTGGCCGTTTCCGGGTGGTGCGCGCGCCTCCGTGCGCGCTCCCGTGCGCGCGCGCCTGCGCGCGCGCACGCGCCGGAAACGGCGCCAAATGGTGCCTATTTAAACCCTGGACATCCTGCACAGAGTTGCTGCTTGTTCTACAGCGTTCCAGACCTGTGGGCCTCAGCTCCATACCTGTTCCTGTGTTTCACCTGTTTCCTGTCAACCCGGCTTGCTTTGACCTGTTGTCCGCTACCTGCATCGACCCCGGCTATCCACGACCATCCGCTTGTCTACTCCTCTGTACCTCCGCTGCCCGCCCGTTAACGAACCTTGCCTGAACTTGACGATCCGCTTGCCTAACCCTTTTTGTACCTTTCTGCCTGCACGTTGCCAACCCTGCTTGTACGACCATTCTCCTGTTTGCATGACCTGCTGGAATCTCACTACAACATCTGTGACCATCCAGCCCTCGTGCCCTCCCGCACTCTCGGGCCTCTGTCTACACTACCAGGGGTCCTTGAATCGGGTGCGCAAGAGCGGTTGTTCCCTGCACAAGACAGACTCCACCGTCAGGTACGTAACAGAAACAAGCAGCCATGACTGAGTCTGCGCAGGGAACACGCTCCGCCATGGACGACTTATGCGCCCACCTGGCTGGCCTTACCCAGGCCGTTAAAAATCTGCAGGAGGGATACACCCGGTTGGAGGAACGGGTACAGGAATTGTCTACCTCCCCTGCCTCCGAGTCTCCTGCTGCCCGCACCATTGTGGCCCTGCCCTCGGAACCCAAGGTCCCGCTGCCGGATAAGTTTTCCGGGGACCGACGCAAGTTTCGGGTCTTCCGGAGCGCCTGCGACTTGTATCTGGGTCTCCAGC
>BLSH010412557.1:691813-708921 GCA_018402905.1 Glandirana rugosa
GTGCTCACGTCCCACTCCCAGTATATACTCTCACTTATCCCGTTATTAGACCTTCTTCCTTCTCCCCTACTCTTTGTTACATTTTTAGTTTCCATTGATTTTCCTTACACTAGATCTTAATCTTTCGGTAAAAAAAGGGGGTGATGTAAAAGATACTTCGACGGACCCGGGGGGGATGACCAGCCCGGGGCGTGTTGTCCCACAGTCATTTTCCCTGAAACGGTCACAAGGACCGGCAAAGGCCCACCACGCGCGCGGAGGCACCGATCTGACTTTGCCAGTGTTCCTGGCCGTTTCCGGGTGGTGCGCGCGCACAGGCGCGCGCGCACGGGAGCGCGCGAGCACGCACGGAGGCGCGCGCACCACCCGGAAACGGCCAGGAACACTGGCAAAGTCCCTTTTACTGACACCCTGTTGTGCGGGGCCCGACCAGTAGGGGGGGCCCAGGCAGCTTCATAGAAAATGTAGTGGGGGAAAAAAATGGCTTTCTAATTCTAGATCACATTCCTTTTAGTTACCTTTGATTTTTACATTGTTTCTCATCCCCTCTTCCTTCTTCCAGATTATTGCCCTATTCACTCTCATATATGACCCTCACCCTGCACTCGTGCTCTGATCTTTCTTCTCTCTGTCCCATTGATCATACCTTGGTTAGTCTCTGCAGTTTCAGTACTTTCCTCCTGTACTCTTTGTTCCATCGAATGTATCACGTTGCTCCAACTTCCTAGCCATATAGTCTTTCCTGCTTTTTCCCCCATTGCTCTGACTGATACAGTCATGGCCGACCAACTACATTCCGTTCCTGTAGCTGTCTTATCTTTTTCCAGCACAGTTTAGTGTTCTTAATGTAGCTGGGCTGCACTCAGGGTTTACTCCTTGCTATAAATCGCTTATTCCTCCTTCTCAATTTTGCTTCTTCTTCACTCTTACTCTGTTATCACCTGTTCCCTCTGAACATCCCTATGTAACTGCTCAACTCTTATTTAGTCATTTACTAACTGATCTGCTTAGTGTGTCCTATTTTCTACCACCTACAGCTTAATTCTATAGCATCATTACAAGATTCCTACTGTACACTTTTGTGCACCCCATGTGAATGAGACCTAACTGAATCTCACACTAGTCCAATTGCATCCAAAACTCTGGGTCAGCTCTGGTTCACATTGGTGCATTTTGGAATGCGATTTGACATGTCAAATCACATGCCAAATTGGCGACAATTGCCGGCAATGGCACTGTCCGGAAATTGCGGCATCGATTTCCAAAAGTAATTTCTGTACTACTTTTGCCTATTTCAGTTGCGATTTCTATTGACATCTGTGCAACAACCCACACAGATGTCTCTGAAATCGCACCTGAAGTCGGGACTGACCTGCGGGAATAAAATGGTGCAAGTTCAGCTGAACTCGCACGATTTCATTCAATGTGAACCCAGGCATAGTCACATTCCGTTACCTTATCAGTCTCTGAAACCAATCCCTCTGTGGCTCCGCTCCCCCTGCAGCGCAGCCAACTTCTTCTCTTTCTCCTAATCCCTGACAGCTTTCAGCTGCTGCAGGAAGAGCCACAAGGGGATTGGTTCCAGTAATGGCCCCCCTGCCACACCAATCACCCTCCCCTTCTCACAGCTCTGATCCTTCTGTACTAAACAAAATGGCAACAAAAATAAAAAAAAATGTAAAAAATAAAATAAAAAAAATAAGGGCTCATTCACATGAGTTTTCTGGCCCATATAGTGTGAATAAGTGGTTTGGTCACCCAGCTATGAACAAACCCCATATAACTCTACGGGAATGCAGCAATTGTACAAACACAGACGCAGGTTTGATCTTGACAGGTGTCCAACTGTGGATGAGTGTCATCGAATGTCCACTGTCTGCATTCAAGGTCATACAAATGTACCCACATGCCTGCCAAATTACAGTAGAACTTGTGGCTGTGTTCGTACAGCTGCTGCTTCCCCATGGTGTAACAGGCTGCCTGCACACAGCTCCAGCCACATAAACATGTGAATAAGTCTCAAGACCCCGCACAGAGCTTTATTTATTAACTTAATACAATTTTATCTATTAGATTTATCAGGAATTTTGTAAACTATGTTGTGTTTGTGTCCGCTCATGATGGTTTTATTGTATTTTTAGTGAAAAAAAGTTGTTTTGATATTGTCTGGGGGGGCCCTGTCAAGTAGGCTGTACAGAGCCCCATGATTTCTAACAGCAGCCCTGGGTACATATATATTCTTACACTGCCTGAACGGACTCTATACACTATACACTGAATGAGCTGTATATAGTCTACACTAAAGGCATTGTATATATATATATATATATATATATATATATATATATACACACACACATTAGGAAGGTACATATATATTCGTACACTGCTTGAACGAACTCTATATACTGCACACTGAATGAGCTGTATATAGTCTACTCTAAAGGCATTGTAATATATATATATTATACACTGAATGAGCTGTATATGGTCTACACTGAATGCAGTGGAAATCCGAAAATAAGAAAGAACATTTGAAATAATAACTAACTAATAAATAACTATTAAATTATAGGTATCTGCATTTCCTTGAAAATATGGCTGTTAGTGATACATTTCATATTTAAGTTCACTAACATTCAAATTTTCAATGGAATTGCAATACCTATATTTTAATAGTTATTTATTATTATTTCAAATGTTCTTTCTTATTTCCGACTTTCCGAAATTCTGAAAATTTGGCTGCTAGTGAACGTAAATATGAAATTTATTAAATTTCATATTTAAGTTCACTAACAGCCAAATTTTCAAGGAAATTCTAATACCTATAATTTAATAGTTATTTATTATTATTTCAAATGTTCTTTCCTAGCACAGCAATCAACTCTTAGCCAGTGTCAGGTATGAACGCCTTTGCACCACCATTGCTCCCAAAGTCACTCAATCTCAGCACACTAGCCAATGTAACTGACTTTGTTCCACATGCAACTGTGCTTCCAAAGTCTGGAAATACAGGCATGTCACAGTTCACTAAATACACGATCTGCAAAAAAACTCACCTTCTACCTTTAAAGCCACCATCAGTGAACTAAATGTCACAATAACAGTAGATATGCTTAGCAAATGGCTAGTTCCTTAGTCTGCTGAATGTATTAAAACACTTAAAGTTGTTCACACTGACAATCCTGCCACAGGTCTCAACGTTGCTTAGGACAGTTGAGTTGAGAGTAGCTTCGGCAGCCCAGAAGCCATTAAAGCGGTTGTAGCCGGAACTGAGGGCTCCCGCGCGCATGCATGGGAGTGAGGTCATCGCATCTCATAGTGCCGGAGCCCGCGATCCCGGAAGAAAGGACAGGAGAAGATGTCAGCCCTCTCAGTGGTGACCAGGCACCGCTGAGAGGGCTTCGTTCTAAGGTGAGTATTTCATAATGTGCTAGTATGCAATGCATACTAGCACATTATACCTTTGTCTTGTAGGGTTTTTTTCCCCCTAGGTTTACAACCACTTTAGAATGCTTTAATTAAAAGGTTGTAAAGCTTCTCAAAAACATCTAGCAGAGACAATCTAAATTTTCAAGAACCCAGTGACCTCCTCTTGGAGTTCAGCTGACCAAAGCCGATGCCCACCTACCCAGTTACCTAGATACTTCTCGTAGGGTTAACACAATAGTCTCCAAATTACCTTATGGTATACAACGGGGATATGCAATTAGCGGACCTCCAGATGTTGCAGAACTACAAGTCCCATGAGGCATAGCAAGACTCTGACAGCCACAAGCATGACACCCAGAGGCAGAGGAATGATGGGACTTGTAGTTTTGCAAAAGCTGGAGGTCCACTAATTGCTTATTTCTGGTATACAGTATTTCACAAAAGTGAGTACACCCCTCACATTTTTGTAAATATTTTATTATATCTTTTCATGTGACAACACTGAAGAAATTACACTTTGCTACAATGTAAAGTAGTGAGTGTACAGCTTGTATAAAAGTGTAAATTTGTTGTCCCCTCAAAATAGCTCCACACACAGTCATTAATGTCTTAACCGCTGGCAACAAAAGTGAGTACACCCCTAAGTGATAATGTCCAAATTGGGCCCAAAGTGTCAATATTTTGTGTGGCCACCATTATTTTCTAGCACTGACTTAACCCTCTTGGGTATGAAGTTCACCGGAGCTGTAAAAGTTGCCACTGGAGTCCTCTTCCAGTCCTCCATGACGACATCACAGAGCTGGTGGATGTTAGAGACCTTGCGCTCCTCCACCTTCTATTTGAGAATGCCCCACAGATGCTCAATAGGGTTTAGGTCTGGAGACATGCTTGGCCAGTCCATCACCTTTACCCTCAGAATCTTTAGCAAGCCAATGGCCGTCTTGGACGTGTGTTTGGGGTCATTATAATGTTGGAATACTGCCCTGTGGCCCAGTTTCCAAAGGGAGAGGATCATGCTCTGCTTCAGTATGTCACAGCACATGTTGGCATTCGTGGTTCCCTCAATGAACTGTAGCTCCCCAGAGTCGGCAGCACACATGCAGCCCCAGACCATGACACTCACACTACCATGCTTGACTCTAGGCAAGACATACTCATATTTGTACTCTTCACCTGGTTGCCGCCACACATGCTTTATACCATCTAAACCAAATAAGTTTATCTTGGTCTCATCAGACCACAGGACATGGTTCCGGTAATCTATGTCCTTAGTCTGCTTGTCTTCAACAACTGTTTGCAGGCTTTCTTGTGCATCATCTTTAGAAGAGGCTTCCTTCTGGGACAACAGCCATGCAGACCAATATGATGCAGTGTGTGGCATATGGTCTGAGCACTGACATGCTGACCCCCCACCCCTTCAACCTCTGCAGCAATGCTGGAAGCACTCATACATCTATTTCCCAAAGACAACCTCTGGATATGACGCTGAGCACATGCACTCAACTTCTTTGGTCAACCATGGCGAGGCCTGTTCTGAGTGGAACCTGTCCTGTTAAACCGCAGTATGGTCTTAGCCACCATGCTGCAGCTCAGTTTCAGGGTCTTGACAATCTTCTTATAACCTAGGCCATCTTTATTTAGAGCAACAATTCTTTTTTTCAGATCCTCAGAGAGTTCTTTGTCATGAGGTGCCATTTTGAAATTCCAGTGACCAGTATGAGAGAGTGAGAGCGACAACACCAAATTTAACACACCTGCTCCCCATTCACACCTGACACCTTGTAACGCTAACAAGTCACATGGCACAGGGCAGAGGAAAATGGCTAATGGGCCCAGTTTGGACATTTTCACTTAGGGGTGTACTCACTTTTGTTGCCAGCGGTTTCGACATTAATGGCTGTATGTTGGGTTATTTTGAGGGGACAGCAAATTCACACTGTTATACAAGCTGTACACTCACTATTTTACATTGTAGCAAAGTGTCATTTCTTCAGTGTTGCCACATGAAAAGATATAATAAAATATTTACAAAAATGTGAGGGGTGTACTCACTTTTGTGAGATACTGTACATGAAAAATGGGCATCACTTGGATCAAAGTACAAGGAAGAAAATAACATTTCCTTTCCTCCCTTTTCCTACTTCTGTGAGTTCATTAAGAGAATTTCTTCATATGTTGTGCTTCCACAGCTTTTTAGCACTAGAAATAGCCTCTGAAAAACTCCTGAAAACCGCCTCCCATTGATTGCAGTGTGTTCTTTCACACTGGGGCGGTGCGCTTGAGGCGACGTTAGGAAAGCAAGCAGCATGTTTGGGGTGTGTTGTGAGCGCTGTAAATAGCGTTCCCAAAACGCCCCTGCCCATTGCAATGAACGGGCAGTGCTTCTAAAGCGCATGAAAAGCGATTTGGAAGTGCCGCAAAACGTGTCTTTTTGTGCTCTTTTAAGGTCATGTTGTCACGTTGTTAAATAAGGTTAAGTAACATGAGGTGTATGCCACTTTTGCTTAAAGCGGTTGCATCCCCCTTTCAAAAAAAAGAAGAAAAAAACACCTGCAAGGCAAAGACATAATGAGCTAGTATGCACCGCATACTAGCTCATTATGAAATACTTACCTCAGAATGAAACTCCAACAGAGCCGCCCGGTCCCCAAAGAGGGAGCTTCCATCTTCCCATCGTAGATCCTTCCGGGTTCGTGGCTCCGGCGCTGTGAGTGGCCGGAGCCGCGAGACGTCACTAGTGGGCATCCTGTTGTAAAAGTATTTGTGTGAAGGTTGTTACCTGTGTCTGGCTCCTGTCTAAGGCCCATACAAATGATACAATTATCGGCCAACAATGGTCGTACGACAGCCTGTTGTCCAATAATGCGACCGTTAGTACGCGCGATTCAACAGCCAATTTCCAATTATTGTCCAACAGAAGTTGTCTGAGAAGACTAGAAAACTTTTTTTGGCCAACAAGGCGTTTGCCAATTTTCGGCTCGTGTGTACAGAAGTTGGACCAACAAAAGTTGTAAGTACAAACACGCATGCTCGGAATCCAGGAAGTGTTTGGTCATGTAAACCTGCTTTCCTAATATACAGATCACATTCATCTAAACTTCCTCTTTATACGCTCAGAACACGTCACTACGTTCGACTTTGTTGGACGATAATTTGACTCACGTCAGTACACTAGACAAAACCACGGACAGCCAATTTGGACAAAATTCGGACGTGCGGTTGTACGATAATTGGCGCGTGTGTACGAGGCATTAGAGTGTTGGCCCTTCTGGCCTACCATGTGCTATTGGATGTTACTTATTACTTAAAGTGGAACTAAACCCATTGATTTACCCATTTCTCGAACCAGTTACAGGTAAGGCATGCCATAAATGATAACCGTGACAGTTGCTTTTTCTCTCTAATGAAATGTCAAGCCATCAAATCGATGGTGTCTTAACTGAGCACATGTGTAGTACCATGGCAGCTGCAGATCAAACAGAGGCTAAGATGGTAGCTTCCTTGGCTCTAAAGGATTGGAGGGTTTAGTTCTGCTTTAAAGATGGACCTCACCCATGATCATAAGTTTGCCTTAAGGATTCATAAGGGAGAATGAACCTCCACTAGTCAGGGGAGCAGTCTTACCTGGTACAGGGCATTAGGGTGTTGGACCTTTTGGCCCACCATGTGCTATTGGATGTTACTTATTACTTAAAGTGGAACTAAAACCATTGATTTACCCATTTCTCCAACCAGTTACAGGTAAGGCATGCCATAAATGATATCCCTGACAGTTGCTTTTTCTTTAAATTGAACTGTCAAGCTATCAAATCGACGGTATCTTAAAGTGGTAGTAAACCCTCCTATCATTTTCAGCCAAGCAAGCTGCCATCTTGGCCTCTTTTTAATCTACAACTGCCATGATGCTGCACATGTGATCAGCTATCACACCAGCCATTGGATGGTTTGACAGTTTGGTTTAGAGCACAACCAAAGGGAGTGTTACATTTCCGGAACGTGACGGAAATGTAACTGGTTTTTAAACTGTTAAATGGATGGGTTTACTACCGCTTTAACTGAGCACATGTGTAGTACCATGGCATCAGGTCAAACAGAGGCTAAGATGGTAGCTTCCTTGGCTCTAAAGGATAGGAGGGTTTAGTTCTGCTTTAAAGATGGACCTCACCCATGATCATAAGTTTGCCTTAAGGATTCATAGGGGAGAATGAACCTCCACTAGTCAGGGGAGCAGTCTTACCTGGTACAGGGAAATCACAGGAAGTTCTGTTGTAATGGATGCCACCTCGGTCTGCTATGAACAGGTGAAGTCTGGCCTCCTTGTAGGGACTGCTTTGGGTATTCCAGCCCTACCTAACCTCGTACTGTTTGGAATAAACCTTTAAAACAACTTGGACTTTTGGACTGCCTTTATTGCAAGAGGTACAATGTACTGTACTATGTCTGGAGACCAGGTTTTCTCAACTACCGTATTTTTCGCACCATAAGACGCACTTTTTTCCCCCCAAAAAGTGGGGGAAAGTCTCCCTACGTCTTATGGTGCGAATACCTGAAAAAAACTCGCCCCCCCCTCGTCGCCGCCGGGAGCCCGCAGTGTAATGCAGCATAGAGCGCTGCTCTGATCTCCCTCAGTGAGAAGACCGAGCAGCCGCAGTACTTCATTTGGCCACTGGGGCTTCATTCAGCCCCAGTGGCCAAATGAAGTACTGCGGCGGCTGGAGCTGCTCTGTCTTATTCATGAATGGGATCTGGCTGCAGAGTGGAGCTCCACTAGGTGCAGGTGATGACATCATCACAGCGCGGTGGTGGCGGGAGATATGAATCTCCCTCTCAGCTCTGTCAGGATGGACACAGGTATGGCTGTATTTCATGCATCTGGTATGTGGCTGTATTTCATGCATCTGGTATGTGGCTGTATTTCATGCATCTGGTATGTGGCTGTATTTAATGGATCTGGTATATGCTGTATTTAATGGATCTGGTATATGCTGTATTTCATTGATCTGGTATATGGCTGTATTTCATGGATTCTGGTATATGCTGTATTTAATGGATCTGGTATATGCTGTATTTAATGGATCTGGTATATGGCTGTATTTCATTGATCTGGTATATGGCTGTATTTAATGGATCTGGTATATGCTGTATTTCATGGATCTGGTATATGCTGTATTTAATGGATCTGGTATATGGCTGTATTTAATGGATCTGGTATATGCTGTATTTAATGGATCTGGTATATGGCTGTATTTCATGTATCTGGTATATGGCTGTATTTCATGGACTCTGGTATATGGCTGTATTTCATGGATCTGGTATATGCTGTATTTCATTGATCTGGTATATGCTGCATTTAATGGATCTGGTATATGGCTGTATTTCATGTATCTGGTATATGGCTGTATTTCATGGATCTGGTATATTGCTGTATTTCATGGATCTGGTATATGGCTGTTTTTAATGGATCTGGTATATGGCTGCACTGGTAGATATTTTAGTACACCATTTGGATCAGAATTTTTTTTTTCTTGTTTTCTGCCTCTAAAACCTAGGTGCGTCTTATGGTCAGGTGCGTCTTATGGTGCGAAAAATACGGTACATGTCCCAAATAAATTACACAAGGCCCAATTGGGTGGAGGCACTACCAGATAGATTTACTAGGTTCCTATATACCCACCCTGTGGAGGCTCGGCCTTCAGATACCACACAGGCACATGCTATTTTAGTAGCCTTTTGAATATCCAAAGACCTCATGGACATTTGCCGTTTAGTCCCCTGTGCATGAGATTCTGGCATTTTTGTGTGGTCAGAAGGCATAGGCCCACCAAAACTGCAACTGCTGTAGCTGGAGGGTGCTCTAAAACTCGAAAATAATTCTAATAAAACTTCTTTTGCCACCAAAGCTGAAATTAAATATTTACAAATTAATACAGAATAGTTTACCATCTATAAAATAGCAGATTCAACTCATAAATTGTTTTTTATCTCTTTTGTCACAGGAAGCGCTGTATTTCAGTGCATTATAACTACCGGATATTTGTTTACTGGGTTTTTTTATAGACATCTTAAGTTTTATTAAATATTCCAGAATTACACATTGTTTCATTGTATTTGTGTTCTTTTGCATTTTAGCAAATTGATTTGTAAAAAGACAATGACAGATAATATTTTGATGTGGATAATGTGAACTAATAAGTTATAATATTGAGCATCTGTTATTCAGAACACAATGGCAGATTATTAAAAATGAAGGAGAAAACAAGATGACTAGATATTTGTTCACTACTTGTTATCATAAACATCCTCAGTTATCTTAAATATTACAGAATTATAGGTTGTTCCATTTAATGTGTGCTTGATTGCATTTCAGCAAATTGATTTGTAAAAAAGGGAATTTTTTTGTTTATGTAGATAATGTGAACTAATGAGTTATAACATTAGGCATCTGTTATTCAGAACACAATGGCAGGCTATTAAATGTGAAGAAGAGAACAAATGAAAGACAATAGTCCAAGCTACTACAATAAAATATGAAAATTACTTTTATGTAATTTTTCAGACATTAGCTTACATGGAAGAAGTACAGTATTACAGTAAACCACACAATGCAAGACAAATATGTCAGGAACAGACGCCATGTACTGCTTGCTGTTTTTATTACATTTAAAATGTTTATCTAATATAAAACATCAGAGATAATATTAAAGGTGAATATCCCATTAAAGCTCCATGCAGAAAAGGGACAATATAAACCAGATGGGGATGAGCATCTGGACTTTTATAACGACAACTAGAAGCACTCCATAACGATTTTGTTTTGTTTTTACAACATCCCATAAAATAAGAGTGTGGAGCAGTAAAACAACTAATGGCCGTTAATAAAAAATAGTGATTTATGCAATATAAGCAAATTTCAACTGGACATATTTTAACCTGAACTCCAAGCAGATGTACAGTAAAAGACACAAATGAGTGCATTTTTTTCATCATCTACACATCATTAAATGTATTTTTTAAATGCAAGCAGTGTATGACCTTGAATGTGCCTCAGTATCAGCCTCTTTTATTCCATTTATATCAAACAGCTCCTGATTAAACTCCATGGAAGCCCTTAAGCAGTCAAAATGCTAGGGCCTCGCTCACAGGTTCATTTAGGTTTCTCGTGCGCACTCTAGTGGGATACGATTAAACTAAGTCGTGTGCAGCCGCTAGATGACCATTACTACTGTACATTACACGTACGTAGGTTGCACCAACATTTTTTACAAACTAACAGCTGAAAGAAGATGAGCTATTAACTGCTTCAGCCCCAGAAGGATTTGCCCCCTTCTTGACCAGGCCCTTTTTTGCGATAAGGCACTGCGTCGTTTTGACTAACAATTGTGCATTCATGCGATGTTGTATCCAAATGAAATTGATGTCCTTTTTTTCCCACAAATAGAGCTTTCTTTTGCTGGTATTTGATCACCTCTGTGGTTTTTATTTTTTGCGCTATAAACAAAAAAAGAGGGACAGTTTTGAAAAAAACACAATATTTTTTACTTTTTGCTATAATAAATATCTAAAAAAAAATAAATAAATAAAAACATTTCTTCATCAGTTTAGGCCAATATGTATTCTACATATTTTTGGTTAAAAAAAATGCAATAAGCGTATATTGATTGGTTTGCGCAAAAGTTATAGCGTCTACAAAATAGGTGATAGATTTATGGCATTTTTATTTTATTTTTATTTTTTTTCACTGATAATGGTGGTGATCAGTGATTTTTTAATGGGACTGCGAACAGATCGGACACTTTTGACACTTTTTGGGACCATTGACATTTATACAGCAATCAGAGCTAAACACAGCCACTGATTACTGTTGTCACTGGCAAGGAAGGGGTTAACACTAGGGGGCAATCAAGGGGTCAAGTGTGTTCCCTGGGAGGTGTTTCTAACTGTGGGGGGAGTGGACTGACCGGGAGTAGAGATAGATCGCTGTTCCCGATTACTTGGAACAGCAGATCTCTCTCTACTTCCCTGACAGAAGGAAGATCTGTCCGTTTACATTGACAGATCCCCGTTCTTTCTCTCTGAGGAGTGAGCGCGGGTAGCTGGTAGACATCGTGACCGCGGGCAACGCCCATCGGCTCCAGTGTTGCGCCGCGGGAGTGTGCATGCACCCCCTATAGCTCTTAGAGAGGCCAACATACCACGGCGGCAATTTGTGCCGCCGTGCTAACCTGCCGCAGTGCAACTGCGGCTGGTCAGCAAGCGGTTAAGAGACAAACTTTAATGTGAACCTCATGTCTTTGGTTTATGTACTTTAGGTTGTTATTGGGTACATTACATTAATGCAGTATTTTCTCTATAGAGTCTTTAATGTAAAGTTTTTGTTTCTTTGAATTGATTTATTTTTTATATCTTTTGTAAACAATTTAGGGAAGTTTCATTGTAATTTTCTTTCAAGATCAAATCAATATTTACAGCATTATTAAACTAATATTTTTAACCATTGTTACGGGGCCCATAAATGGTGTGGGTCCCATAGGTCTGTGCATACACTGACTATTTGGTAATCTTGCAATGATAACAGAGTGGGTGATACAACACAAGGAGCTAATCATTTGTGCTGGAATGATCTTGTGCAAACCAGGAACATGCTGATAAAAGGAGAGAGCAGACTGACAGAGAGATATGAGCTCACACTGTCTAAGTCTGGGTCCATGCACCTGCTCATGCAGACCTGTCAAATTCTGACATAAGGCTGTGTTTGTAGGTTGCCTGCATGCAGCTCGGGGTGGATGCAGATGCAACAAAAAAGGGATCATGCACGCAGGATAGGTGCCAGAGTCCACCTGAATGATCCCTAAATGTTACTTGAATGCAGCAGAAAAAAAATCAGGTCTCCCACCCTGCCAGAAAGCACTGTGAAGTGTGGCTGTGCTGTGCAGATGTTAGGACTGGATAGACAGAAATACAAGTCCTTGAGAAGGGAAAACATACACTATATTGTCAAAAGTACTGGGACGCCTGCCTTTACACGCACATGAACTTTAATGGCATCCCAGTCTTAGTCTGTAGGGTTCAATACTGAGTTGGACCACCCTATAACAGCTTCAACTCATCTGGGAAGGCTATCCACAAGGTTTAGGAATGTGTCTATGGGAATGTTTGACCATTCTTCCAGAAGCGCATTTGTGAGCCTAGGCACTGATGTTGGACGAGAACATGGCTCGCAGTCTCCACTCTAATTCAACCCAAAGGTGTTCTATCAGGTTAATATCAGGACTCGGTGCAGGTCATTCAAGTTACCCCACCCCAAATTCACTCTCTGTCTTTATGGACCTTGTTTGTGCACTGGTGTGCAGTCATGTTGGAGCAGGAAGGGGCCATACCCAAACTGTTCCCACAAAGTTAGTGTGTGATGTGGCTGTCTCAAGATGCACAATAAGGAAGCACTTGAAGAAAGATGGGATGCATGGTTGAGTCCCCAGAAGAAAGCCATTACTACAAAAATTCCACAAAGTATCCCACTTACAATACGCCAAACAGCACAGAGACAAGCCTCAAACGTTCTGGCACAAAGTCATTTGGAGTGATGAGACCAAAATTTAGCTTTTTGGCCACAACTTTAAACGTTACATTTGGAGAGGAGTCAACAAGGCCTGTGAAACACGGAGGTGGATCGCTGATGTTTTGGGGATGTGTGAGCTACAAAGGCACAGGGAATTTGGTCAAAATTGATGGCAAAATGAATACAGTATATTATCAAAAAATACTGCAGGAACATTTGCATTCACCAGCCAGGAAGCTGCGCATGGGATGTACTTGGACATTCGAACATGACATTGATCCAAAACACAAGGCCAAGTCGACCTGTCACTGGCTACATCAGAATAAAGTGAAGGTTCTGGAGTGGCCATCTCAGTCTCCTGACCTCAATATCATTGAGCCACTCTGGGGAGATCTCAAATGTGCAGTTCATGCAAGACAGCCCAAGAATTTCCAGGAACTGGAGGCTTTTTGCCAAGAGGAATGGGCAGCTTTACCATCTGAGAAAATAAAGAGCCTCATCCACAAACACCACAAAAGACTTCAAGCTGTCATTGATGTTAAAGGGGGCAATACAAGGTATTAAAGTGGTAGTAAACCCTCCTATCATTTTCAGCCAAGGAAGCTGCCATCTTGGCCTCTGTTTAATCTACAACTGCCATGATGCTGCACATGTGATCAGTTATTACACCAGCCATTGGATGGTTTGACAGTTTGGTTTAGAGCACAACCAATGGGAGTGTTACATTTCCGGCACGTGCCGGAAATGGAACTGGTTTTTAAACTGTTAAATGGATGGGTTTACTACCGCTTTACGAACTGGGGTATGTAAACTTTTGATCAGGGTCATTTGGGTAGTTTCTGTTGTCATTATGATTTAAAAAGAGTAAACACAGTTGATTGATAATAAATGGCTTCAGCCAAATACTAACCATGAGTGAAAGAAACGTTTTTGTGTTATCATTCATATTCTCTGAAACATGGCGAAGAAATCATAAATTCTGCCAGGGTATGTAAACTTATGAACACAACTGTATATGTACTTCATCTGCTGTTTACCTCAAGTATTGTTTTAACCGTGTTTATCTTTGCAGATGTCTGTGCACATCAAACAAGTATGTAGGAAGCTATCAAGAGACACCAGAGTTACTGAATGCTGTAAAAAAGCACCAATAGATACTCTACATTGCTTACATTCCATGAGTGCTGCTGAGTCTATCAAGCTTCCAAAGCTTCAGGTGCCACCGGCTGACCAACTATGTAAAAAAGGCAAGAATCAAGGCCTGGAAAAGTAAGTAAACTTCTTATGTACTATAAAATGAAGGTCATATTACCCTTTCTAATAGGCCGGTTGCATATTTTGAAGACAGAACAATCCAAGAGCAGCAATCCTATACTTACATTTTTCTTTAGGGTGCCATATAAATTAAAATCATGTTTTAACATGTGAGCACTTTATCCTGTAGTATAAGGAGGCAGCTAATGGTGCAAGAACTGGTAGCACATGAAACATTAAATAATCAAGCTATAGATGATCTATACATTTTGAGAGGAACTTCAGACTAATTACAGAACAAGCAACTGCTTTAGAATGGGAGCTTTTTATCTGGTTCAGATCTGCACAGCTAATGAGAAGAAATGGAGAAACATAATAACAATTATGTACTAATGCACGTGGCCCCTAAGCAGGATAAGGGTTGATATTGGAAACGTAATAGAATTATGTGCCCATTTTAGATTTGGATATAGTTTAGTGGGATTATACATGAAACTTGATTAGGAGTCTGGTTCTGCTCATTGTATGGTAAATGCATGTATTATTCAGTCTTAAATCTCACTGTGCAGAACATTTACACGGGTCACTTTTCTTTAACCTCCCTGGCGGTATGATTATGTCTGATTTTTGAATGTCAAAGCATTACATTGTTTTGCATGGAAATGTATTGTTTTATATTGTAGGCCTGCAATTCTTAGGAATAACTCCAAACAAGAGTCTAGTTTGATCAAGTTTCAAACACAAAATCATAAATTATAACATAATAAATAACTATAAATAATTATAAAAAATAATAATATAATAATACATTTTATTCAAAAATGTAATCATATCAAAAACACAGAAATTTGCTCAGTCGCAGAATTGTCGCTGTCGTCACTTTTTCACGTCGCTGATGACGAATTTCCCCACAAATCAGTATCACTCAATTCTGCAAGTGATTCTAATTCACTATCGCTGTTTGCTATCTGGTCCAAGACCGCTTTTGATGCAGAGGGACGCTTTTTAGATGCCATGGACATTCTCAAGTTTCCAGGCAGAAAGAATGGTAAAAGTGCAGGCAGGGCACTGGACAAAGCACTAGGGACAAAATTGAGGTCAAATGATTTGATACTGAAATGTAATCCTAACAGATTACAATGTATTGTGTGTGTTTATGTTCTGTACTTTTTTGAAATCCCCACCAGCTCCGCCCCCATGCATCACAAAGCTCTCAGGGAACGGAGCCCAGAACTCTGATACATTGGGCGGAGGACCCGGCAGGAGGATACAGCGGGAGGGCATCGCAGGACCCTAGGGACAAGTTAAGTGAATACTGCGGTGTAATCCCGAGTGTGGCTCGGGTTACTGCTTTTGGTACTGAAAATTAATCCCGAGCCACAATCGGGATTACCACTAGGGAGGTTAAACAGAGAACTATTATGCATTGGGGAAATTTACTAAAACTGGTGCACACAGAATCTGGAGCAGCTCTGCATAGAAATCAATCAGCTTTCAGGTTTTATTGTTAAAGCTTAATTGAACAAGCTGAAGTTAGAAGCTGATTGGCTACCATGTACCGCTGCACCAGATTCAGTGTGCACCAGTTTTAGTAAATCTCCTCCAAAGTACCACACACCAATATCGTAGAAACTGAGATGCCAATTAATAAAATAGTCAACAGACTTTTTTTTTTTTTTTTGATGGATTCAGGGCCATTTCTTGTTCTATTGAAGATTCCCCTAAACCACCTCACAAGGCACGTGTTTTTTGAAGTCTCTCTTTTGATGTATTACAGCAACAATATACATTAACATTTCATAAAACATTTGGGCTTATTTACTAAAGGAGTAAAACTGTTCACTTAGCTAAGAGAATGATTACTTTGAAAAGTGTATTTGCATAGGTTGTAAAAAAGGTGAAGCTATGTTATCTTTGAATACCCAATCATGTGCAGGATTTTTTGTACATAATTGGATGATTGTAGTGAACACAGCTTTGCCTTATTTACTAAGATCAGAGGAGAAGGTGAAGCTATGTTATCTTTGAATACCCAATCATGTACAGGATTTTTTGTATATAATTGGATGATTGTAGTGAACACAGCTTTATCTTATTTACTAAGATCAGAGGAGAAGGTGAAGCTATGTTATCTCTGAATACCCAATCATGTGCAGGATATTTTGTGCATAATTGGATGATTGTAGTGAACACAGCTTGACCTTATTTATTAAGATCAGAGGAGAAGGTGAAGCTATGTTCTCTTTGAATACCCAATCATGTGCTGGATTTTTTGTGCATAATAGGATGATTGTAGTCAACACAGCTTGACCTTATTTACTAAGATCAGAGGAGAAGGTGAAGCTATGTTCTCTTTGAATACCCAATTATGTGCTGGATGTTTTGTGCATAATTGGATGATTGTAATGAACACAGCTTCACCTTATTTACTAAGATCAGAGGAGAAGGTGAAGCTATGTTATCTCTGAATACCCAATCATGTGCAGGATATTTTGTGCATAATTGGATGATTGTAGTGAACACAGCTTGACCTTATTTATTAAGATCAGAGGAGAAGGTGAAGCTATGTTCTCTTTGAATACCCAATCATGTGCTGGATTTTTTGTGCATAATAGGATGATTGTAGTCAACACAGCTTGACCTTATTTACTAAGATCAGAGGAGAAGGTGAAGCTATGTTCTCTTTGAATACCCAATTATGTGCTGGATGTTTTGTGCATAATTGGATGATTGTAATGAACACAGCTTCACCTTATTTACTAAGATCAGAGGAGAAGGTGAAGCTATGTTATCTTTGAATACCCAATCATGTGCAGGATATTTTGTGCATAATTGGATGATTGTAGTGAACACAGCTTCACCTTAT
>BLSH010412557.1:723855-744066 GCA_018402905.1 Glandirana rugosa
AAGGAGAGTGCGAGGTCACTCCCTTAATTCCTGTCGTGTAACAGGAACATTGCCCCTAGGTCGTCCCACCGGTGGGTCATTAGTCTTCTTCAATGTTACACCCGTTGAACCGACAGCAACGCGTCCGTGACGTCGTACATCAGCCGGTACACACGGTCCGACGGGTCTCCGTTTCTGTTCGACAGGAGACACCCTCCATATAGTAGAACTTCATGCTGCAGTGCCTGCGCAACGACAGCCGAGTGGCCCACATTGTAACTTCTTCTGATTACTGGGTGGCCACCCTGCTGGATCCCCGTTACAAGGACAATGTGCTGTCCTTAATTCCCTCACTGGAGCGTGAGAGGAAGATGCGCTACTACAAGCGCACACTGGTAGAGGCGCTGCTGAGGGCATTCCCAAATGACACCAGGGGCTCAGTGGAAGCACAAGGTGAAGGCAGAGGAGGAGGGAGAGGCCACCAACACAGCTGTGCCACCGCCAGCACCTCAGAAGGCAGGGTTAGCATGGCAGAAATGTGGCAAAGCTTTGTCAGCAGCCCGCCACAACAAACAGCACCACCAGCCGATAGACAACGTCTTAGCAGGAGGCAGCATTTCAGCAACATGGTGCAAGAGTATGTGTGCACACGCCTACACGTACTGACTGATGGGTCTGCCCCATTCAACTTCTGGGTCTCCAAATTGGCCACATGGCCTGAGCTTGCCCTTTATGCCTTGGAGGTGCTGGCCTGCCCTGCAGCCAGTGTATTGTCTGAACGTGTGTTTAGCACGGCAGGGGGCGTTATCACAGACAAGCACAGCCGTCTGTCCACAGCCAATGTGGACGCTAACCTTTATTAAAATGAACCAGGCGTGGATCCCAAAAGACTTGTCTGTACCTCACACAGCCATTCGTATACTTGTTTTTTCGAATAGGCCTCAATATTTTGGGGGCTACCCCAATTATAAACAAAAAAAAAACAGTGCTGGCTACCTCCTCCTCCTCCTCCTCCTCCTCAACCACCGCCACTTCCACCTACACTGCCACGGTCACGGCCTAGTCAACCTCTAGGCTCCTACTCCACATCCACCCCCCTTCCCATTTTTTTTTTTATTTGATTTTAATTTATTTTCCCTATCCCCATTTTTTTGTAGGGCACTTGCCCTACTCTTACCCCCATTTTACTTCCTTTTGCAGGCCTCTAGCACTTGCCAGGACTTTTTTACAGCCATTTTTGTGCCTAAAAGTTTGGGTCCCCATTGACTTCAATGGGGTTCGGGATAAAGTTCGGGCAACATTCGGTGCCGAACCCGGACTTTTTCCCAAAGTTCGTTCGGACCCTCCGAAAGCGAACATCCAGGTGTTCGCTCAACTCTACTGCTGAGGACTTATGGAAGACCAGGATGCTTCAATAGTGGCCTTCAGCTCTTCTGCATTGTTGGGTCTCATGTCTCTCATCTTTCTCTTGGCAATGCCCCATAGATTCTCTATAGGGTTCAGGTCAGGTGAGTTTGCTGGCCAATCAAGCACAGTAATCACACGGTCATTGAACCAGGTTTTGGTGCTTTTGGCAGTGTGGGCAGGTGCCAAGTCCTGCTGGAAAATGAAGTCAGCATCCCCATAGAGCTTGTCTGCGGAAGGAAGCATGAAGTGCTCCAAAATCTCCTGGTAGATGGCTGCGTTGACCCTGGACTTAATGAAGCACAGTGGACCAACACCAGCAGATGACATGGCTCCCCAAATCAACACAGACTGTGGAAACTTCACACTGGACTTCAAGCATCTTGCAGTGTGTGCCTCTCCATTCTTCCTCCATACTCTGGGCCCTTGGTTTCCAAATGAGATGCAAAATTTGCTCTCATCAGAAAAGAGGACTTTGGACCACTGAGTTACAAACCAGGTCTGTTTTTTCTTTAGCCCAGGTAAGATGCTTCTGACGTTGTTTGTTGTTCAGGAGCGGCTTGACAAGAGGAATACGACATTGGAAGCCCATGCCCAGGATCCATCTGTGTGTGGTGGCTCTTGATGCACTGAATCCAGCCTCAGTCCACTTGTGATTCCTACTGAACCAGACAGAGATCATTTAAAGGCTCAGGAACCCTTTGCAGGTGTTATGGCTTAATTAGACGATTAGAGTGGGACACTTTGAGCCAAGAATATTGCACCTTTTCACAATATTCTAATTTTCTGAGATTGTGGATTTTGGGTTTTCATGAGCTGTAAGCCATAATCATCACAATTATGACAAATCACGGCTTGAACTATCCTGCTTTTCATGTAATGAGCCTATCTCATATATTAGTTTCACCTTTTAAGTTGCATTACTGAAATAAATGAACTTTTGCACGATATTCTAATTTTTCGAGTATCATCTGTACTGCTCCTCTACCGTCTCTGGCATTGAAATGAACGGCAAGTGCTTCCGAAGTGTCTGCACACCGCCTCGGTAGCACTGAGCACTGGCGCATTTGACCCTGTTTTAACCCCTTGTGGGGGGTTAAAAGCGTTGCGCTCCCACCTGCATAGCGGAGCCATTTCGCTGGTAAAACTCCGCTAAAACTAGTGGGGTTTTACCTTGACTCCGACTACCTGTACAGTGTGAAAGTAGCCTTAAAGCAATGCTGAAGTTGAAGGAATGTGGAATTATGGATGGCTAGTTCAATCTTTGAGTGGAAACCATAGGGGTTGATTTACTAAAGTTGGAGAGTGCAAAAACTGGTGCAGCTGTGCATGCTAGCCAACGAGCTTCTAACTTCAGCTTGTTCAATCAAACAATACAACCTTGAAGCTGATTGGTTTCTGTGTGGAGCTGCACCACATTTTGCACTTTCATTCTACCCTCCTTACAGAATCATATATTTTTGTGATACAGTAGTTATAGTATAAGAATTCGTTTTTAAGGATTCGAGTTGATAAAAAGTACAATGTAATCTATGTCCATTGTATGTGAGTACACCCCTCACATTTTTGTTAACATTTTATTATATCTTTTCATGTGACAACACTGAAGAAATTACACTTTGCTACAATGTAAAGTAGTGAGTGTACAGCTTGTATAACAGTGTACATTTGCTGTCCCCTCAAAATAACTAAACACACAGTCATTAATGTCTAAACCACTGACAACAAAAGTGAGTACACCCCTAAGTGAAAATGTCTAAATTGGGCCCAATTAACCATTTTACCTCCCCGGTGTCATGTGACTCATTAGTGTTACAAGGTGTCAGGTGTGAATGGGGAGCTGGTGTGTTAAATTTGGTTTTATCGCTCTCACTCTCTTACTGGTAACTGAAAGTTCAACATGGCACCTCATGGCAAAGAGCTCTCTGAGGATCTGAAAAAAAAGAATTGTTACTCTACATAAAGATGGTCTAGGTTATAAGAAGACTGCCAAGACCCTGAAACTGAGCTGCAGCACGGTGGCCAAGACCATACAGCGGTTTAACAGGACAGGTTCCACTCAGAACAGGCATATCCAGAGGTTGCCTTTTGGAAATAGACAAACGAGGGCTGCCAACATTGCTGCAGAGGTTGAAGGGTCGGGGGTCAGCCTGTCAGTGCTCAGACCATACTCCGCACACTGCATCAAATTGATCTGTATGGCTGTCATCCCAGAAGGAAGCCTCTTCTAAAGATGATGCACAAGAAAGCCTGCAAACAGTTTGGTAAAGACAAGCAGACTAAGGATATGGAATACTGGAAGCATGTCCTGTGGTCTGATGAGACCCAGATAAACGTATTTGGTTCAGATGGTGTCAAGTGTGTGTGGTGGCAACCAGGTGAGGAGTACAAAGACAAGTGTGTCTTGCCTACAGTCAAGCATGGTGGTGGGAGTATCATTGTCTGGGGCTGCATGAGTGCTGCCAGCACTGGGGAGCTACAGTTCATGGAGGGAACCATGAATGCCAACACGTACTGTGACATACTGAAGCAGAGCATGATCCCCTCCCTTCGGAGACTGGGCCGCAGGGCAGTATTCCAACATAATAACAACCCCAAATACACCTCCAGGATGACCACTGCCTTGCTAAAGAAGCTGATGGTAAAGGTGATGCACTGGCCAAGCATGTCTCCAGACCTAAACCCTATTGAGCATCTGTGGGGAATCCTCAAGTGGAGGATGGAGGAGCGCAAGGTCTTTAACATCCACCATCTCCGTGATGTCATCATGGAGGAGTGGAAGAGGACTCCAGTGGCAACCTGTGAAGCTCTGGTGAAGGCAGAGGGTTAAGGCAGTGCGGGAACATAATGGTGGCCACACAAAATATTGACACTTTGGGCCCAATTTGGACATTTTCACTTAGGGGTGTACTCACTTTTGTAGCCAGTGGTTTAGACATTAATGGCTGAGTTGAGTTATTTTGAGGGGACAGCAAATGTACACTGTTATACAAGCTGTACACTCACTACTTTACATTGTAGCAAAGTGTAATTTCTTCAGTGTTGTCACATGAAAAGATAGAATAAAATATTTACAAAAATGTGAGGGTTGTACTCACTTTTGTGAGATATTGTATATGAAAGTCTTGTGTAGAGGGCTAGCCATACAAGCGTGCATTCTAATAGATTCCTCCATCCACACTAAACAGCATGGATGGAGGTATCTCTGCTGTCACCTATCGATTTCAAGCAGCCACAATATCCACAGCTGCTTGAATCCTCAAATGGTGACTGCATCTGACAGGCTAGCAATTCACTATCTGGCTTCCTCAATTTATCAGTTGAAGTTTGTTGAACTGGGTGGTCCCAGGTGGTGTTGAGCCATGTATGTCCATCTTTAATACAGACGTGCAGAGAGAAGCAACATTATGACAGTGTGAAAAACAAATCCATTCTCTAAAGCTGGCCATACATTGATCAAAATTCAGCTGGCTCAGCAGACCAAGATTGATCCATGTATAGGCAGGCTGGTCACACTCAAGTCAATCCATTGATTGACTTGGGTACAACCAGCCTATCAGGTTTTTCACATATAATTACTGTCGGTGGCTAAGGCCTCTAGTAGTAATCATTGCCCCCCGCTAGCAAAATACAATAGCACAGGGGGAGGCATTCCCCCATCAACACTGATTGTGTTGATGGGGTAATCAAGCGAATTTTCCATTCATTTCAGAGACCAGAAGCAGTCCTTGCAGCTTTGATGTTTTTGTTTTTTTTATTTAGGGGGTTTGAACTTGAATGGGAAAGGGTTAATATGGGATGACCATTTGATCAGCAGAACTCTTCAGGGACTCAACCTATATACATCCAGTATATACACACTCCTTTCTTTTACTTCCAGCACACCCTTGCTTGTAGAACTACAATTCACAGGATTAGCTAGCACTTTGGTTTTCAGTCCAACACTGACTCAGTCAGATCCTTGTAAAAATGCCCTTTGCAGATAGGGACCATGGGCCCCTTTTTGTGTATTAAAAAGAGAGGTTTTTGGTGCTAGCTGTCCTTCCCTGTGGCTACTGCTCCCAGTACCACCTCTTCAGGCACTGCCAGCCTGTCTGACTGCAGCTGCCCCTTTCAATAGCCCTCCTGACTACTTCTCCACAGTCCTCCCAGACTAACACTGCATCCATCCAAGACTGCTTGCACCCAGTCCCTTCAGGCATGCCTCCCAGTCCTCTGATTGCAACAATCACCAGCCCACGTGGCTGTCTTCCTCCCTGGAGATTTGCCCGGCAGTGTCCTCCTTCTGTCCTCTCCTTGCTCCTGTGCTTCCTGGTCAGGATCCCCCTGTGTGCCATGAAGAGGAGTCCCTTCCGAGCCCAGGCCTGAGTTTACCCCCCCCTTCCGACTGGGGAGCTACTCCCTATGTCCCTGACAGCCTAACACCCCATCTCCATCTTCCACCTGAACTCCACACTGCCCCAGCTGGGCTGACCCTGAGTATTTGTGGGGGCCTGCTCCCTGCCAACCCTTCTGTTGGGGATTGGTCAGAAACCTCAGAACACTCCAGCTAGCTCCTCCTAGACCCCTCCCAACTGCTTCTGGAATCTTCTCCAAGTTTCCAGATAGCAGGGAGAGTCACCAGAAAAGCTGCTGATGAGTCATCCAGCCTACCTGAGTCACTTAAATCCTGACCCTGAAAAACATAGCCAAGCCTGGAAATTTACCTACACTAACACAAACAAAAATACTAGCACTAGCACTCTAGCTATGTTAGAGTAAAGGGGTTAAAAAAACACTGCCAGCGGCCACCAATGCAGCACAAAGGGTTTAATTAACTCCACCAATACACACCAATATGGAGGAATTAAAGTAGAATTTCCAAACTAACTAGCCTTAAAAATTCTCCCAACCCCCCTCCTAACTCCTATGATGGCTAGCCTGTGCAGAAAAGAGGTATACACCTGTTTTCAGGCTGATCAAGTCCAGTCGTGTCATCCCCTGTGTGAGCCAGTGGAGAGGAGGGAGCGCCAACAACAGATGGGTGATGTCACCCCTTCATGCTTTACCAGCCCTTGCCAAGCGCTCTCTCCTCTCCCCTACAGCTAACGCTGACTAACTCAGGGGATCATGTGACCCGACCAGAGCAAGCTGAGAATAGGTAAGTGTACAGGTTAGGGGAGCAAATTACTTGCCTTGCCCCGGGTGCTGAAAACCCACACTACACCACTGGCTGGGATTGCATTCCCTTACCCACAGCCACAGCACAGTATATAGCTGGTGACTGCAGCTGTGCTGCCAGTTAGGATCTAGGACTTTAACAGGTCAGGACTGCAACATAGCAGCCAGATACACATTTAGGGCTTTAGATTTTTATTTCCTGGTGGGGTAGGGGGGTTCAGCTCTCTCAAAGAGCAAGAGTGACACAAGATGGAGAATTATGCACCTGCTCAGTAAGGTTGGCTATCAGGGTGTTTTCTGAACACAGTGGGCCTGTATGCAAGATCATAATTTGAACTCTACTGCCTATGAAAAAGAAAGTGGCGCAGCAAATATTGGGTGTGGCCTTCTTTGCGCTAAATATTGGTCGCAGCATAACGGGACACAGAGAGCAGTGGTTCATTAGTATGTGATGCAAAGGTTCGGTAGTGAGGCAGAGATTACAGGTCAGTAGTAGATGGGGAAGAAGACAGATTTTTGCCTTAGGGCTGGTTCACACCATGCTCGCACATGAATTGCACAGGAATGCACTATGCGTTCCTGTGCAATTCAGACTGAATGCAAAACATAATCCATGTGTGATCTGCAGCTGGTGTCAATACAAAGCTAATGACACCCCAAATGCAGGTAGTTTGCCCGCACCTGCCTGCATGGTACTTTTGTACCATGCAATCCGGTTGCAGTGCATTTTAGAAAGTAGTGCACGCACTACTTTCGGTGTGGTGTATTGCGATTTTAACCCATTTAGAAGGAATGGGCTGAAATCGCACTGCACAGAAGCACATAGGAATTGCACAGGAACACACAGCGCGAGGTGTGATCTGGTCCTAACAATGGGAGGGGCTCCCAGCATAAATCCTAGCACAAATCCACTTTCACCCTCCTTCCCAAACTCCCCTCTAAGCACAAATCCCCCTCTCCCTTTCTAGTGCAATTGCCATCATAAATCCTCTCATCGCCCCCCCCCCCCCTCATCCAGCATAACACCCACACCTCCAACACCTTCTAGCACAAAAGTCCTGTTACCCCCCCCCCCCCATCACCACCACCATCACTAGCATGGATCCTACCCCCCGCCCAATCTAAGTTACAATCCTCCATTCACACTCTCATTCCCTGTACTACTGCGATGCTTTACATTCTCTTTTACCTCTCCTTTCACTCTGCTTCTGTCCACCACTATTTTCTTATTTCTAGTTTTTGTAGGGAGAAGCCTAGGGGAAGTTTCCCTGACTCGGTTTGACCAGTGTGACAGGAGAGAAGAAATAATGTGGGAGGCGGAGATCGCAGCCGGGCAAAACCTGGATGCACAGCACTAGCGATGATACTGGCACCCTGTCCCCTCCACATTACACAAGCTGTGTCCTGGCCCTGGGAAAAAAAGGACGTCAATTTTGTTTGGGTACAACGTTGCACAACTGCGCAATTGTCAGTTAAAGCAACACTGTGGCAAATCGCAAAAAGTGCTCTGGTCATTAAGGGGGAAATTCTTCCGGGGCTGAAGTGGCTAACCAGGATAAAAGGATTTACCCCCTTCCTGAGCAGTGCACTTTTTACTATACGACACTGCATCGCTTTAACTGACAATTGCGCGACGTCGAAGTCGACGTCCTTTTTTTCCCACAAATAGAGCTTTTACTTTAATAGAGCAATATTTTTTACTTTTTGCTATAATACATATAAAAAAAAACTAATTTATTCCTCAGTTTAGGCCAAAATGTATTCTTCTACATATTTTTGGTAAATAAAATCGCAAAAAGCATTTATTGATTGGTTTGCACAAAAGTTATCGCGTCTACAAACTATGAGCATTGATTTATGGCATTTTTATTCATTTATTTATTTTTACTGGTAATGGCGGCGATCTGTGATTTTTATCGGGACTGCGATATTGCGGCGGACAGATCGGACACTTTCGACACTTTTTTGGGACCATTGACATCTATACAGCGATCAGATCTAAAAATAGCCACTGATTACTGTATAAATGTCACTGGCAGGGAAGGGGTTAACACTAAGGGGGCGATCAAGGGGTTAAATGTGTTCCCTCACTGTGTTCTAACTGTGTGGGGGCTGGGCTGACAGGGACATGACAGATCTAACTGATCCCGATTACAGGGATTAGTAGATCACTGTCATGTCACCTGTCAGAACGGGAAACCGCCGTGTTTACACCGGCGGCTCCCCGTTCTGGCTCTGTAATAGGCGATCGCGGGTCGCCAGCGGACATCGAGTCTGCCCGACCCGCGGCCACACTCACGCAGCATGCGGCAGGCACAAGAGCACCCCGCGGCTGTGCGAATCGCCGTTTATATACGGCAATTTGCACAGCGCTGCCAATCTGCCGCAGTAAATATACGCAATGCGGTCGGCAAGCGGTTAAAGAAAATGTTGTCACCAGAATCTTATTTCCTGAATAGTTATCTTTCATATTCTGAAATTTCTTGTAGTATATGTTAATTAAATATATAAGATAATAAAATATTTACAAAAATGTGAGGGGTGTGCTCACTTTTGTGAGATACTTTATTTTATGAACAGATGTCTATAATGTACACTGAATTATGTGTACTAATGTTAAAATGTATTTAGGTAATATGAAGACATGACTATGGAAAGAGGATGAATATGGATCAACCGTTTGACCTCATAGTTTACATGAGAGCAACAGTAATGGAACAAAATTAGATTAAATTTCAAGTAAATGTATGATAAAGAGCAGTACATGTTATGAACATAAAATTATACATATACCAATATGGATGCTGCCTAATGGTAAAGCCTAAAACAAAATAATTCACTGACTAATGAAAGCATAAAGAAGATATGATTGTTGTCCAAAACATGAGAGGAGTAGACTGTGTTAAGCTGATTTCATGGTACCTAATACATATAGTCCAAAACGAATGTATAATGAAAAGGAAATTAGACTAAGTAAAGAGAATGTATCTTAACAAGCTGAACACAGATGAAAGTAAAGCAGACATATCAAGAAGACACTTACAGAATCTCACTAAAGTGAGTACACCCCTCACATTTTTGTAAATATTTTATTCTATCTTTTCATGTGACAACACTGAAGAAATGACACTTTGCTACAATGGAAAGTATTAAGTGTACAGCTTGTATAACAGTGTAAATTTGCTGTCCCCTCAAAATAACTCAACACACAGCCATTAATGTCTAAACCGCTGGCAACAAAAATGAGTACACCCGTAAGTGAAAATGTCCAAATTGGGCGTACTTAGCCATTTTCCCTACCCGGTGTCATGTGATTCGTTAGTGTGTTACATTTGGTGTTATCACTCCCACTCTTTCATACTGGTCACTGGAAGCTCAATATGGCACCTCATAGCAAACAACTCTCTGAGGATATGAAAAAAGAATTGTTGCTCTACATAAAGATGGTCTAGGCTATAAGAAGATTGCCAAGACCTTGATACTGAGCTGCGGCACGGTGGCCAGGACCATATAGCGGTTTAACATGACAGGTTCCACTCAGAACAAGCATGGTCGATCAAAGAAGTTGAGTGCACATGCTCAGTGTCATATCCAGAGGTTGTATTTGGGAAAAAGACGTATGAGTGCTGCCAGCATTGTTGCAGAGGTTGCTGTCAGCATTGCCGCAGAGGTGTACAGTCTGAGCACTGTCAGTGCTCAGACCATATACTGCACACTGCATCAAATTGGTGTGCATGGCTGTCTTCCCATAAGGAAACCTCTTCTAAAGATGATGCACAAGAAAGCCCGCAAACAGTTTGCTGAAGACAAGCAGACTAAGGACATGGATTACTGGAACCATGTCCTGTGGTCTGATGAGAACAAGATAAACTTATTTGGGTCAGATGGTGTCAAGCGTGTGGGGTGGCAACTAGGTGAGGAGTACAAAGACAAGTGTATCTTGCCTACAGTCAAGCATGGTGGTGGGAGTGTCATGGTCTGGGGCTGCATGAGTGCTTCTGGCACTGGGGAGCTACAGTTCATTGGGGGAACCTTGAATGCCAACATGTACTTTGACATACTGAAGCAGAGCATGATCCCCCTCCCTTCTGAGACTGGGCCGCAGGGCAGTATTCCAACATGATAACGACCCCAAACACACCTCTAAGAAGATCAATGCCTTGCAAAAGAAGCTGAGGGCAAAGGTGATGGACTGGCCCAGCATGCCTCCAGTAGGCTTTGCAATTTGTTTAGTTCAGAATTTCATTTTTACCAACTTGTGCAAAATTCGGCAATTCGGACGAAATCCGAATTTCAAATTTTCCCGAATTTTCGTTTTTCCAATTCAGACATTTGCGGTAATTCGGCAATTGCAGTAATTTGGAAATTCGTGGTAATTCGGCAATTGCGGTAATTCGGAAATTTGTAGTAATTTGGCAATTGCTGTAATTCAGAAATTCAGAAACTTGCGGTAATTCGGCAATTGTGGTAATTGCAGTAATTCGGAAATTCAGCAATCAGAACAGCCGAAAATCCGACATTCGGAAATCTGAAAATTTGAAAATAACAAAGAACATTTGAAATAACTAACTAATAAAAAAATATTAAATTATAGGTATTGGAATTTCTTTGAAAATATGGCTGTTAGTGATAAATTTCATATTTAAGTTCACTAACAGCCAAATTCCAATACCTATAATCTAATAGTTATTTATTATTATTTCAAATGTTCTTTCTTATTTCCCAATTTCGGAATTTCTGAAAAAATATTTTCAGCCATACACAAGTCTAGTCTCCAGACCTAAACACTATTGAGCATCTGTGGGGCATCCTCAAACGGAAGGTATAGGAGCGCAAGGTCTTTAACATCCACCAGCTCCGTGATGTCATTATGGAGGAGTGGAATAGGACTCCAGTGGCAACCTGTGAAGCTCTGGTGAACTCCATGCCCAAGAGGGTTAAGGCAATGCTGGAAAATAACGGTGGCCACACAAAATATTGACACTTCGGGCCCAATTTGGACATTTTCACTTAGGGGTGTACTCACTTTTGTTGCCAGCTGTTTAGACATTAATGGCTGTGTGTTGTGTTATTTTAAGGGGACAACAAATTTACACTGTTATACAAGCTATACACTCACTACTTTACATTGTAGCAAAGTGTCATTTCTTCAGTGTTGTCATGTGAAAAGATAGAATAAAATATTTACAAAAATGTGAGGGGTGTACTCACTTTTGTGAGATACTGTATATCCAGTATACATTATGCAACAGAAAATGTCAATGATGAGAAACAGATGGAGGATTTAAAAAATATTTTAAAAATCTGCAGCGATTCATTTTGCTTATAGAACTGTGCAAAAGAAATAATGGTGAGGTGTTTAAAAAGGTAATGGATGAACGTGCAATGATGGGTCTAAATCGTTAAGAAAAAATGTTTTAATGATTTGACTTAAATGGTAAAAGGAATGGTAAATATAATACGCATAAGGGAAAAAAGAACAGGAAACATTGTAAAGAATAGAAAAGCTGTCTGGAAAGAATTATATGTTCAAAATTGCTAGTGAAGAAAAGAAAGATTTCCAACTCTGAATATGTGTGGAGACAGATGTAGAAACTTAATGGAACAAAGAAAAAATGTTAGCATTCTGGGCTGATTATTTTGAAGAACTGTTATATAAAGAAATGTACAATATAAACTCACACAATGGCAATAAGAAGTTGAATTAACAGTATTTTCATCCATTAAACTAAAAACAAGTGCAGGAGAAATGGGGTACATTCAGAATTGATGAAACACAGAGGGACAGACTTTTTTGTTCTACAGTATATCAAGAAATACAGATAGAAAAGGAGGAGAAGTTATCACAAGAGTTGCATAGTTTGTTCTGTCCAGAAGAAGGAAGATAAAACAATATATTAGGGATTATACAATATTGCCCCGCAAAATGTCATATATAGTAATGAAGAGAATTTTGAAACTCTATTAAATTTGTATTCATTACTAATAATAAGGCTAGGAATAATAGCACAAATATGGTAAGTAAAGTAAATATGTCTAAAATAAATTAAGCTGAATGGTCTAAGCCAGGGGTCTCCAAACCTTCTATACAAAGGGCCAGTACACTGTCCTTCAGACTTTAGGGGGGCCGGACTGTGGTCAGTGGGAGTAGAAAATGTCCTGGACTCAGTGGGAGTAAATAGTGCCCCATCGTTGGTGTTATTGGGAGGAATAGTGCACCATCATTGGTGTCAGTGGGAGAAATAGTGCCCCATCGTTGGTATCAATGGGAGGATAGTGACCCATAATTGTTATCAATGGGAGGAATAGTACACGAGCATTGGTGTAAGTGGGAGGAATAGTGCACCATCATTGGTGTCAGTGGGAGGAATAGTACACGAGCATTGGTGTTAGTGGGAGGAATAGTGCACCATCATTGGTGTCAGTGGGAGGAATAGTACACGAGCATTGGTGTAAGTGGGAGGAATAGTGCACCATCATTGGTGTCAGTGGGAGGAATAGTACACAAGCATTGGTGTTAGTGGGAGGAATAGTGCACCATCATTGGTGTCAGTGGGAGGAATAGTACACAAGCATTGCTGTCAGTGGGAGGAATAATGCCCCATCATTAGTGTCAGTGGAAGGAATTGTGCACCATCAATGGTGTCAGTGGAAGGAATAGTGCACCATCATTGGCGTCAATGGGAGGAATGAGCGAAGATAAACATAGTAGGTGTGGCGCTGTTCTTAAATGTGTAAACACAAAATAATTAAAGTGCTGGTGTCAAAACTATATAATGCCAGTCCTAATCAGTGTGTACATAAACCCGTCCTAAGTAAAAAACATGGATTCCTTGATAAATGAAAATACTTGTACAAATACTGTCATAGAGCAAAAAAGGATCATAGTGCATAACTTGCTACAAAATAAAGTTAATTTCAGAATGTCATTTTTAACTGGTTCCCGACCGGCTCGCATACATTTACTGCTGCAGAGTGGCAGCGTAGCTGGAACCAGCATCTATAAACGGCGATTCGAGCGGGCGCAGCTAGCTGGTGGGCGCACACCGCTGGCGGCGTGCTCTCTTGCCAGCCACATACTCCCTGAGTGTGGCCGCGGGCGGACTTGATGTCCGCCGTCGACTCGTGATCACCTACTACAGAGGAAGAATGGCGAACCCCCGATTTAAACACAGCGGTTCCCCGTTCTATCAGGCGGCATGACAGGGATCTACTGATCCCTGTCATCAGGATCAGTTAGATCTGTCATGTCCCTACCAGCCCAGCCCCCACACAGTTAGAAAACGCTGAGGGAACACACTTAACCCCTTGATTGTCCTCTGCAGGTTAACCCCTTCCCTGCCAGTGACATTTATACAGTAATCAGTGGCTATTTTTAGAGCTGATCGCTGTATAAATGTCAATGGTCCCAAAAAAGTGTCCGATATGTCCTCCACAATATCGCAGTCCCAATATAAATTGCTGCCATTACCAGTTAAAAAAAAAATAATAAAAACACCATAAATCAATTCTTTTAGTTTGTAGAAGGGATAACTTTTGCGCAAACCAATCAATAAACGCATATTGCGATTTTATTTACCAGAAATATGTAGAAGAATACATTTTGGCCTAAACTGATGAATAAATGAGCTTTTTTATATTTTTTTTTGGATATGTATTATAGCAAAAAGTAAATAATATTTGTTTGTTTTTTTAAATTGATGCTTTTTTTGTTTTAACGTAGAAAATATACATTATTTTGACACATCAAACTTATTGGGAATTTCACAAGAAAAACAATGGTGTGCTTGGTTTTAACGTAACTTTATTCTTTCATGAGTTATTTACAAGTTTCTGACCACTTATGAAATGTGTTCAATGTGCTGCCCATTGTGTTGGATTGTCAATGCAACCCTCTTCTCCCACTCTTCACACACTGATAGCAACACCGCAGGAGAAATGCTAACACAGGCTTCCAGTATCCGTAGTTTCAGGTGCTGCACATAGACAATTGCCAGCATAGACAATTGCCTTCAGATGACCCCAAAGATAAAAGTCTAAGGGGGTCAGATCGGGAGACCTTGGGGGCCATTCAACTGGCCCACGACGACCAATCCACTTTCCAGGAAACTGTTCATCTAGGAATTCTCGGACCTGACACCCATAATGTGGTGGTGCACCATCTTGCTGGAAAAACTCAGGGAACGTGCCAGCTTCAGTGCATAAAGAGGGAAACACATCATCATAGCAATTTCGCATATCCAGTGGCCTTGAGGTTTCCATTGATGAAGAATGGCCCCACTATCTTTGTACCCCATACACCACACCATATCATAATTTTTTTGGTTCCAACAGTCTTGGAGGGATCTATCCAATGTGGGTTAGTGTCAGACCAATAGCGGTGGTTTTGTTTGTTAACTTCACCATTCACTTAACTTCACCATTCACATAAAAGTTTGCCTCATCACTGAACAAAATCTTCTGCATAAACTGAGGGTCCTGTTCCAATTTTTGTTTTGCCCATTCTGCAAATTCAGTGCGCAGATCTGGGTCATCCTCGTTCAGATGCTTAAGTAGCTGGAGTTTGTAAGGGTGCCATTTGTGAGTAGCTAATATCCGCCGAATGGATGTTCGACTAATGCCACTCTCCAGTGACATGCGGCGAGTTCTACGCTGTGGGCTCTTGCTGAATGAAGCTAGGACAGCCACTGATGTTTCTTCATTAGTGACAGATTTCATGCGTCCACATTTTGGCAAATCCAACACTGAACCAGTTTCACGAAACTTAGCAAACAGTTTGCTAACTGTAGCATGGGAGATGGGTGGTCTCGTAGGCCGTCTTGCATTGAAATCTGCTGCAATGACCCGGTTACTGCGTTCACCAGACATCAACACAATTTCTATAAGCTCCGCACATGTTAACCTCAGCAACATGTCAATGGCTGTAAACAAAGAGAAACTTGTAAATAACTCATGAAAGAATAAAGTTACGTTAAAACCAAGCACACTATTGTTTTTCTTCTGAAATTCCCAATAAGTTCGATGTGTCACATTACCCTCTTCCTATTGAAAAAACAAAAGTTGGATTCAAAATTGCCAACTTCAAAATGGCCGCCATGGTCACCACCCATCTTGAAAAGTTTCCCCCCTCACATATACTAATGTGCCACAAACAGGAAGTTAATATCACCAACCATTCCCATTTTATTAAGGTGTATCCAAATAAATGGCCCACCCTGTATATATATATATATATATATATATCAGTGATAAATAAATATACATAAATAAACTCCTTCATATATAAATAAGTGGGTGAAAATGCAAAGTGCATGAATTAATACAGAAAAAATGTCATTGTTGAAAGTTAATTTTTGCAATCCATATGAAAAGCGATCCAAATGAAGTGACTAGTGCTCTTCAGTGCTTGAATACTTGCTGCCGTCCCCCCCAATGGTAATGAACTCACCTGGACCTGAACTCACATGGGTGTGCACTTACCAGAACTATTCACCCCTTCCCAGGGTACAGCGCTTCCACAGTTGTGAGCCACTGCGCAGCGGGTCCAGATCTGACATAGTATTCCCCTTTCTCCTGGATGGCCTCCATCCCGGAATCACATGTCTTCCTGCCTTCAGATATCTCCAGTGGTACCAATCTTCGGTAGGGAATGTTTCTTTGTAACAGAAATAAAGAAAAAAAATTTTTTTCAAAGTTTATTTTAGTGCAAAGAATAAAAACCCCAGTGGTGATCAAATACCACCAAAAGAAAGCTCTATTTGTGGAAAAAGAATGCTAACAATTTTGTTTGGGTACAGTGCCGTATGACCATGCAATTGTCATTCAAATTGCGACAGCGCTGAAAGCTGAAAATTGGTCTGGGCGGGAAGGGGGGAAAGTGCCCAGTATTAAAGTGGTTAAATATAGCGCCTGGGGGGGTTCCATTAGTCTGCCTGTAAAGTGGCGCATATGTACCTTGTATAGAACTTGCTGCAGCAAAACTGACATTCACAAAGAAAAAAAATGACATTTAAATTGTGGCCAACACAATACCATTGCCGGCAATGGTATTGAACCCCCACCCCAAAGCAACCCCCCATGTTGAGGGCATGTGGCCTGGTATGGTTCAGGAGGGGGTGCACTTGTTCGTTCCCCCCCCCCCTTTCCTGACCAGCTGGGCTGCATGCTCGGATAAGGGTCTGGTATGGACTTTGAGGGGGACCCCCATGCAGTTTTTTTTTTTACATTTTGGCGTGGGGTTTTCCATATGAGACCTGAAGGGCCTGGTATGGATTGGGGGGGCCCCTACGCCATTTTGTTTAAACATTTTTGTATTGCTGGCAATGGTATTGTATTGCCCCTAATTTAAATGTATTTTTTTTTCTTTATAAATGTCAGTTTTGCTGCAGCAGGTTCTATACATGGTACAGATGTGCCCCAGGTACTATATTTAAAGGATTTTTTAATTTTTATTGTTTCACTTTTAGCATCATTAAAATCACTGCTCTTTTTCTTTTTTTTTCTGTTTTTAAAAAAATGTTTGCATTGATACATGTCCCCCAGGGCAGTACCCAGTCCCCCATACCCTTTTTATGGCCAATAACTTGCATATAAGCCTTCAAATTCAGGTCCCATAGACTTCAATGGGGTTTGAGGTTCGAGTCCGAACTTTTGTGATGAGTACTGGTCCTAACCAAACTGGGGGGTGTTCAGCCCAACTCTAGTTGCTAAGGACGCAGCGGCTGGCTTCCCAGCCTGCTCCCCAACAACAAGCTATTCACTGTGCCCTGATTGGGCAAAGCTTTGCCCAAGCATGGCTTAGAATGCACTGTGCAGCTCGCAGTGCATTGTGGGGTGCTCAGCTGGCGAATATCCCGCCAAGCGCCCTGCAAATTCAGGTGTTCGCCGAACGGGTGAACAGGCGATGTTCGGGACAAACTTTTGCTCGGCTCCAACTATTCCCCCAGCTCTAGACAGCACCATAGAAATTGGTGCAGATGAATGTTTATTTGTCATGATGAAACAGCTTTTGGAATTAAGGAATAGAGGTAGACAAGGGGGGGATATATACAGAATGACTGCATGAAGCCTGAAGGATTAGCTTTCATCTTCACATCCGCAAATGCTCAGCCTCTACTCTGTAGCCAAACCTTCAAAATAGATCTTCTCAATGTTACCAACTGCAAAAAATTGGGACTTTCTTAGTTCACTTCATCAGGAGAACATTAATTGACCGAATAGCTGTGGAAGGGGCAAGGAGCTGCACACCCCGGGGCCAACACAGGGAAACAACAGGTGTAGGTTGGCCTCTTAAAATATCGGATGGCAGTAAAAGGTGCTTGGACAAGGACCAGGCTGCTAGCAAGTCCTCTTCACAAGGAACACTCATCTGCCAAGCTTCTGCTCCTATCTATACTATCCATAGCAAATCTCAGAAACAGCCATAACTAAATGGTTGCAGCCTTTCCCAAGCCATGGCTTTGTTTGCACACTTCTTGGTAATACTGTATCCTTCTTGCCTAAACCTGTACAATTATGCCTCATAGAGATAAGAGGCCATCTCCTGAGACTGAAGATGATCAGGACACAGCCTCATTCATCTATATACATAACTGTACAGCTTTGTCTTGGAGGGAGTAAAACTAGGCTCAGAAGGGCAATGCAACCAGACTTCTAATTGTTAAGTGCACTTATCGTTTAACACATGATGAGAAAATGCTTGGGAAAGTTTTGAAACAGAAAGTGTTAAGGAAAATATATAGAGCATCTTAGGCAATAATTAAATAAGGGCCAAATTTTTTTTTCCTGCACAGGGGATATTTGGTGTCTGTCTGCCACTGTATGGAGAATAAAACACGCGTCCTGCAGATGTCACTGTTAACACATGAGCATTTGCTCTTAAATTATCATAGTACTGCAGACTTACATAGTTTGTGTGAAAATTAGATCTGCTTGTTAATGCCCTGTTTATAGGATCTCATACTGATAACATGCAAAAGGCTATTTCCATTTGTGAGTTCTGAGTAACTCTAAACTCTTTTGGTTCTTTTGGCCTCCCTTATAAAGTCATAATTATACAGTATATAATATTATATATTTTGATTACATATATATATGACCTATTGCTAAGATTTTACTTGCCATCTGTGTTTTATGAAAAAAATAGAAATGTAGTTACCCAATTCTAGGTTTGTTTTAGCTGATGCTATTCTCAGGCCATAGTAGCATTTGCAGTGATATCTGTTTAATGCTGCAATTGTCAGATACAATTACAACATTCGAAAAATAATATTACCGGTATATTAATTTTAAAAAGAGCAAACATAATTTTCCTTGCCTCTAGAAAACATTTTCGCACATTTTTTAATCATTAATAAAAAAGAGCAAAACTTTATAGAACAGAAAAAAAAAGAGCAAGGTTTTTAGTAAAACCCTATACAAATAAAAAAACCTATATGTCTAAAAAATATATAAAAAATTACTTAGGCTTGAAAATTAGCCATAAAGTTATTATGAAATTAACCAATGCATGCTAACACTGATACAAATGGAGTAGGTATCTAGCCAAATGTGTGACTATAAGCAAAATAAAAAAAAATTACATGTTTTGCACATTAACTAGCATTAACACATCAGTGTCCCCTTCGAGTATAGTTTCATTACTTGTTGATCTGTCAATAGATCCATTATATTTTAGTAAAATGGAGCTTTGATCCGTTTCAAAAAATGGATTTTGACTGAAGAGGATGTAAATGGATGATCATCCATATACATCCATTTTTCCATAGAGACGAACGGTCCGGTCCGCATGTGTGAAAGGGGCCTAACAGTAACAAGCAAACTGTCCAACAAAAGGTACAGTTACATTTACAGGAAGTCCTTATTTCTGCTGCTAAATGGTCAGAGCAGCAGTCAGTCAACCAGCAGGAGGCACCAACTTCAGTGGATTGGATGAAGACACAGGAACATCAATGTCCCACAGAACTGATTGCTAGTGGTCCACCTATTAGAAAAGTTTTTTTAAGGGATAAAGCAGAAACTAGAAGGATTAACAGGTATTTAGGACACTTTTATTAAGACCATAATAATGAAACAAAATTTACACAGCTACGTTTACAGAGGGGAGCTATTCAAACTATGTTGAAACTTCGTCTAACAATAACTTCCAAAGAGAATTTAGGCCTACAGTGGGCTTGACTGAAATACAAAGACCATGTGGCCCACTGACAAAAAGACAACTGCTTAGCAAAAGAGAGCATGTGCAGTTACAGTTGTGTTCAAAATTATTCAACCCCCACTGAAATTGATTGTTTTGGTCGGTTTGACATTGATTATGATCATTCAGTCATCCTGCTTTCAATTAAATCAAAGAGGCACGTGTAGGTCAGACAAATATAACATAACATTTATAATGAAATAACCACAAATGTCTTTTCTGAGCTCACATCATTATCAGTTTTATTCAACCCCCAAGTGACATTCAATCTTAGTACTTAGTACAACATCCTTTTACAGTTATAACAGCTTTTAAACGTGAAGCATAGCTTGACACAAGTGTCTTGCAGCGATCTACGGGTATCTTCGCCCATTCATCATGGGAAAAAGCCTCCAGTTCAGTCACATTCTTAGGCTTGCGCACTGCAACTGCTTTCTTTAAGTCCCACCAGAGGTTCTCAATCAGATTTAAGT
>BLSH010412557.1:756231-778161 GCA_018402905.1 Glandirana rugosa
TTTTGGCTGATTTATATTCACAGCCCTTCCCCCTTCACACAGAGCGGAGGTCTGTGTTTACATACACGGACCTCCATTCCTCCGCTCGGGGGGGCCATCGCGGGTAGCCGGCGGCAATCGAAGCCGCCGCACCCGCTCCCTGGCCCTCCCCGAACACAGTGAGCACGCGCTCACTAGGCTCGTGAGCGCGGCCGCCGTCATATGACGGCGATTTGCGCTCACGAGCCACCTTGCCGCCGTCAATTGCCGATCGGCGGTCGGCAAGGGGTTAAAGGTAAAGAAGAGATTTGGGGTCTTTTTGACCCCAGATCTCTCCATAAGGAGAACCTGCCATGCTTATTTCTATTACAATTATTATAATAATTACAAGGGATGTTTACATTCCTTGTAATAGGAATAAAAGAGATTAAAAAAAATCAAAGGGACAGTGTAAAAATTAAAAAATTAAATTTAAAAATATGTAAAGCACCCCATCCCTCCGTGCGCGTTTACGCATATGTAAACAGTGTTCACACCATACATGTGAGGTATCGCCTTGAACGTTAGAGTGAGAGCAAGACTTCTAGCACTAGACCTCCTCTGTAGCTCTAAACGGATAACCTGTAAAAATGTTTAAAGCATTGCCTATGGAGATTTTTAGGTACCGTCGTTTGTCGCCATTTCACAAGCGTGTGCAATTTTAAAGTGTGACGGCATAACACAATCTTTCAGATTTTACAAAAAAAAAATCTGAGTGTATATATTGTGCTTTGTTTTTTTAAAACTAAGGAATGTGTGTTTTTTTTTTTTTATTGCAAATGAAAAACCACTGCGCATATACCATGTTACAACGATTGCAACAATCGCCATTTTATTCCCTAGGGTCTTTCCTAAAAAAAAATGAAATTGTTGGCCATCCCCTCCCAAAGCTCACCAGTGTTTCTTGGGCTTACTGTTCTTACCAGAGAGCCCGAGAAACGATCCGACAGTGCAGCCGGCTAGCCGCAGAGGTGAACAAAGACCAGAAAATATATAATTTTTGGGTTTTTTTGTTAGCAAAAAAATACTGATTTAAAACTGTAAACAAAAAGTGCCAGAAAAGGCTTGGTTTTATATGTAAGAAACAAGGAAATTAAAACCCAGCTTCAGCTAACACTTTTGGAAAGTTCAAGCCACTTAAATAAAACTTGACCCTGTGCATCTACTGGCAGGAATAACTTGTACATTATAGAGGAGAAAAACAAAAATTGCTGTGTTAATGGCAATAGACTTCATCATAAATTAACTTTCCTCTTAATGCATCTATTATTTATAACCGATTGCCAACAAAAACATCTGGAGACACAATATCCTAGTGAACATCCACAAGATACAAAGCAAAAGAAGATGAACATTTTAACATCATTAGCTTTCCATCTGTCATATTGAAAATAATCTCTGAGGGGAAACTCACTCTAACTTTACATGGTTCCAGAGCTATGGATCATTATATTTGAATTAATGACAGTTAATGGTTTTCTTTTACCTTAGCTTAAGGAAGGAAGATTGTATTTGCAAGATTTCTTTTTTAACAAGAAGTGCTCAATTATGTGTATTATTTGTAATGAGCAAAACTGCTTGAGTTCGATTCAAGGGCAGGTTCTGTAAACATATCCAATAAATCCACAAGCAACAAACTTTAATTACATTGAAGAACCCTAATAAAGCCAACATTAGTCGAATCTTGAAAACCAAATATCTCAATTTTCTGGAAGAAATCATGGAAGTAAAAGGAAGTAAAAGATTGTAAGACCACATTATTGATTAATGAAAAGATGGCCATCCCAAGTCTCTCAAAATTTTGGAATTTTGGCTCAATTATTCCTTAACTTCCATACACCCAATCAGCCTAGGCTATCTATTGCATGATACCTGAAACAACCCTGAGTTTGTGGGGATTCTTCCTTCCTTCCCCCTTACTTACCTTCTCTTCCCTTTCCATTTCTTTCTGTTCTGGATTCTCCTTGCTAGTCCTGCTCTTTTTGATTGCACTTGAAACCAGGAAATCTAGCCCAGTGGAGCTTTAAAGGACTCGAAATATTCAGCTACTACTCCAGACTCCAGAGATGTTAACTAAAATTGATTGAGTTTATGTTTTCCTTTGCTATACTATCTGTTTGACATCTTGTGCAATTCATTTTGTCCCCCTGCATGGGCGAACTTGAGACTTGTTTCCTTTTCCTGAAAACTCAAAAAACATAATTGCACAGTAAAAATGGCATTTGGGAGGGAGCAGGTCTTTTATTCAAGTGGGAGTAAACTACCATGCATAATTTGTACCTATAGATAAGCCCATAACAATACCTTTCTTGACCATCCATTCCAGAAAAGAGGTTGGGCAGCACAGTGGTGTAGTGAATAGCACTCTTGAGTAGCAGCAAAAGGGTCGCTGGTTCGAATCCTGACCATGACACTACCTGCATGGAGTTTGCATGTTATTATTATACAGGATTTATATAGCGCCAACATGTTTTACAACATGTAAACTTGTAGACAGTACAATTACAATACAAATCAATAAAATACAAATCAATACATTCTCCCTGCGCCTGTGTGGGTTTCCTCCGGTAAGTTAATTAGATCCTGTCTAAATTGGCCTTAGTATGTGTATGTGTGAATGTGAGTTAGGGACCTCAGATTGTAAACTCCTTCAGGGTAGGGACTGATGTGAATGTACAATATATATATATGTAAAGCGCTGCATAAATTGACAGCGCTGTATAAGTATCTGAAATAAATAAATAAATAAGGCTTATCTATAGGTACTGTAAATATCTCCTAAATGTGCATCATTTAACCTCTTCCGGACCGTGCCGCGTACATTTACTGAGGCAATGTGGCACGATAGCGCGAATTGCCCTTTATAAAGTAGTGGGTGGGCGTGTGCTGCCGGAGTGTGGCCGCGGGTCGGGCAGACTCAATGTCCGCAAGCAACCCGCGATCGCCTGTTAGAGAGGAAGAACAGGGCGGTTCCCCGTTCTGACAGGCGGCATGACAGTGATCTACTGAACCCTGTAATCGGGATCAGTTATATCTCTCATGCCCCTGCCAGCCCCCACACAGTTAGAACACACATAGGGAACACAGTTAACCTCTAGATTGCCCCCTACAGTTTAACCCCTTCCCTGCCAGTGACATTTATACAGTGGCTATTTTTAGATCTGATCGCTGTATACATGTCAAAAAAGTGTCAAAAATGTCTGATCTGTCCACTGCAATATTGCAGTCCCGATAAAAATCGCAGATCACCGCCATTACTAGTAAAGAAAAAAAAATACTAAAAAACACCATACATGAATTCTCATGGTTTGTGAACGATGCAACATTTGCGCAAACCAATTAATATACGCCTATTGCGCTTTTTTTTGTTTATAGCACAAAAAATAAAAAATGCAGAGGTGATCAAATACCACCAAAAGAAAGTTATATTTATGGGAAGAAAAGAACGTCAATTTTGTTTGGATACAGCATCACACGACCATGGAATTGTCAGTTAAAGTGACGCAGTGCCGAATCGCAAAAAGTGCTCTGGACAGGAAGGGGGTAAATCCTTGCAGGACTGAAGTGGTTAGATATTTACTGTACATGCTGCCAGCTACATCACCGGTGCTTGCGCTTTGAAGGAACAGCCACCTGGGCCATTCCTTCTGAGTGTGACGTCATCACGGCTCTGACCACTCACACAGCCGGAGTCTGCGAACCCAGAAGGAAGACGGATTAAGTTGGAAGCCTTGTCAGCAGTGACAGCTTGCCACTGGACTTTGTTCTAAGGTAAGTTTCACATAATATGCTAGTAAAAACAAAAAACACACAGCGGTTTACTACCGCTTTAAGGCCTGAAGTGAAATAATTAAAATGAACTCCTTAAAACAACTTTGCTTGATTGGAGGTGCCTTAAACCTGTATGTAAAGTGGTGTATCTGTAGGATGTACTACCGCAAGAATGACATTTAAAAAAAAAATTACCATTTAATTTACTATTTAAATTGCCAGAATGTAAATGACATTTCCCTGCCAGCTTGGTCTTTGTTGTAAAAAATGGCATAGTGACCCCCAAATCAAAATCAAAAACAAAAGGCATAGAGAGCTTGGCACTGCCCTGGGGGACATGTACCAATGCAAAGAAAATGTATTCAAAGTGCCATTTGATGGGGAACAATTCTTTTAGTGAGGTTTTAAAGGAAAAAGTGCACAACTCCTTTAACTAAAATGCTTGGGAGATGCATCAAGCCTGCCTGTAAAGTGATACATCTATACTATGCGCTACAGCAGTGGTTTCTAACCTGTTTTTCATTTGGGCTCCCCTTAACACATTTGAGTGTGGAGCAGTGGTGGCACACATAATGTGCTGTACTGAATGGTGGGAGTGGCCATATTGTGCCAGGAATGTGAGTAGCTTAACCACTTCAGCCCCGGAAGGATTTCACACTTTAGGACCGGAGCCCTTTTTGCGATTCGGCACTGCGTCGCTTTAACTGACAATTGCGCGGTCATGCGACGTTGTACCCAAACAAAATTTGCGTCCTTTTTTTCCCACAAATAGAGCTTTCTTTTGGTGGTATTTGATCACTGCTGAGTCATTTCTGATCGCCGCTATAAACAAAAGAAGAGCGACAATTTTGCAAAAAAAACCAAATTTCTTACTTTTTGCTAAAATACAAATCCAAAAAAAAAATATAAAAAAACATTTTTTTTCATCGGTTTTGGCGATTTATATTCTTCCTCATATTTGTGATTAAAAAAATCGCAATCGGCGTTTATTGAATGGTTTGCGTAAAAGTGGTTGCGTTTACGGATGATGAGAATTCATTTCTGGGGTTTTTATTTTTTTTTATTTTTTACTAGTAATGGCAGCGATCTGCGATTTTTAGCGGTACTGCGATATTTCAGCGGACATGTCGGAACATTTTGACACTTTTTTGGGACCATTGGCATTTATACAGCGATCAGTGCTATAAAAATGCACTGATTACAGTGTAAATGCCATTGGCAGTGAAGGGGTTAACCTGCAGGGGGCGCTCTAAGGGTTAACAGTGTTCCCTGGGCGTGTTCTTACTGTGGGGGGACTGCCCTAGCTGGGGAAGGGAAGCGATCACAGCTTCCATGTAAAAGAAGGCTGTGATCACAGCCCTTCCCCCTCTCACAGAACGGAGGTCCGTGTTTACTTACACGAACCTCCGTTCTTTCACTCCGGGGGGGGCATCGCGGGTGGCCGGCGGAGATCGACTCCGCCGCACCCGCTCCCTGGCCCTACCCGAACACAGTGAGCGCGCGGGCGCGCCTCCGGGCGCAATCTCGCGGCCGCCGTCATATGACGGCGATCCACGTTACAGAGCCACTCTGTCGCCGTCAAATGCCGATCAGCCGTCGGCAAGTGGTTAAAGTGGGAGGAAAAATGCCACTGTGACAGTGGGAGGAAATAAATGCATTGGTGTTAGTGGGGTGAAGGAGAGAGCTGGGAGGCTGGGGTGAGGGGGTTCTTTAGGATGTACCATATTGCAGTGGTGTACTCATCTTTTGGCCTGTTTGGGGTTTTGCCTATGATCTTATGATTCTTGAGCTCCTATGGGACTTTGGGGGATGCTGTGGGTTGGAGGGCTCAGAATCCCACCAGAATGGATGTCTGGGCCATGAAGGATGCTGTAACGTACCTGGTGGTGGAGCCTGAAGCGTTGAGGAAAGTTGAGAAAGCGGTTTAGATATTAATGGGTGTGTGATAAGTTATTTTGAGGGGACAGCAAATTTACACCGTTATACAAGCTGTACACTCACTACTTTACATTGTAGCAAAGTGTCATTTCTTCAGTGTTGTCACATGAAAAGATATAATAAAATATTTACAAAAATGTGAGGGGTGTACTCACTTTTGTTAGATACTGTAGCTGCCATAACTAAACAGAAATATAGAAGTCTAATAAAAAGTAAATTGTACAATCAAAAAACATCAAGACTTCTGTCATTCTGGAGTATACTGTACATACTGTAACTAGTGGAACTTTCAATAATTTGGCTTGGAAGAGAGCTCTGAAAAAAGAACAGCACATAAGAAATCGAAGTTTTATTTAGTTTAAACATAATTCAAATGAATTAATTAAATTAAAATACACTTTTTTTCTTTTATTTTGTTTTTAGATAAACAAGATCATCGGAAACACCTGTTCTCAGGAACCTTGCCTTCTTCAATAGGTAACAAGGTGATTTTGGGTTTTTTTGTCTGTTAGAAATGCCTATCAATTCTGTCTTTTTAAGACTCATTTTTTATCTAAGGCCCATTCATGCTTACATTGTGGTAATGTGCGATAAAATGCAACACATTACTAAGGTGTAAATAAGCCTTAATAGTTTTAGCCCCAGTGCAAAAAAATATCATGGTATACCAAGCCACATTAAAGTAGAACTATAGGCAATTTTTTTTTTCTCATTTTAAGGGTAAGGGAAGGTTATAACCCTTGTCAGTTTATTTTTTGCCATCTATGTCCCATTGGGAAGATTTCCCTTCACTATCTCATAGCCAAAACAGGAAGTGAGAGGAAATCCCTGCAAATTAAAGCCAAAAGGGGACAATCTGCTTGTTTGCTCCCCCCCCCCTCCCCTCCACTGCCAAATTTGGCCACTTTTTTGGGGGGCAGCGGATACCTGTCAAAACCAAGTACCCGCTTCCACTTCCTGGTAAGCTATGCAATTTCCGCCCCCCCCCCCCCCCCGCTGCCTTCTGGGAGACACACATGTCCCAGAACACACCGGGATCATTCAGAAATCGCAGCAGCACAACTCGCAAATGCTCAGTAGGAAACAGGCTGTGAAGGCGGAAGGCTTCATTTCCTGCTTCTCTTAGTGAAGATGCTTGCACCCAGAGCCGATGGATGGATCGGTTTCGGGTGCTGACCTGACATTGCAGGATCCCTGGACAGGTAAGTGTCCATATATTAAAAGTCAGCAGCTACTGTATTTGACTTTTGATTTTTTTCCCCCAGGCTGGAACTTCTCTTTAAGGGAATCCCTTGGAGGCCTCTAGAGCAGTGGTTCTCAACTACAGTCCTCGGGACCCACTAACAAGCCAGGTTTGCAGGATAACTGAAATGCATCAAAGGGGATATCATTTGCTGCTCAGTGATTGCAGTAGTCTAGTCTGCATCTCCCCAAGGCAATACTTAAGATCTTGCCTGTTGGTGGGTCCCGAGGACCGGAGTTGAGAACCACTGCTCTAGATCATCAGAACTATTACTCTATTACTTTTCTGGGGACAACCTAAAATGTGGGATTTTCTTTTACTGCCACTTTCAATGATAACAGTAAACAGGATGCATATAGAATCTCTATGGAGGCACAGACAGCAATAAAACCTGTGTTCTAATCCACCTCCACTCTGTCCAAAACAAAAGAAAAAGTTTTGCCTTTAGAAGTCCATTAAAGTACGTTAATGTAAGCTTTTTTTTTTAATATAGTGGAGAATCATTAAAACCCCTGTCAACCAGAAAAGTTAAAAAGTACTAAAAGTCAGAATGACAGAATAAGGGAAGAGGAGTTAGAAAGCAGAAAAAGTCACCTCATATGAAAGGCAAATGATACAGACTCATTCTGCATAATCTCCTGGTATTTTCCTCTTTGATATCACAGTATCATCCCACTCTATTGTATTTTACAGAGAGACACTAGTACAGCAAAATCTGGATTTTAAACACTGACCTATCAGTTTATGCCAGCTTTAATTAATCTACGTACTTTGACTTTTTAACCCACTGTTCCGCATCAGAAAATGTCTATTATACCATAAATAAATGATTGGCTCAATAATTAGACTTCACATTTATGTTATAATATGACATTAATTTTCTATTCAAGCAGACATATTATCATTTTTGCTAAAGTGTATTTTAGAGTATAGGACTTATATGCACTACATATTTAAAGGAAACCTGTCATGACAGAAATATAGTGGCAGCTGTTGCTAATCTCTATATTTTAAAATGTAGCTGCCCATCTAGCATGTTGATTCAGTAGCTTCAATGCTTTCTCAGACACTGACCTTGGAAAACTTTTCAGATTGGGGGGTCATTCATGTAAACTATTGTATTAGTGACTTTTCTCTTATCTTTGACCTCTATGCCTGGCCTGTATAAGCAGGTACAATTACCGCGGACAGTCTGTATCAGATGAATTTGCCAAATACTAGACATATGCAATTCGTTTCGGTCCAAATACAAATTCGAACACATTTTTGATTATTCAGATATTCGGATGTATCCAAATCTCCAAATGAAATACTAATGAATAGTTGAAATCTGTTAAAATTAGTTTCGCTTTCTAACGAATTCCACGTTTTCAGGATAATTAGAATTCAGATTGGTTGAAAAACGATCAAACGATCTGAATTCTGTGTAAAGAAATAGGCGCTGCATATATATAATTATTACACCTTGGGACAATATAGATCTGTTGTTTATGCGTGCTGCCACTTTAAAATAGAATCTTGTCATACACAATATCATTTTATTTCATCCTTTTTAGTGAGCGCGGATTTTATACATATTTATCTGTGTAAAGAAATAGCTGGTTGTTTAGCAGTGGGTCTGGAAGTTGGCCTCCCATGTCCTTAACAACAATGAGTCAGCATCTGTCAGCTGACTTTTCCACTGACAGACGAATGAAAGATAAAGAATGCCGGCAATTGCCCGGCAATAGAAAAATGTTTAAAAAAAAAACGGCATAGGGCTCCCCCCCAGTCCATATCAGGCCTTCGGGTCTGGTATGGATTTTAAGGGGAACCCCACACCAAAATGTAAAAAAAAAAACTGGTGTGGGGCCCCCCTCCAAAATTCATACCAGACCCTTTTCTGAACATGCAGCCTGCCAGATCAGGAAAATGGGGGGGGGGGGGCGAGCGAGTGCCCCCTCCTCATTCATACTAGGCCACATGCCTTCAACATGGGGGGTGGGTGCTTTGGGGCAGGGGCGGGGCCACCCAACTACGTCGCCCGGTGTCACTGCCCCCACCTGATGTTACGTGAGGTCAGGTGGGGACGGTTCCACTGGGTGATGTAAGTGGGTGGCCCCGCTCTTGCCTATATAAGAACTGTTAAAACGAAGAGACAGCATATGGCGGGTAGCCTCTTACAGAGGCAAAGGGCTTTTTGACATTTTGATGTTTTTCAGGTCCGTCAGGCGGCATGTTTGATGGTGGATTATATTGCCGGACACTTTTTTTTCTTTTCTCTTTTTTAATAAAGGAATTGTCTCCTGTGGTTTTTACACTTTGACACTTTTTTGGTGAATGGGTATGGGTACAATGTACCCGATACCCATTGACATAGGGGTGGGCCGGGATCTGGGTGCCCCCTTGTTAAAGGGGGCATCCCTATTCTAATAAGCCTCCCACCCGCAGATCCTGACAACCACAGCCCAAGGTTGATGGAAAGAGGCCCTTGTCCCCATCAACATGGGGACAAGGTGCTTTGGGGTGGGGGGGGCGCAGAACCCCCCCTGCCCCAAAGCACCCACCCCCCCAATCTTGAGGGCATGTGGCCTGGTATGATTCAGGAGGGGGGCGCTCACTCATCCCCCCCTTTTCCTGATCTGTCAGGCTGCATGCTTGGATAAGGGTCTGGTATGAATTTTGGGGGGACCTCGCGCCGTTTTTTTTTAATTTTGGCATGGGTTCTCCTTAGAATCCATACCAGACCTGAAGGACCTGGCATGGACTGGGGGGGGGGACCCTATGCCATTTCTCTATTGCCGGGCAATTGCCGACGTTCTTAACCTTTCATTCATCTGTCAGTCCTAATAAGGACGTGGGTGGCCAGATTTCCGGCCACCTGCTTAACAACCAGCTATTTCTTCACACAGAATTCGGATCGGTTGATTGTTTTGAATTTGTTAGAAAATTAATAAATGTAACAAATTTTTATGAAAATGAAACGAAATTTAACAAAAACTAAACTAAACTTATTCCGAAACCAAACAAATTCCATAATGAAACAAAATTAGTAACATAACAAATCTATCCGAAATGAAACAAAACTAATTTTTTTCGTTCTGCACATGTCTACCAAATACCATTTCTCATCCATGAAGATCTTTATTGAATGTGCAGGTTACAGCATTCAACAGGATGTGGCAAATGATTGCAAGGATAGTATTTTCAGGTCAAAAGATGGCAATGCATTCCCGGATGTAAGCAGAATAACATGTGGCCTAGAGTCGAGCAGCCATCTCTTATCCCATAAAGACAATCTAAAAAGGAAGGAGAAATACATCATAGATGGGAGGGAACAGAGAAAAGGATAGGGCAATAACCAAAATAACCACAAACTGGCAGTGTATTAACCAACTATACAGAGGCTAAATAAACAATAGCTTAAGGAAATTCATTATATAAATTCTCAGTTAACAATAATATGAATATTAACCATGACTATGCACAGTAGAGCTTTTGCTTGTATCAATGAACCAGAATTCTTGTTAGTGTTTCTCTACAATGAAAAATAGACACATCCGACTCCTGTATAAAGCATTAGTATAGCCTCATCTTGAATATGTAGATCACATTGAAACACCAGTCTCAAAAAGTTTTGGAACTAGAAAGGGTTCAGTGCACGGGGCAAGTAAATAAAAAGGTGGACCTTGCAAGCCACAGATTTGAAACTTATGTAGAAACTCCCTCAGCCCACCAAATGCAGAATCCATAAGTCTAAAAAATATGAAATCTTCATTAGTAAAAAAATAAATAAATAAAAGATATTTGTTATAGACCCAGGGCCGGATTCATGATTTTTTGCTTCCCAGGACAACTTTATTGTTCTGTCCCCTCCCCCTCTTTCAGCTGTTGAAAAACACAGTGTGCTCACTCATCAAACTCTATTCTGCCAGAAGATTTATCCTAGCTCTATGGACCAAGAGTATGTAAGAGTGTGTCCACCAACAACATTTAGAAAACTGTACAGGGCAAAGCAACGACCCAGTTGCAGTAAGCATGCAAGTATAGTGCCATTTTGGCACCTATTACAAACATAAATAGATCACTGAAATTCAACACTATGATTTGTGGGCAGTTGTTTGCTCCCTGGCAGACTTGCCACCTTAGGCCATGTCACTTACCCTCTCTCCTTTCCCTCTGGAAAACTGAGGATCCCATATCTCCTGAGAAGACATTGCTGCACAGTGCATAAGTGTATTCACATTAGGTTTTGAATAAATATATGTGTTTTATACATATAATACAGTGTAAAACTGTTCACTTTAACTCACAATAGATAAAAGGCTGACTGAAAGAAAATATGTTTAACTTTAACAAATAAAAAAAGAGTTCTTTACTGTAAAAGCAGGAAGAATGTGGAATAGCTTTTCACAAAGACATGCAAAGAACACTGTAGAGAAGGGTATGGAAGTAGAGGAGCAGTACATGGGCACACTGTAGGCACTGGAGAGGAGCAACCAACAGGGGGAGATGATGGAAGAAGAGAAGAGAATTACCGTGAGGACACTGAATACAATGGATAAGGGCATTACGAGAGGGTGGGGATAGGAGAAGGAAGAGAGCAGCACATTATGGGAGGACTCTAGAGGTAGAGAACAAGGTAAAGAAAAGATCTGGAGGTGTTAAAGAAAAGGAAAATACAGTGGGAGCCCAATTGATATATTAGAGCAGCAGTACAGGAGAATGAAGACAACAGAGAAGAGGTGAAGGCGATGGCAAGGTAAAAGAAAATAGCAGTACATGGAACACTGGAGGGAACAGTAGAAGAACAGTAAAGGGAGGACTCTAAAAGAGGAGCAGAGAGAAAATACAGGAGAGTGCTGGAGGTGAAGGAGAGAAGCAGTACAGCGGGAGTAATGGAGGTAGATTAAAGGGATTGTTACAAGTTAGGCTGCAGTTTCCTGCTTGTGTACTCTTACCTCCTTGCTGCAGTACTTCTCTGCCCTGATTCCTTTCACATGTGTGGTTTGGCTGTGCTCTCCTATGGGTGTCGTCTGGTATGCTGTGGGCTTTTATTTCCTTCCCTTCCACCATTTCCTGGCCCGCCTCCTAGGATGCTTGTCTATATAAGACATGCTCAGTGTAACCCACATTGCCTGAGCAACTTCATAGTTCTCTGTGCTCCTGTTTGCATACCTCTAGGCTATACTGTGTCTGACTACCTGCGTACTGACCCCAGATTTGTTTACCATCTGTGCTTGTTCACTGCCTGCCCTGACCTCGGCTTGTCCTCTGGATTCTCTTTGTCTGCTGCTTGTACTCTGCACACGCGAGTGGTCTCCTCATCGTTGGCTGAGCGTACCTGGGGGCCGTGACATGGTTCCAGCTTGCTGCAAGTCCATCCCCACCATCAGGGGCTCTGGTGAAGAAGCAGGCTGGGCCTTAGACTCTGTGCCCTGGGGAACCCTGAGTCCATGATCAACAAGAGCTCACTACCACAGACTCCTGACAGGAACAGCACAGAGGAATCAAGAAAGGAAGGAGAGAAAGCCAGTGGAGGCAAACTTTAGGCATGGGAGAGCAGCAGTACAGGGGCCACTGGATTTACTGGAGGGGAATAACAATATGGAGGATACTGGAGGACAGGAAAAAGAGAAGTACAGAGGGGAAGAAGAGTGACGGAATACAGAATTGTATGTTTATGCAACAACTACTGCATGTTAGTATTTAGTAGAGATATATTCTTCAACCAGTAGATGGCAGTTTTTATAAAGCTGTATCTATGGTATGCTCTATGTCTTTTCCCTAAATAAAGTTCCTGTTTCATGTCTGCAGTTAAGCAGCAAAGCCCATGTGGTCTGTTTGTTCTGTAGGGCTATATAAAGAATTTCTAACAAAGAGGGAGAGCAGTACAGTACAGAAGAGTCTCTTGAGGCAGAGGAGAGGGGAAGTATTGGAGAGTGCTGGCGGTAATGGAGAGGAAAAATACAGTGAGGGTACTGGAGGTAAATGAGAGGTGCACAACAGGGAAATACAGGACAGGGAGAAAAGGTGAAGACAGGGGGGAAGGGGAGTCAGGGGAAAGCAGCAGTATGTGAGTGATGGGGCACTGGAAAGAGAGAACAGATACTGTACTTGGCAAAATACTGAAGCAGAAGGGCACTACAGATGACCACCCCAGTTTATTAAAGAGGAACAAATCCAGGAAGAATAGCACTTAAAGTGGTTCTACAGATAAACATTTTTTTTACCTTAATGCATTTGCTGCATTAAGGTTAAAAAGTTTTGTTTCTTGCTGTGCCAGCCCCCCCCCCCCCCCATATACTTACCAGAGTCCTACATTTATCCAGCACTGTGCCCAGCTGCTGGTCTTCTCTCTCACCTCTGTGCACTTCACTACAATGAGAGCATTGGCTTCTGCTACTGCCAGTCAAATCCTGTAAGCAGGAAGCAGGGGTGGGGGCCAAAACACGCTGTGTGTTCCTATGGACACACAACCTTGCTTGAGAGAAAGTCTGCACATGCACCCACAGTAAGCGTCTTGCTATAGGGACAGACACAGAAGGGGAAGAGCTAAGATCACGGACTATTGCACAGAACAGGTGAGTATAACATTCTATTTTTTAATAAAATGTAAAGAAATTGTTGCCTTTAAAGTTGATTATATTAATGTTGTTTTTGATAAAACTGATGGTGGTAATAGTGATTATATTGATTATTGTTTATTTTTGGCTAGGTGGTTTCCAACCAAATCCAAGAAATGAGGATATATTGATGAAGAAGGAAAGCTATAAATTCCAAAGTGTAAATCTTTTAAAGCAAATGATTGGTCTCTGTGGATTTTTAGATCATGAATTTTAAATAAATGTTATAGCCATAACTTGCTTATTAAAGCTCATCATTTATTTACTACAAGATAAATGGCCAACAACAGATGTAAAGCACAGTTGTTCAATTTTTACGAAAAGGAAAAAAGACCCTTGGTGTGAAATGATTTGTTATCTCTCAGTCACCGATAACCTCAGAGAAGTTATTTTCTGCAATCTTTACATTTATCATTTTCTGTAAATTTAAAAGACGAGACCTAGTTTTTCTCTGCTCATGTTTGTAATTGGCTAGAAAGCTATAGTAGTTTTCAAAGATGTTGGGTCTGAGCGGAGATTCGTGGAAGACAACACAGACACATCAGGGTGTGCCCAGCTGGACTAAGTTATCAGAGATAGCACATAATGAACCGGAGAGGAAAATATTTCATATCTTTTCTTGGCTGAGAGTTCACTCAATTAAAATGCAGAAGTGGTTCTAAGGCCTAGACATTTTTTTACCTTAAAGTGGATGTAAACCCAGTTCATGAAATTTGAGCTCGGCACGGTGATCTGCAGTGTTTTATTATCTCTCTTCAAAGCACTAAGTCTCATAGCTGTCTCTTGTTCAAGTTCTTCTGTTATCAGCCTGACAAGTTCTCTGTCACATATGCTTAAAGCAGCTGGAGTTTGGTGTTGGGGAGGGAGTTATAAATAGATTTGCAGTGCCCTGAACTAAACAAAGAAGAGAGCTGAGAATCTCTACCTATGAGGAGATGGGGTGTGGGCCTTTCCTCCAATCAGCTGTCTTGGCTGTATGCCCAGGTCTCATGCAATGCTAATTAAAAAAAGAAAAACAGATGAAGACAGAAGATATGCTTGTAATACTTATATACAGTATCTCACAAAAGTACACCCCTCACATTTTTGTAAATATGTTATTATATCTTTTCATGTGACAACACTGAAGAAATGACACTTTGCTACAATGTAAAGTAGTGAGTGTACAGCTTGTATAACAGTGTAAATTTGTTGTCCCCTCAGAATAACTCAACACACAGCCATTAATGTCTAAACCGCTGGCAACAAAAGTCAGTACAGCCCTGTCCAAATTGGGCCTAAAGTGTCAATATTTTGTGTGGCCACCATTATTTTCCAGCACTGCCTTAACCCTCTTGGGCATGGAGTTCTCCAGAGCTTCACAAGTGGGCACCAGAGTCCTCTTCCACTCCTCCATGAAGACATCACAAAGCTGGTGGATGTTAGACATCCTGCACTCCTCCACCTTCCGTTTGAGGATGCCCCACAGATGCTCAATAGGGTTTAGGTCTGGAGACATGCTTGGCCAGTCCATCACCTTTACCCTCAGCTTCTTTAGCAAGGCAGTGGTTGTATTGGAGTTGTGTTTGGGGTCATTATCCTGTTGGAATACTGCCCTGTGACCCAGTATCCAAAGGTAGGGGATCATCCTCTGCTTCAGTATGTCACAGTGCATGTTGGCATTCATGATTCCCTCAATGAACTGTAGCTCTCCAGTGTTGGCAGCAGCCATGCAGCCCCAGACCATGACACTCCCACCACCATGCTTGACTGTAGGCAAGACACACTTGTCTTTGTACTCCTCACACACGCTTGACACTATCTGAACCAAATAAGTTTATCTTGGTTTCATCAGACCACAGGACATGGTTCCAGTTTGATGCAGTCTGTGGGGTATGGTCTGAGCACTGAGAGGCTGACCCCCCACCCCTTCAACCTCTGCAGCAATGCTGGCAGCACTCATATGTCTATTTCCCAAAGACAACCTCTGGATAGGATGCTGAGCATGTGCAAGCAACTTCTTTGGTCAACCATGGCGAGGCCTGTTCTGAGTGGAACCTGTCCTGTTAAACTGCTGTATGGTCTTGGCCACTGTGCTGCAGCTCAGTTTCAGGGTCTTCGCAATCTTCTTATAGCCTTGGCCATCTTTATGTAGAGCAACAATTCTTTTTTTCAGATCCTCAGAGAGTTCTTTGCTATGAGGTGACATGTTGAACTTCCAGTGACCAGTATGAGAGAGTGAGAGCGTTAACACCGAATTTAACACACCTGCTCCCCATTCACATCTGAGACCTTGTAGCACTAATGAGTCACATGACAGTGGGGAGTGAAAATGGCTAATTGGGCCCAATTTAGACATTTTCACTTAGGGGTGTACTCACTTTTGTTGCTAGCGGTTTAGACATTAATGGCTGGGAGTTGAGTTATTTTAAGGGGACAACAAATTTACACTGTTATACAAGCTGTACACTCACTACTTTACATTGTAGCAAAGTGTCATTTCTTCAGTGTTGTCAGATGAAAAGATATAATAAAATATTTACAAAAATCTGAGGGGTGTACTCCCTTTTGTGAGATACTGTAGGGAGATTTGTTTCATCTCTGTGTATCATCTGAGGCTGTTCACTTTACTGGGTATATGTGAGGGTTTATATCCACTTTAATTCAACCCCTGAGTCTTTAAGGTAAAAAATGTCCTAGTAGTGGTGTCGCCCACCTCGATCCAGCGCTGTGCCCATCTGTAGCGGCACTAGTCTCTTTCTCTCTCTCCTCACAGATTCAGAGACAGCAACGGGAGCCACTGGCTCCTGCTGCTGTTAATCAAATCTTGTGAGGAGGGTGTGGGGGAGGGGCCGAGTTGCACTGTATGTGACAATGGACACACACAGCCCGCCTCAAAAGCAGGTGGAAAGCAAAGCAGAGGAGGAACCAAGAGCACCGGCAGGGTATTTTAGAAGAGGGTGTTTCTGGCTCCTCTGGGCAATACCATTGCACAGATCAGGTAAGTGTACCATGTTTATTATTTTAATAAAAAAAAAAAAACCTTTACAAACCACTTTAATCCAAAACTTGTGCAGATCTTCCAGATGAACATCAGATAGCTCAAAAAATCTTCGTATGTCTAGCTCCAGCAAATACATGGGCTCAGAGCAGGAACTAAAGACCCACTGAAAAGAATAGTTTTACAGAGCATCCCCTAGCGATGGAGTGAGGAAGGGACACAATTATTTAAAGTAGAACAAACAACAAGGCACGTGTAACATGATATAACTATTTTTTTGTCGTTTAAGACCAATTTGGAAAATGGCCCTTTTCTTCCTGTCCCAGAGATGCAAAAGTAACTGAGAGGAAATCTCTCCAAAGCTAAGGCAATTGCCCTCTTAAGCCTAGTACACATGGGCCGAATGTCGGAGGACATTGGCCATTTTTATTGACATTCGGCCCATGTGTATGGCAGTCGTTCTGCTCAGCCAGTTTCTGTTGGACGAGCATGCTGGAAACAAGCAGCTGACCAGCTTCCGATCAACGCTCTCAGCTAATGGCAGAGATTTCTGACCAGAGTGTTCTCATGGGGGCTATCCCCCTGTCAAAACACAATTAAACAGCAGGGGAGATCGCTGTACTAACATCGGATTCAGTGGCGACCCGTCCATATGGGGTACAGGGATGCCTCCCCCCTAATCCATGCGCCCGGCCCCTAATCTACATGCAGGGCGCCGGATGCATGGATTTCAGTGGGGTTTTTTTAAGCACATGATTAGAGCCTGAGGCTCCTCTAAATGGCTTCAAAAAAGGATGGGCTCGGGGCATAGAGCACTGAGCCCTGAGCCCACCCAGTTGTGTGACAATAGCAAATTAATATTCACTATTGTCTTCTTGATTCCCCTCCTGGCCAATCGGGAAGCGGGTCCTGAGACCTGATTGGCCAGGGAATCTTAGGACTCCCGGCCAATTGGGTCTCAGTACCCAATTCCTGTTCGGCCTGGAGGAGAAGAAACAGCCCCGGAGCGAGGAGTATCTGGAGCGAGGAGCAGCAGCCCTACCCCAGATCCTTGTCATCTGCCTCCTAAGGTAAGAAGGCCTCTGATCGCCGCATTTCTGTCTGTCTCCCGTGGGGGTGATCACCACCTTCCCGTCCGTCTCCTGTGCGCGGGGGGCAATCGCCCCCCTTTCCATCTGTCTCCTGGGGGGGGTGGATGGTGTTGGTTTGCCGCTGAGTTGAACAAAAAAAAAACTAGTGGTGTGTACTAGGCTTTACACAGTTGTCACTGGAACATGTGTTGCCAGAAGACCATTTATCCTGACCTCTTGTTCTGGTGACAACTTTACAGAGGCGCACCAGAGGCTGCAGAGGCACAGAAAGCAACAAGTGACAGGGATTCTATCCAGCATTTTTTTTTTTTTTGCTATATCTGACATTTGCTTTAAAGATTCCATTGGACGCAAAGACACATATCCAAAAACAGAGATATCGGACCCCCCACCCCCCCTTGTGGTACCTAGCTTGAAGTCTGTACAATAAAATCTTAAAAAGTGTTGAGGATTTTATGTCTGACCCCATTAGCGAGATTTTCCCTAATTTCCTCCCCTGCAAAAAAGGGATATGCACCCAATGCTCTGTTGTAAATTGCGTAGCAATCTGTGAAACTATATACAGTATATTTCAATAAATATGACCTGGTTTCGGGTTTGTTGCTAAAGAGCTTCTGAAAAGGCTAATCCATTTAACACTTGATGCAGTACTTGAAAGTGAACACTCCACATACAAATTTATGCCTGTGGTTCAGCCATATGTCTAAATGAAGGCAAAATATATACAGCTTTGCTTTATCTGCCTTTTTAACAGCCTACAAAACAACACGGGGAACTCAATTACGATGCACATGTAAAATTAAAACATGCTTTTAATGCTCTGACATGAAAAACTGAAAAAACTTTTTCTAAAGGACACCACCAGAAAAACTGAATGGTTTTCCAAGCCAGTAGATAGACACTCTTTTCCTCAGAGGGTCATCTTTGGGCACCTAGAGGAAAATAATTAGGCAGCGCACGCAGTAAGGGCCGGTTCACACGTAGGTGATCCGAGTTCAGAGGCGACTTTGCTAGGTGATTCGAACGCGATTTCAAGGTGACTTCAGTGCGACTTGGGGCGACTTACAACGCAACCTGAAGTGACTTCCATGACAGGTGACTTTGCCTGTGGCCAATCAGAGAAAAGAGGGAGGGGGGGTTGCCTTCAAGAATTATTTTCTTTTTCCTGTAAAGTCACTTCAAAGTCGCTTTTCATAGATGGTGATCCGACTTGGAAGTGACTTCCATTGACTTAGAAGTCGCCTTGAAATAGTACAGGAACCTTTTCAGAAGTTGCCCTGAAGTTGGAGTGACTTGAGTAGCGCATATTTAGACAGCTTCATTAATTTCAATAGGATTTCTGATGTCAATTGATTTGAGGCGACTTGGAGCGACACAAGTCGGATTGCAAATCACCTAGGTGTGAACGGGCCCTAAGTCGCAGTGAATTATGGGTGTGGCAAAGCTGTGCTAACAGTAGAAGGGGCTTAAAACTACTTACCATGTACACAGTAACATATGCCACAGTCCTCGAACCCACAAAATATACTTTAATTCCTGTATCACAAATGAGAGTCTAAAAGAAAAGAAACGTCAGCACAATAATTTGTAAAAATTGCATATGCTTTTCTGCACACAGCATACCTTAAAGTATAACTAAAGACAAAACATTTTTTTTAGTTTTTGGAGGGTGTGGAGAAGGATTAGAATACCTGTCAGTTTTTATTGCTGTCTGTGCCCCCATTAGGGAAATTCACCCTCTCCATTTTTCCTGTTTACCATTATTATTGAAAGTAAAAAGAAAACCCCAAATTTTGGGTTGTCCCCAGAAAAGTAATAGATGGGAAATCTTCCAATGGGGAGACTAGTTCTGGTGAGCTGGGGGTCCCCAAGAAATTCTTTTAATTTGCAGAGATTTCTTCTCATGTCCTGTTTGGTTATGGGACAGGAAGTGACAGGAAATCTCCGCAATGGGACAGAGATGGCAAAAAAAAAAAAAAAATCTGACAGGGGTTATAACTCTCCCGTACTCTATCCAAAATGGAAAAAAAAACATTTTGCCCATAGTTCTACTTTAAAGAAACTTCATTATCCCAATATGCATATATGCAGTATCAGGGTGGTTTGACCCTAATGCCCAGCTGCCATATATATTTGCATCGCTGTCTTTTTCTGCCCATGTCCATCGGCGAATGTGAACTGTGACTAAGGTGTCTCCAACAGCCCGTGGTCAACTACTGACAATTGGGAGCCAATAGGTCAGGCTCTCAATGACATTAGCACTGGACAGCCAATTACAGTGCTGCAAGGTCGAGGGTCCCTCCTACCAGCCTTGGGCACTATGCCTCATTTAAAGCGCCATCTCCTGGTTGCAAAAGATTGCATTAGCAGGAGATAAGGTAAATAAACTGCTTTTTTATGTTATACCATTTAAACTTTGCAGTAGAAGCCCCACTGTAAGGGTAACTTTTGATTTCCCCAAAGTTTAGGTTTAAAAGACAAATGCACTTTTATTTTTTTATTTTTTTTTAAAACACAGCATTGCACAAGCAACAGTAATGAAATACTGCTATAGTCTGTTTTACATAAACTGGTTATGTTATTGTTTATCAACTGTCATTCCATATATTGTCGCTATGTAATACACTACCCAAAAGCCGAGTGACTGTAACCCTCCTCCAATCACAACCCAACTCTGTAATACTTTCCTTTTCATAAAATTATATTGAGATAGCCTGGCATACACGATAGTAATAATACTATAGGAATACAAAATAGTGTTAGTTCTCTCATGTCATTGGACACCAGGTTCCAAGTGTCATTCCTGTTTTGGACAAAAAAATTATATATTTTTTCCCCTTCTCTATAACCAATTTCAAAGAATAAGCACTACTTTTGTGAATTATAACTGTAGCCATAAAGGTAGCATGGTAGGTAGTTTCACTTCCACAACTGCAGATCCATGTCAATTGTGATGAATCACTCCCTCTGATGTGCTGAAAAATCACAGACTGACAGAATCCCAACCTAAGGACTGCTCACCCAAGAAAAACAGCCCCGGCAGATGACAGCTGGGCATTAACAAAGGGGTGAAGTCTCCTTGATGATGTTATTGAGCAAATATGGATCCGTGACATGTCCTAGGACACATCAAGTCTGAGTATAAACAAAAAACAGGGTCTCCCAGTTGAGGTCAATGACCAAATATGGACATTTGACACATCATGGAACATTTTTGTTTTTTTTTTCTTTTATTTAAGGATCTGTCAAAAACTGTGTGTGTGTTTTATTTACTGATTACTTGGTGCCTCCTTATTGACAAAGGGGGCTTTCCGATTCTGATTCCACAGAACCCCAACACCACTGCACCAGGGACCAGGGTTGTGGGGGGAAAAGGGCCTTATCCTCATCAATGTGGTTGATGGTACCCCCTAATCTTGAGAACATATGGCCTGGTATGATTCAAAAGGAGATTCACACGTTTGCCTTCATTCTTTTGTGTGCTGTTTGCCAGTGCCCAGCCCCTCATTTTATTTGTTTAACAGTCCTCTGTCTTTTAGCATAGCAAATAGCCAGAACTGATCTGTAACATTTGGCTCACATTGACTTCAATAGGGTTCAGATTTGCCACCCAAATGTCTGTAATGTTCACTGAACCCAGGTACTTTCGACTCATCCCAACTAAAATGATTTTAGTTTTGCAAAAAATCTGTAAGCCTTGTGGGGACAGGCCACCATTTCTGAGCAACTGAGCGGGCATATTGCATTGTGAAATTAAAATAAGGAGTGTGAGTGTAGTGTGACCACCATTCATCTTTACATTAGTGTTAATTAGTGTTGAGCGAACACAGACTGTAAAGTTCGGGTCCGTACCGAACTTTCGGGTGTCCGGGACCCGGACCCGAACACGGACGTTTCAAAAAACGTTTGGGTTCTGGGTTCTGGTAGTTGATCACGCATGTTGAATAGCTGCAGGGCAGCCAATCAACAAGCGTTTCACTGGTTTGCCCTTAGAAGCCATCACAGCCATGCCTACTAATGGCATGGCTGTGATTGGCCAGTGCATCATGTGACCCAGCCTCTTTATAAGCTGGAGTCACAGTGCTGCATGTCACATGCTCTTGGGTTAGTATAGGGAGAGGAAGCTGCCGGCGTGAGGGAGAGATTACAGACATTTTAACATCTGATCCTGCATCCTGAGATAGATTACTACTGCTGTGCTGTTGCTCTGAGGACAGATAGCAGAAATTTAAGATTTCACATACCGCTGCTTTGAGTTGCAGATTGCAGATTGCAGATCAAACT
>BLSH010412557.1:782431-793122 GCA_018402905.1 Glandirana rugosa
CACACGTGTGTATGAGAACGTGGTACAACGACTTTACGACGGAGGACGATTCTGCAACAGATAGCCGACCACCACGACAAACAACACCGCCCGACGAATGTTTCGAAACGGTGTAAAGCCGGTACGATTGGGACGAAAGACTCCACGACCGCCACCGTATTGACACAACCACCGGAGAAGGAGGAGGAGGAGACGGAAGCGGAACACGAAGGCGACTCGGGGGCCACAGTAAACCCTTACGTGAGTCGTCGCGGAGATGGTCACACGCGAACATCAGTGCGTAGAAGGAGAGTGCGAGGTCACTCCCTTAATTCCTGCCGTACAACAGGAACATTATGGCCGACTACATGCTGCAGTGCCTGCGCAACGACAGCCGAGTTGCCCACATTGTAACTTCTTCTGATTACTGGGTGGCCACCCTGCTGGATTCCCGTTACAAGGACAACATGCCGTCCTTAATTCCCTCACTGGAGCGTGAGAGGAAGATGCGTGACTACAAGCGCACACTGGTAGAGGCGCTGCTGAGTGCATTCCCAAATGACACCGGGGGCTCAGCGGAAGCACAAGGCGAAGGCAGAGGAGGAGGAGGAAGAGGCCACCAACACAGTTATGCCACCGCCAGCACCTCAGAAAGCAGGGTTAGCATGGCCGAAATGTGGCAAAGCTTTGTAAGCAGCCCGCCACAACAAACAGCACCACCAGCCGATAGACAACGTCTTAGCAGGAGGCAGCATTTCAGCAACAACTGATGGGTCTGCCCCATTCAACTTCTGGGTCTCCAAATTGGCCACATGGCCTGAGCTTGCTGTTTATGCCTTGGAGGTGCTGGCCTGCCCTGCAGCCAGTGTATTGTCGAAACGTGTGTTTAGAACGGCAGGGGGCGTTATCACAGACAAGCGGAGCCGTTTGTCCACATCCAACGTGGACAAGCTAACCTTTATTAAAATGAATCAGGCATGGATCCCACAAGACTTGTCTGTACCTTGTGCAGAATAAACATTTAGACCGGACTCACACAGCCATTCATATACTTGTTTTTTTGAATAGGCCTCAATATTTTGGGGGCTTCCCTAATTATAAACAAACAAAAAAAAAATACCATGTTGGCTACCTCCTTCTCCTCCTCGACCACCGCCACTTCCACCTACACTGCCATGGTCACGACCTAGTCAACCTCTAGGCTCCTACTCCACATCCACCCCTTCCCATTTTTTTATTTGATTTTAATTTATTTTCCCTATCCCCATTTGTTTGTAGGGCACTTGCCCTACTCTTACCCCCGTTTTACTTCCTTTTGCAGCCCTCTAGCACTTGCCAGGACATTGTTACAGCCATGTTTGTGCCTAAAAGTTCGGGTCCCCATTGATTTCAATGGGGTTCAGGGTTTGTGCGAACGTTCGGATTCTGTCCGGACCCGAACCCGGACTTTGTCCCGAACCAGCAGAACCCGAACTTCCAGAGGTTCGCTCAACTCTAGTGTTAATCTAGGGACAGTTCAGTCAGTGTGAGCATAGTGTGACCACCATTCATCTTTACATTAGTGTGAATCTAGGGACAGTTCAGTCAGTGTGAGTGTAGTGTTCGTTTAACACTGTATATTTCATTGCATTACTGCAAGTTTAAAGCCATATAGTTCTGTGTGTTACTGCAAGTTTAACGTCATATATTTCATTGCATTACTGCAAGTTTAACGCCATATAGTTCTGTATGTTACTGCAAGTTTAACATCATATAGTTCTGTGCATTACTGCAAGTTTAACGATGTATATTTCATTGCGTTACTGCAAGTTTAACGTCATATAGTTCTGTGCATTACTGCAAGTTTAACGCCGTATATTACATTGGGTAACTTCAAGTTTAATGCCATATAGTTCTGTGCGTTACTGCAAGTTTAACGCTGTATACTACAATGGGTTACTGCAAGTTTAATGCCATATAGTTCTGTGCATTACTGCAAGCTGAACGCCATATATTTCTGTGCGTTACTGCAAGTTTAGCGCCATATAGTTCTGTGCGTTACTGCAAGTTCAGTGCTGTATATTTCATTACGTTAGTGCACGTTTAATGTAGTATATTTCTGTGCGTTACTGCGCATTTGAAGCAGTATATTGCAGTATATTATAGTGTATCCGCGGAGTGTGTCTGTGTACTAAGTACTCAGATTAAAGTGCACCAAATACCACTTTACATTGATTAAAGTGCATCCACATACACATTTTCACACCTTTGTTACATTTTGTTAATAAGCACCACTCCCCTCCCACCCATCATGTCTGAGAGGACAACAAGGAGAGGCAAACGTTCCCATGGCACTGTAATGGGGCCAACAGCATATGTGTCCACAGGCAAAGGTGGACATGGTCAATCCTTAGGCAGGGCATCATTTCCTCTGTTTAGTGATGTTGCCTGTGCTATCCAGCCACAGCATGCAGAGGAGGTGGTGGACTGGCTTACTAAACTGTCCTCATCTGCCTCATCCTCCGTCATGCAAGCAGAGACTAGTGCGCAGTCCCCTGCAGCTGCCAGAGTGGCTAAACCTGCCTCCTTATTCACAGCTTTTCCTGCCATAGCCCCAGCATCAGCCATGGAGGAGTCATCTGAGTTATTTGAACACAGCGTCAGCCACTTGCTCCTTGATGATGCACAGCCATTACTTGATTCAGATGTTGGTTCTGAGGTTGAAGGCAGGAACATGAGCCTACAGAGAGGGGAGAACACTGGTACACAAATGGGCATTCATGTTCCCCCAGCCGCAGCAAGGTGTCTCCAGTGGTAATGAGTATGGAGGAGATGATGATGATGATGAGATCACTGATGTGGCTTGGGTGCCAGATAAAGCAGAGGAGGTAAGTGAGGCACAACCCCAACAAGGCAGCCATTATGGAAGACTAGAGAGCAGCCACCCTATTCCATCACATTGTGGAGCTGTTATCTCCCAGCCCACTTCCCACAGCTCAGCTGTTTGGGCATTTTTTAGTACATGTGCAGCCAATCTCACTGTTGCTATTTGCAAACTTTGTCTCAAGCACATCAAGCGTGGCAAAAACACAAGCCATTTGGGTACCACATGCTTGACAAGGCATTTAACCTCCCACCACTCAGCCCATTGGCAAGAGCACCTAAAAGCTACACAAAAGGGGCACAAATCTGTCCCTCCTCCTTACTCACCTCAGTCTGCCCCTGCTATACCTCATGACCTCTCAGCAGCCTCCACTGACAGGGGTGATGGTATAGCACAGGGTGTCCCAGGTCCTTGCAGCACATCTGCCAACAGCACACCACCAGCTGTAGACTCTGCCCCATCTGCTGCAGCAGGAAAAAAATACAGTCACTGCCACCCACATGCCCAACATCTAAATGCAAGCTTGTCAAAGCTGCTGGCTCTACAACTTCTGCCTTTCCATCTGGTGGATTCTGCCCCTTCCATGAATTTGCAGAATGTGCTGTACCACAATGGCAGGTTTCCAGTCGCTATTTCTTTTCACGTAAGGCAGCTCTCTACCATCACATGGAAGGCAATGTTGTGGCATTGTTGGGCAAGGCAGTCAGCTGCAAAGTCCATGTTACTGCTGACATGTGGTCCAGCAAGCATGGGATGGGGTGATACATTTCATTCACAATACACTGGGTAACTCTGCTTGCAACTCTGCATAGGAAGGATGCAGGGCTGGGCTCAGTGCTGCAGCTTGTTGTGCCCCCACATTTCCATACAGCTTGTGAGGATGCAGATTTGTCAGCTCTACTCCCTCCTCCTCCATGCCCTCCTCTGCTGAATTGTCCTCAAATCCTTGAACCTCAAGTACCCCCTAAGCATTCAAAGGGCTATTCAACGAGTCAGGCTAAAAGGTGCCATGCAGTGCTTCAGCTGATGTGTGTAGGTGACAGGAACCACACTGGAGCAAAGATTCTTGCAGCTTTGCAGGGACAGGCCCAGAGGTGGTTCACACCAGGCCAGCTGGAGCCAGGAATGGTGGTATGCGATAATGGCACAAACCTCCTGTCCGCCCTTAGACAGGGAAACTTGACACATGTGCCATGCCTGGCACATGTCCTCAATTTGGTGGTGCGCAGTTTCCTAATTAGGTACCCAGGGTTGGAAAATCTGCTAAAGCAGGCCAGAAGAGTCTGTAGCCATTTCAGACGGTCATACACAGCCAGTGCTCGGTTGGCTGAAATTCAGCGGGAATTCCACCTGCCCCTAAACCGCATGATTTGTGACATGACCACCAGGTGGAACTCTACTTTGGCAACGCTGCAGTGGCTGCACATGCAGCAGAGGGCTGTCAATGAGTACCTGTGTGAGTATGGCACAATGACAGGCTCAGGCTGGCTAGGCTTTTTTTCCCCACGCCAATGGCTGCTCATAAAGGATGCATGCACTGTACTGTCACCATCTGAGGAGGTCACAGGGATGGTGAGCCGTGACAATGCATGCATCAGTGACACAATCCCTGTTGTGTTCCTTGAGGCAGAGCAGCGGGAGGAAGAGGAGGACTTCCATTCCTCTCAAGGCCCACTTTATGCAGACGCCATTGTTCCTATGTCACAAAACACGCAAGAGGAGAGAGAGGAGGAAGAGGATTCTGGAAGTTTTGGAGGCATTGAAGCACAGGAAGACATGCGTCAAACAGTGAGAGATGGTTTTCCATCCCCAAAACCCTTGGGAGTAGTACGTGGCTGGAGGGAGACAGTTCCAGATACAGTAATCCTGAGTGACCCAAGGAGTCTGCTTCTCATGCCTCAGCAAATTTGCACTGCATGGACTCCCTCATGCTTTAAAGCTTACGAAAGGACCCAAGAATACGTGGTGTAAAGAAGAAGGATCACTAGTGGTTGGCTACCCTCCTTGATCACCATTACAAGGGGAAAGTCTCAGAACTCATCCCGTCCCCACAGAGAGGGCAGAAGATGAAATCTCTTGAGGACACTTTAAAGAGGAGTTTATCAAACATTTTCCCGACACGGGTAGGTTACAATGTCATGGAAAACGTATTTTTGAGGTTTCTGTTGGCCAAGGTAGGAGCGGTGGAGAAGGTGACTGCCTAAGTGATGCATTTCTCAATTTTTTTAGTCCTTGCCACCCAGAGCTGTCAGCTTCCACATCCCATTGGCAGTGTATGCATCACATGGTGAACAATGATCTAGGGGCAAAAACAGAGATGGAGAGCTTTCCAGTTGATGATCCACTGGCTTACTGGGTCATGTGAATAGACCACTGGCCACAACTTGCCCATTATGCAATTGAGCTGCTGGACTGCCCTGCATCCAGCGTGCTTTCCAAACGGGCATTCAGTGCTGCTGGAGGTTTTGTTACTGATAATAGTACGCATCCGTCCACAGACTCCGTGGACCATCAGACTCCGTGGACCATCTGACTTATCAAAATTCCTGGATTACCAGCAGCTATGAATACCCTGATGCTGCTAATTAAGTGATTTTGGGATGTGGAATCTCTGCAGGACTTCCAGGCTGCCTAGCGTTGTTGGGCACAATTAACATCCAAAGACCAATTTTTCTGCACCTGTTCTGCATATCATTTCAATTTTTTACAGCAAGGCCAATTCTTGCTTTCATCAAGAGTACCTAGTGTTACAGTGTGAAGGCGCCACCAACATCGGCATCCAAAGACCAATTTTTCCATACTCCTTACTTCTATCCAAAGTCTGTGGAAGAGACACCATAATTTATTCCATAAATCTCTAAACTTGTTCCCAGTGCACTACATTGTGGCTTCATTATACAGACTGGCTCCCCAAGCCATTGCTTACAAAATAAAAAACGCTTGCAGGGAAAATTTCATTTTTTTGGGCTTTATAAATGAAATTATTGCTGCAGCAGCTTCTATACACAGTACAGATGTGCCACTTTACAGGTAGACTAAGGGGACCCCCCAGGCACTATGTTGAAAGACATTTTTCATTTTTATGCTTTAACTTTAAGCATCATTAAATCACTGCTCATTTAAAAATGACGTTGAGGTTTACAAACTTTTTTTTCATTGATACATGTCCCCCAGGGCAGTAACTGGACCCCCATAACCATTGTATGCCCAATTACTTGCATATAAGCCTTCAAAATGGGCACTTTTGATTTTTCACATATAGGTCCCATGGACTTCAACGGGGTTCGTTATTCGGTTCCGAACTTTCGCAATGTTCGAAAGTTCTGGTGCAAACTGAACCGGGGGTCGCTCAGCCCATCCCCATATACTGAAATAAAATATAATTTTCCTCCCCTTTAGGCCTCTCAGACATGATGTTAATATGGTGTTATTTCTCAGTTTATTAACAGCTATGGCAAGAGCTGTATAAGGGGTGTGGTGCTTTGGTGCCCTTGACACTGTAGTGCTTTAGAGAACAAAACTGCACTAGAAAACCTGTGATCAAAAGTTTCACACTGTTACCGCTGCTGATACTGTAAGAAAAAAAAAAATTAAAAGACCCTAACAAAATGAACCACTTGAAGGTTGTACCCCCTTCATGACTAGAGCATTTTTTGCTATTCAGGTATTCTTTACCTGGCAATTGCGTGGTCATGCAACACTGTATGCAAATTAAATTTGTATCACTTTTTTTCACACAAATACAGCTTTCTTTTGGTGGTATTTGATAACCACTGGGTACTGCAGTACAAATGAAAGAAGATCAAAAGTTTTTTTTTTTTTTTAAATCTACTTTCTGTTATAAAACAGTCAATAAAAAAAAAGACATTTCTTCATAAATTTAGGCCAAAATGTATTCTGCTACATGTCTTTGGTAAAAAAAAATAAAATAAAAATAAATCCCAATAAGTGTATATTAATTGGTTTGTGTAAAAGTTATAGCATTTACAAACTGTGTTATATACACTGGAAGTTACGTAGCTATAGATGCTCCATGGCAGGCATCACTAAATGGCGGACCGTGGTCCGGTTCCTGCCCAAGCATCCATTCTACCTGGACCACAGCCTCGCCAAATAGTTGCCTGTGTGTTCTCTCTCCACCGCCGGCTTGCCTGCTGCTGCAATGTTCACAGCATTGCAGGCATGCATGGGTCTGTCCCTTCGACAAGATCACTGCACTCTCCCCTCCCCACACTGCTTGTATTATAATTCACACAAGACATGAATCGCGGCTGCTATAGACAAAGGGGGGACTTTTTAAATTAAAAAGCGTGTGATTGGTTGCTATGCAGTGGGGTGGTCCCAGCAATCAATCACCCACCTGTAATGTGAAATGTCCCGCCCGTTATCCAGGGCTGCCGTATTTTCCGTCTTCTGTGAATAAGGTAGGGATCTGTGGGGAGGGGGGAGTACTGTGATAAAAAGGACAGGAATCTGCTATGGAGAGAGGACTGTGATGGGGGGTGTGTGATTGGGGAGTCTGTAATGGGGGTGTCTGTGATGGGGGATCTGTGATGGGTCAGCCTGTAATGGGGGGGTCTGTGATGGGTCTGTCTGTGATGGGGGTTTGTGATGGGTCAGTCTGTGATGGGGGGGTCTGTGATGGGGGTCTGTAATGGGGGTCTGTAATGGGTCAGTCTGTGATGGGTCCATCTGAGATGGAGGGTCTGTAATGGGGGGTCTGTAATGGGGGGATTTGTGATGGGTCAGTCTATGATGGCGGTGTGTGATGGGGGTCTTTGATGGGTCAGTTTGTAATGGGGGAGTCTGTGGTGGGTCCATCTGAGATGGGGGGTCTGTGATGGGTCATTCTGTAATGGGGGTCTGTGATGGGTCAGTCTGTGATGGGAGGTCTGTGATGGGGGGTCCTTGATGGGTCAGTCTGTGATGGGTCAATCTGAGATGGGGTGATCTGTGATGGGTCAGTTTATAATGGGTGGGACTGTAATGGGGGGGTCTGTAATGGGAGGTCTGTGATGGGTCAGTTGGTAATGGAGGGTCTGTGATGGGTCAGTTTGTAATGGGGGGTCTGTGATGGGTCAGTATGCAATAGGGAGTCTGTGATGGGGGTCTGTGATGGGTCAGTCTGTGATGGGGGGTCTGTGATGGGTCAGTCTGTAATGCGGGGTCTGTGATGGGGGTCTGTGATGGGTCAGTCTGTAATGGGGGGTCTGTGATGGGTCAGTCTTGCATGTGGGGGTCTGTGACCTGCACAGGAGGCTGCGATGTGGAGGATATCATGTGGAGTCATATCACCAATATGACTCTCGGACCTCCGTAGGAAGAAAACATTTCTGACCGGACCTTAACTTAACTGTGTGCCTAACAATGTCTAATGTGTGCTGCTTTTACTTTTCTACCTGGCTATTTTATTGTGAATAGCCAAATTGCTGTTCATAGTACACAGAGTTCTGTGTTTTTGTACGCACAGAACTCTGTGTGTAATTGGCCACAGCCAATCAGCTGACTTCAGCCAAAATCTTTTGCTGAAATAAACTGCCAAACTCGTGCTGTCTCCAATCACAGCATGGGTCAGCGGGGGGCGTGTGCATGCCTGTCCCAAACCTGGAAGCAAGCCGGCCGACATACCAGCACATGCCGCTCACCCACAATAAGTCTACAAGGCAGACGGCAAGAATTTAAACACAAATAAAAGACCTCCAGAAACAAAAACATTTAAAATGACTAAGACAACCCAAACACCGACCCTAAAACACCAAAAGCAATATAACCATCCCTCCCCCTTCGTTTTACAAAAACAGGCTATAAATACAAACTTAAATACAAAAAGAAGGCAACAAAATGCTCTGAAAAAACAAAAAGGAGGAACAGCAGCAACACAGCAACCAAAAAAAAAACATGTACAGTAGTTCTAAAAAGGGTCTATTCAAATGCATTGTGGGATGATTATCTGGGCAGAATGTCAGGAAATTTTGGATTGAATCTGTATCTTTGAATGGCTAAAATTTGCTCCTATTCTGGGTTTGGATGTAATGCTCACTTGCAGTAAACTGCACTAACTTTCCACATATTGCTAAATGGATAACTTCACAGCAATCTTCTCCCATCCTCAGTAATGGCAAACTGGACTTATACTCATCTTCTGCCTTATTTAAGTTATTTTACTGCTGACTGATCAGCCCCTCTTCATCCGGCATCCCTGGGGTGGCTTAAGACAGGGACACTGGAACTGCATTTACTTAATCCGTGGCCATACTTTTTACACTGTTAACACTAAGCACTGCTAACACAGTTTCTGTTAGAGAATAGCACCCCGCCAAGTATGCAGCATTTCTGAGCCAGAACCACAGAGCATATAGCGGGCTGCCCCAACTCAGCAGTCCTGTCGGCTCATGCATAGTGCAAATGTTCCATATGTTACTAATGGATACAGGAAACACAAACTTCTTCATAACTCCTTACTTACTTCCTCATCTCTCTCATTCTCTCCCGTGACTCCAGGCTAGGTGCTCTGTGAGGTCAGTCCCAGTATGTGGGGAACCGGTTGCTAGTGAAGGGCAAAGCATGACACCTCTTCACAACCAGAGTATCCGTCACCCCTGTCATGTCACCCATTTCCTGGCTGGTTGGCTACTAAGCAAGTGACACAATATGATAATTCTTAGCAACGGCACTCTAGCTTCCTCTGGACAGCATTCCACTCATTAGACCCCTGTACTGTATCTTCTCTAAGTTTTCAGTCCCTTTTGTAAGCCCTGTTCTTTTAATACACCTTACATGCACCCCTTTAAAACCACTTCCGGACCACCCGCTGTCATAATACGGCGGCAGTTTGAAGTGGAATACCATTGTTATGGTAGCACATAGCTACCATAACCCCGGTATCTATTTTTTCAGAAGGCGATTCTGCGCCTGATAAAAGTGGTCTTAGCAGCAGATTAGCCACGAGATCACTTTTATCAGAGGCGGAAGAGGTGCACCCCCTCCCGCTGCTTTCCGGTCATCTCCACCGCTTACCGGACCCGCCGTCAGCGGGGAGATGATCCGGTCCCCCCCCCCCCCCCCAGTGTTTGTGAGCCGAGTGAGCATTTTGTTTTTAATGCATTTTAGTGTAAATATGAGACGTGAGGTCTTTTTGACCCCAGATCTCATATTTAGGAGGTCCTGGCATGCTTTTTTCTATTACAAGGAATGTTTACATTTCTTGTAATAGGAAAAAAAGTGATCAAAATTTTTTTTTAAAAAAAAGAAAGGTGTAAAAATAAAAATTAAAAATTAAAATAATTCATTAAAAAAAATTTTTTTAAAGTGCACCGTCCTTGCGAGCTCGCGCACATAAGCGAATGCATACGTAAGTCCCGACCACATATGAGGTATCGCCATGATCGTTAGAGTGAGAGCAATAATTCTAGCCCTAGACCTCCTCTGTAACTCAAAACTGCTAACTTGTAGAATTTTTTAAACGTCACCAATGGAGATTTTTATGTTGCAAAGTTTGTCGCCATTCCGCAAGCGGACGCAATTTTGAAGCATAACATGTTGGGTATCATTTTACTCGGCGTAACATTATCTTTCACAATATGGAAAAAAATTGACCTAACTTTACTGTTGTCTTATTTTTTAACTCAAAAAAATGAATTAAAAAAAAAAAAATTGCGCTTGTAAGACCGCTGCACAAATACGGTGTGACATAAAGTTTTGCAATGGCCGCCATTTTATTCTCTAGGGTGTCAGAAAAAAATATATATAATGTTTGGGGGTTCTAAGTAATTTTATAGCAAAAAAACCTGATTTTAACTCGTAACCACCGAACTCCAAAAAAAGGCCTGGTCTTAAAGTGGTTAAGGAC
>BLSH010412557.1:811939-822631 GCA_018402905.1 Glandirana rugosa
TCTTCACACGGGGATACGTGACCGAGTAAATTTGTGGTACGTACGTGTTACACAAAAAAATAAGCGAGAACGATATCTCATTCTCTTGACGACTTACTCGGTCTCTCCGACGACTCCCACGTGAAAATTGTGAGTCGTGTGAGACGAAAATTCCGTCTTGTCTCCTCCCAATCGATGATTCCTCAAATAAACCTACCCTTTAAAATACCCTTTACCGTTAATTGAGAAAACCGACGATGACGACTTCGTCAATTTTACACACAACCAACAACCGAAAGACCACCTTAACTAAGTGAAGACGTCGGTGACCTTACATGACTGGGGGGGCACGGGGTTATATGGCAGGGGGTTGCACGGGGGGGTCAGTACATTCCAGTGGCTGCAGAAGTGAATCAATTCCACCAGAAAGCCAACAACCAACACACATTTTAACTGCTTCAGCAGTAGCAGCCAAAAGAGTTAATTGCCATTTCCCATAAAATTTCCCATCCAAATAAACTCCTTAGTAGCTAACCCTCCTCTGTTCTGCCTTAAAAGCAGAGTGTGCTGAGTGTTAAAAGTGCACCCTCAGCAGCCTCTCTGGCTCATTCAGCAGTTCTCTTACTCTATAGCAAGAGCGAATAAAAAAACACATTGTGCATGCATGGTGTTTAAATGAGCCAGTGCATAGGGGCACACTTCTAATATCCAACTTGTCTTGGTATTAGGGCAGGAAGGAGGGTCAGCTAGTAAGGAGTTTCTTGGAAAGGCTGTGCAAGGACTACATGTACGGAGGAGGACAGAAACAACGATTTGAACAGCAAAGCAGTGATATGTAATGTAAGTGGGATCCTTGAGTGCATGGGGTATAGTTTGGAAAATGGCCATTAAAGGTGAATTAACCCTTTAAAGTTGATCTCTGGGGAAAATCGAAAGTTTAATGCTGCTCCCCGAGCATCCTATGCTTCCCTCTTCTCTCCGACGCTGCAGGTTGTGGACAGGCCTTCAACTTCATCACTTACTCTGCAGGACTGCTGGTCAAGAAGCAACAGTAGAGGTGGAGAAAGCATAGATCCACAGGTTAAATGATACATTAACTGGGAAATCCTTGCCCTGCAGGTCTTCAGATATGGCTTTCTTTCAAGCAAGGAGAACAATAAGCAGTACGGTAGTGAAATCACCAAACCTCACTCCTATCTCATGAGAAGCAGTGTCTCAATAAACAGCTATGAGGCTTAGGAAATGTTATGTTTGTTTCCAAGAAGAATTTAAAGTGTATTTCCACGTTTGCAGCCAAATTGGAATAACACCTAATTTATATTTGTTATATGTTCACATTCACATAGCTTAAAACAAGAAAGCTGCTTACATTTTTAAGTGCTCTTTCCTGAAAACTACAGGGCTGAAAGAAAAACAACTTAGCTAGCCTTTCTCTGTATTAGTTATGAGGATGCTGGGAAGTAATTGTTTACCATAATTAGCCCTGTCTGTACTATGCCGGCAGATCTCATTGTCCGCTGTTAACTAGATTTGAACACTGTTCTAAAAAAGGGTTAAAGATCTAGAAGCTTAAAGTAGAGCTCCACCCAAAAGGGGAAGCCCCCCCTTTGCTGCCACATTTGGTTGTGACAGGTACCCGCTCCCACTTCTGGCTTCATTTGTCGTGGCCCCCTCCTTCCCCCGCAGCCTTCTGGGACACTTCACATGTCCCAGAAGACGGCAGCCCATTCACAGAGCACCATGCACTTCACGCCTGTGCAGTAGAGAAACGGTTGTGAAGCCACTCTTCCAATCTGCCCAGAGGCCTGTTCCAGACATCCAAAAAGTAAGACATATTTAAAAATATAGATATATTTTTAGCTATGCTGTGTGAATGGGAACACATATCAAACATATAGTGGGGTTTGCTCAAATATGAAGGCAAAAGTGGAAATACAATTTAAGACAAAAGTAAGGCTGCTTTTTTTAATTAAAATAGCAAACATGTTATACTTATCTGCACTTATTTTGCACAGAGCAACCCAAATCCTCCTCTTCTCGAGTCTCTCTTTGGTGCTCCTGGCTCCTCCCTCCTGTTGAGTGTCCTCACAGCAAGCAGCTTGCTATGGGGCCACCCGAGCCACAGCTCCCTGCAGGGCAACCATTACAAACCTTGGGGCCCCTTACATAGTTTAGACCTGGGCCCCCCCCATCTGATCACCATCATTCCCCAGGGCCCTCCCACTGGCCATCCCACCACATCCGACCACTGGCCAGGGGAGTACACATGTCGCAGCCTCAGTAGGAATTATACACCCTGTCACACTTACCAGGTGTAGCCTGCCAATAATGATCCATTCAAGTGAAGTGTGCAATGCATTCTAGTGTGGGATCCAAGGGGTTAAAAAAACAGTGCACAGGCAGCACAGCCTCACGCGATGCTTGCAATAAAAACTCGAACCATAGATGCTGGAGGTCCCAAACTTGGACCAAGCTGTGGCCTAAGAGGTCCTCTCCAAGTGACCCAAGTTTGGTATTTTTATTGCCTATGGTTCGGGAGAACGATGTCCCCAAAATGGGTGCCCCCCTCCCATAGACTCCTAATGTTAAGTCTGAAATTCACCACACAATTGCCGATCAATGATTGGTCACTTTGAGGACCCGGTACAGCCGAACCATAGGTGCTGGAGGTCCGAGACTTAGACCAGTTGTGGTCCAGGGGGCCCTCTCTACGTGACTTAAGTTTGGTATTTTTATCACCTATGTTTCGGGAGAACGGTTTCACCAAACTGGGTGCCCCCTCCCATAGACTCCAATGTTAATTCATCCGACAATTGCCGGTCAATGACTGGTCACTTTGAGGACCCGGTATGGCCGAGCCATAGGTGGTGCTGGAGGTCCCAAGGCTGGAGGTTGTTGCCCAGGGGGGCCTCTCTATGTGACTCAAGTTTGGTATTTTTATTAGCTATGGTTCAGGAGAACGGTGTCCCCAAACCGGCTATCCCCTCCCATAGACTACAATGTTAAAGACTGCTAAAGTCCTTGTTGTAAGGACCCCCATACAACTGTACTGCCTGTACCCCCCTGATGGTGGCCCTGGCTCCCTGTATCCATTCAGACACTAAACCATGGCCTGGCCCCACCCCCTCTCTCTCATCATTGGCTCACTGACTTTGTTTGGCAGCAGCGGGAGCCAGGCCTGGGCTGGGACAAAAAAATGGGCCTCTGCATTTTAGACTGGGCAGCCTGATACCTTGGAGGGGTCCAAGATGTGGGGGGGGGGCGTTCAGATGGGTGGTCGGTGACAGGACATACCCACCCCGCAAAGAGACATCACCAATCCAGCAAAGAGGCATCCCCAAACCAGCAAAGAGACAGTCCCAATCCAGCAAAGAGACAGCCTAAAACCTGCAAACAGACACCCCAGATCAGCAAAGAGACAGCCTCAGACCTGCAAAGTGACAGCCCCAGCCTAGCAAAGTGACATCCCCAGACCTGCAAAGAGACAGCCCAGACCAGCAAACAGACAGTCCCAATAACCAGCAAAGAGACAGCCTCAGACTAGCAAAGAGACTGCCCCAATACCCAGCAAAGAGACTGCCCCAATAGCTAACAAAGAGACAGTTCCAATATCCAGAAAAGAGACAGCCTCATAAAAGCAAAGAGACAGCCTCATACCAGCAAAGAGACAGTCCCAATATCCAGCAAAGAGACGGCCTCTTAACAGCAAAGAGACAGCCCCAATATCCAGCAAAAAGACAGCCTCATACCAGCAAAGAGACGGCCTCGTACCAGAAAAAAGACAGCCTCATACCAGCAAAGAGACAGCCCCAATATCCAACAAAGAGACAGCCTCATACCAGCAAAGAAACAGTCCCAATATCCAGCAAAGAGACAGCCCCAATATCCAGCAAAGAAACAGCCTCATAAAATCAAAGATACAGCCCCAATATCCAGCAAAGAGACAGCCTCATACCAGCAAAGAGACAGCCCCAATATCCAGCAAAGAGACGGCCTCTTACCAGCAAAGAGACAGCCCCAATATCCAGCAAAAAGACCGCCTCATACCAGCAAAGAGACAGCCTCGTACCAGCAAAAAGACAGCTTCATACCAGCAAAAAGACAGCCAAGGCTGTAGATAAGGGGGGGGTTTGGGGTGTTCAAACCCCCCCAGAGCTTCCTGCCAAAAATAAAAAGTGTCTCTGCCCTGTCGTCTCTCATGGCGCCAGCACCGCAACAACAAACAGCGGAGCACAGCAGTCAGTATTGCGGGCGAAGTGGATGCAGCAGGTCGGGTGTAAGGCACACTGTCACAGGCACTTACGTCATGCTGTTACGACCAGGCTGACCGATCATAGACATAGTGGGAGCGGGCGGCTCTACACTCTATACTTCCCACCTTGGACTTCGGAGGAGAATGGAGCAGAGAACATGCAAGGTAGCAGTACTGCTGCTAAGGAGCTGGGCCTCCCTTTTTCCTTTTCGGCTAGCTTGCTGCCTGAGAGACGGTCATCACAGACCACTTGCCACCACTGCTGTGCTGCCATTGAGGTAAGTGAGTCTGTGGCAATTGGCAAAATTATTCACTAATCACCCAAGTCGTGGGTTACCATTTTCCACTGCTTGGTTGGTACTGACAGTCCAGCCTGGCTCTGTCAGCTATGTTGTGGTGCTGACTGCAGAGCCAAAGAGATGAGGGTTTGCCAGGCACAACAACATTGCTGCCAGAGCCAGGCTGGACTGGTTGCTGCCCTTAGTGCCCTGGCCCTTTTTTAATTGTGTTGAAAAGGCAATAATAAGCCCCGGTTTACACTAGGTTGTGGTGCAGAAAACCTGCAACGCATCTCCCTCACAAGGCTGTCTTTAACTTGGGGTAAAAGGGGCAGCTGTCCTGGGCCCAGCCCCAGTCATTGTTGTGGGGCACAAAGCAGCTGCCCCTTGTACCTGCGCTGCCCGTAAATAAGATGGTGGCCAAATAATACTGGGGTGAAGTGGGACTACAGCTGTGCGGCTTGGTTCCCGGCTTGGTGCTCCGTCATCTCTTCCAATCCCCAACCAACCACTGCCTGACCTGCCATCACGTGACCTCCACATCCCCCTAACAGCCAATCACTCCACCCTCTAACAACCAGACCTGTGATCAGTGCGGAGGAGAGGTACAGGCCATGCTGAAAGTCTGTAACCTGTCCTCATTGTCGGTGTCACACACTAAGTAAATGGCATGTGTGGTGTGGGGGGGACACTGACAGCACCTGTTATGGTGATCAGGAAGGACCATTGTGAGTGTTCAGCAGACAATGTACAGGGATAGGAGATTAGACAGTACATGGATGGTCTCTGACCATCTCCAGTAGTATAACTGCAGTCTCTGACCATCTCCTCCAGTATGTCTGCAGTCTCTGACCATCTCCTGTAGTACGCCTGCAGTCTCTGACCATCTCCTGTAGTACGCCTGCAGTCTCTGACCATCTCTTGTATGCCTGCAGTCTCTGACCATCTCGTGTAGTTCATCTGCAGTCTCTGACCATCTCCTGTACTATGTCTGCAGTCTCTGATCATCTCCTGTACTATGTCTGCAATCTCTGACCTCTGCTTCAGGCACGGCTGCATAGCGGGAGGTGAGCAGCGGCCGTGGTCTGTGTTAGTCCTGTTCGTGCCGTGGTCGCCACTTATCTCCTGCTGTGCAGCCTGGTCATCAACAGGCCGTTCTTCTTAGCACATGCAGCCTGGAGGCCCTGGCCCACCGGGCAAATGCCTGGTGGGCCCTTTGGCCAGCCCGGGCCTGGCAAGAGCCAATGAGGAGGGAGAGTCCTGGGCAGCCGAGTCTCTTGTGCAACAACCTCTGAATCTAGATGGACTCAGGTAAGTATTAGGGGGATGAGGGGGGCTGCTGCACACAGAGGGCTTTTTATCGTAATGCATAGAATTCATTAAGATAAAATACCTTCTGCCTTTACAACCACTTTAAGCATACTTTACCAATTGCAAACTAACAACTACACAACAGAATAAAATGACTAATCTGTTATCATAAGAGATTTAAAAAAACATATTGACACTGAACCCATTATTCTACCTAACAAAAGGGCCGAGCTCCTTCAGCAGTTTTACCGCCATCTACTTCTTATTGTCTGCACTGAACCCCTAAGAGAGATACAGCATGTCTGCTTTACTTTGATGGTCATTTATTAACAGCAAACATGCCGTACAAAAGGGAAAACAAACATAAAATCCCCTTTGAAGAAACTCATAAGAGAGGAGATATATTTTTATGAATCATGGGATATGACAGTAGAGTAAGTGAACAATAGGCACAGCAGATCTAAAGTATGTTTGGAATATCCAACGCAGCTGATAAAATAGCATTAGGATATTATTCTTTGCTAGTAAACATTACTGCCTTCATCTTCTGTAAGCCACAGGAGGTTTCTGATCTCTGTCTAACTGCTCAGCAGAACAGCTTGTTCTACTTTCTACTTTGTACTGGAAGTTTCCAGGATTTTAATTAATCAGTGCTACATCAAATTCCTGTACCCTTCTCGGATACCCACACTCCATAAAATTGTCAGTTTTATCCATGCGTGAATAGAATACTAGAGAAGGCAGCCCTTATCTCTGCACTTTGACAAAGTTAATTAAATAGTCTATAAATCTTTACGTTATCAAGTATTTACCCTTCTGCCTGCTCTTTGGCCTCCTGGTTCATCACATCAAACATTCAGGAGCAGTCAGCCTCAAATCTGACAATCCTTGCATCTGCAGAACTAGTGCTTTAGAATAGGGAGACTGAGCATATGTCACTCAACAAACTCTCTCTCTCTCTGCTCATTTCAATGCAACAATAGAGCATGGTCACCCAGTGTCTAGGACAGTGGCAGCTCCATATGCCCAGCCCCTAATCTACATGTAGGGCGCTGGACGCCTGTATTACAATGGGGTTTTTGGGTTTTTTTTAAGCACATGATTAGAGCCCGAGGCTCTAATTGGCTTCAAAAAGAGTGATCATTAGTGAATTAATATTTGCTAACTTTTCCATTATCTTCTCCTCCCAGCCAATCGGGTCTCAGGACCAGCTTCCTGATTGATGGGAGTCCTAAGACCCGATTGGTCGTGAGTCCTAATTCCTGATTGGCCGGGAGGAGAAGCAACCGCTGGGACCCGGGAGGAGATGCAGGGGAAAAGCCGCTGAAGCCACGATCTGGATATGGTACTTGCAGGGCTGGCAGGGGAGGAGATCGATCGAGCAATGGGGGGATCAATTGAGCGGTGGGGGTGGCTGACTGGGTGGGCTCCGTGGGCCACCCCCCCAAGAGTATTGAGCACCAGCCGCCACTGGTCCAGGACAAAGAGGGCAAAATCCTCCAGGGTGGAGGAGGAGATGGGACTAAAAGTGCCAAAATGTATGTTATGTTTGTGGCAAGTGCTGAAAGGGTACCAATAGCTGCAGTACACCAAACTGAAGAGTTTAATATTTTGGTTTAATAGTTTAGTTTAGTTTAGTTTAATATAGTATAATAATACAACTACGGGGCTAACAGTGGCAAAGGAATAAATGCTCCTGCATACATAGTGTCACTAGTAGGACAAATGTCCCTGCATAAGTGGTGTCACTTAAAGAAACAAAAACCTCTGTCACTGATGTTACTGGCAGGAAAAAATGCACTGCATAGGGGTTGTCATGAAAGGAAAAGTGTCCTTGCATAGGTGGTGTCACTGAAAGGAAAAAATCCCAGTGTTGGCGGTGTCACTGGTAGGAGAAAAAATCCCTGCATCAGTGGTATAGCTAAGAGTAAAAATGATGCTACATCACTGTCAGTGAGGAAAAACAGCACCCACATCAGAAGTGTCAGTTTGGCTGCTTTGGATGAAGGAGACAGGAGAGCTGGGAGGTGGGCTATCTGGGGTGCATGGAACTGCAGGTATTTAGGGGGGCTTGGAGGTAGGAAAGGGAATGGGCTCTAAAGGAAAGAGGAGCCTAAGGGGCTTTTGGGGGGGGTCTGAGAAAGAGAGGGGAGGTCTAGGGCTGAATTGTCCCCCTACCATCTGTGTACTTACACAGTTCAGACCTCCAACCAATAGCACAGTGCCCACTGGGAATGTAGGTAGCTTCTCCTTCCTGCTCTCCGGAAGGGAAAGAAGGGTAGTCTGCTCTCACTCCCCAGCAGTTTCACACTGAGACAGAGGTGTTTTCAGCGACTGTCTGCTCTCTTCTGCCCACAGCAGGTTGCTATTGGAGGCAGGAGAGAGCAGAACTCCCTCTCCAGCATCTATCAAGGCTCTTGTTCCTTCTGACAAGTGATGCTGTAGTTCCCCTTGTCAGTGAAGCATCAGAGAATGGAGTGGCCAAAGCTCCCAATGTGTCCCTCCATATAGCAACACTGCACCTAGAGTACCTGCCCCTTCTGCCCCCTATGTCCTGGCTCTGATATGGAGTGTATGAATGGAAAGAGAAAAAGGATTAGCTCCTTCATACACACCTTTTACATTTACTCAATTTTATTATTTGACGTTAAACTGAATAATAACCCAATAGCAGGGAAAATGCACTTTATAACTTAGATGTCATAAACTACTAATCCCATAAAATAAATAATGCACTCATATGGAGGAGTTCCATGGACGTGGAATGATGAGAAATCAGTGAATGACTGTACAGTAGCTGAAACATAAAGTATCTAAACTCCAAAACAAAAATGCAACATATTTCAATTTACCAATCTTACATAAATTTGCTATAATATACTTCTTTTTTAAGCCTTTTTTTATTTAATGTACACCTGGTGATCTGGCCAGTAAGTCTATTATTTATCAGCTGCCTCTAACTGATAAAGCTGTCCAGAAAATGTGGTGGTTAGAGGGGTTGAGTAAAGCTAATTAACTCGGGAGGACAGGACAGAAGACAGATGTCAACTTTTATTCTACTGCTGTTCAAGGGTGAGTCTGTTGCTCCTCCATAGTGGAGCCTAGCAAAGAAAACTAGTATAGCCACCACATTTAAGGTTTGGTAAGCTCAATATATGACATTTTTGGTTTTGGGTTTAGATGCGCTTTAACGACATACATGTACTTAGAACAGCTGCAAACAACAAGGGTACAAAGGCTTTCTGATAGTAACAGCTCAGAAAGAATATGGGCTGCTTAGATGTGACAGGTTATTTTCCACGACCGTGCAGAAGCAGCCAGGAACACGGTAACAGTCCATTAATTCTGGATTATTGATCAGACTAGGCTATGGGTTTGACTTTTACTGTATTTTTTGTGTAGTGCTGCCCTCTTTAGGGTCACAAGATAATTCAATAGCCCTCTGGTCTCCCTGACTTTGTGAGTCCTCTGCCATCTCTGACACACTGGGTTTACTCAATGTGTTAGTTTCCCTTCAAGTAATGACACAGTAATAGAATATACAGAGTTGAATCAGGAATGTTTACTCAAAGGATATGTTGAATGAGGAACTTTGACCCAACAGGGTAAGATTAGCTACACAGAGTTAGTTCACAATTGGATACATGTCACACACCAGTAAATAATACTTAATGTCAATTATAATTTTGTAGACTTAATGAATGTATATATATATATATATTTATTGTGCGTGGGAGTGGGGCACAGGGGGGTAGAGGAATGAGGAATGACTCCTGCAAGTGTCAGACCACTCTCTACTGCTCACTTACATGAAAACAGCAAAACAGTAGATACACAAGTATGACACCAGAATAGTAAATATAGCAATATTTAACCTGCTCTGAGAGAGAGAGTTATTTGGTGAATGCAACTGTATAGGACATTTTAGCAAAGTAATATGTTCCATAAGTGGGGGGAATAATGAGGATTGGTTGCAGTCCAATGTCACTTGCTTGACAGTTCAATTGATCTTTAGCTAGCTTTCTGTAGATTAAGTGGTATTTACCAAGTATTGGCTGATAAGGCAATGCAGATCCAAGGAAATGTAGTAAAATCAGATGTAGCACTCTTTCTGCAGAAGGACAATGAAAGCTTCACAGTGATCCCTGACTTACAAAGTTAAATCTGTGGAACTACAAGTAGCAACAAACTAATGCAGAGTATGAATGCCTGTGTGTAGTGCATGAATAGGCCTCTCTTGGTATCAGATATGCTAGCAGATATGAAGAGCAAAGCTGTCTGTGCACAGAGTCTGTTAGGATGGGTTTTCACCCACTCACCACACAGGAACAGAAGATGTAGATGCTGTATACACTGATGATGATGATGATGTGTCAGGAACCATGACTTAGACTGAGACAGGAGTGCAGTAAAAATCACACTATTTAATAAAAATGGTAAAATAGAACAAACAGAGCAAACAAAGTCAAAACATAGCCAAGGTTCGGTAGCCAGAGCGGATGGTTGGAGCAAGCCAGCAAACAGGGATCCAGAGATCAGCAAGGTCAAACAAACAGCATGCAGAGTCAGGAGCTAGAAGGGAAGTCAGCAGAGTCTTTAATCCACAAACCAGAAGGAATGTCAAACAGCCAAAAGTCTTTCACAGGAAAACACAACAGAGATTTATCCAGAGATATTGACCAGTCAAAGACATCTGTGATCTGATCCAGGCAGTTTATATAGCTAGAAGAGCTGGCTAACGAGCAGGATATGAACATCAGGTGAGACAGAGTGGAAGCTGAGACTGGCAATTAACCCTCAGCTGAGCAGCATGCTCTGAGAAGGGAGAGCTGAGACCAGCCCTTACAGTACTCCGTCCTCAATGACCCCCCC
>BLSH010412557.1:838873-852878 GCA_018402905.1 Glandirana rugosa
CCCTTGAGCCGGACGAGAGGAGGTTACTAGTCTGAACAGGAATGTGGACTGTAGGGAGGGGGACGTGTCGGAAAGTGACCTTCTGAGTCAAAGAGGAGGGGATCAAGAATACGTCGACTCTTGTCTCCTATACACTAATTTTTCCCTTTTCCCGTAAATATGTATAAAAAATTTTTAGACATGTGTGTACAAAACGGAAAGTAAAGATAACATTTTGTTGGGTAAGTCAAATTTTCCACTCTCAAACGTAGTGAAATTGGTGAACTGTTGACCCGTGAATTTGGGGGAATTGTTGGTCTGGTTAGCAAATTTCATATGGGTACAGTGTTGCGTGACTGAGTAATTGTCATTCAAAGTGTGAGAGCGCTGAAAGCTGAAAATTGGTCTGGTTGTTAAGGGGGTTTAAGTGCCCAGTTGTCAAGTGGTTAAAGTGATGCAAACTCTCACCTTTTAAACTGAATGGGTTGTTTTACAATAGAAATGAAAGGCAAAACATGTGTGTACAGATTTTTAAAAAATATGTATAAATGCCCTTTTCCCTTTTTAATCACATATCCTCTGTTCTCAGCTGCATAAGAACTAGGGGAGGAGAAACTGAGTCTTCCAGTGAAAGGCTGTGCAGGGGGAGGGATGTCAGGTGTAAGGACAAGTCTGATCATTGGAGGAGAGCAGGCCGAGTTCCCAGCATAGCTAGGGAACTGACCACAATGTGTTCTCCTACATAAGTGTGGTCAGTTTTTAGTAAGAATGCAGAGAGACTGGCAGGAGCACCAGTGTTTTCGCACAAAGGAAGCAATACAAAGAGAACAGAGTACTTTATCATAAAAGTACATGATACAACAGGCACATATCAGGAATATGAAATGTTGGGGTAACAAACACTTTAAGAACAAACCTACAGAACCTAGCGTGTTTGTTGTAACCTGGGGACTGCCTGTTTATCCACTTATATTTTTGCAGACGTTGTCTGTGGGCAGGATAAACTGAATTCTGCATGCCTCACATCTGCACATCCAGTATTATGTTTTGTCAGTGTATCACCTGTGACAAAATGCACCGTCAATACACCCTGTAATCTTTTGATAATATCGTTTTACTTTTAAATTGTAACCTTTAAAATTAGACAGAGTCTTTGTCAAAGTCCCGACCCCTGTCAATGCTACATTGTGGGATGGCTAAATGTCTGATACATTATCTTGATGCCTACTTGTTTTTCTTATCTTGCCATACATATTACAAATGTAAAAAGAAGTAAAAAGAATGACTGTACAAAAGCCCTGTGCTGATTTCTGATATCCCTTGCATAAATATTTTTTTAACAAAATGCGTTTATTTGAAATATATTAATCAGCCTAATGTATTTAAAGTAAAAAAAAGTATTCAATTTTAAAGATTTAAAATCCTGCCCAAGAGCAAGTACCACTATGCTTATGCCGATAACCAGGAGACCTTTCTCCATAGCTCCCAACTGTCCCTGATTTCGAGGGACTGTCCCTGATTTGGAACAAAGTTTCTCTCTCCCCCTTTCCTCCTCTTTTGTCCCTCATTTTGGTCTGATCTATATAGTTGTATATAAAATGCACTATGTATCTATCAAAGAGTGTTTCACAGTGCTAAACCTTGCATCCAATTTCTAATTGCTACATTTGTACATTTCAAAAGCCAATATAAAGGAATAGTAGTGGTAAAAAAAGCACTTATGGGCGTACCCAATCATTTTTTTTGTGCCATTCTTTTTTAAGGGGGTGTGGCAGGGTGTGTGTCTTATGCCTACATACTTTTGCTAATAGGTGTCCCTTATCCCCATCTCAGGAAGTTGGGAGGTATGTTTCTATGTGTACTTCTCTTAGTGACACTTGCCATAAAAACTTAGATGTCTAACATTCAGCCCCCAGACCTGAACAGGAAACATCAATCTATTCCCTCCATCCATGCAAAACAGCGTGGATAAAGGAAGCTACATTGCCAACAGTTGTATCTGGACAGCCATAGCACTCGCGGTTGACTGAATACCTGAATGGTAACTGCATCTGGCTGGATGCAATCATTGTTCGGCCAAAAAAATTCTACCTGGTTTCCTTGACTTTGACATAAACTTTTGAACTTGATATGGTTAGCTTTAGTTTCATAGGAACTGACTTCCCTTGGTCCCTTAAGCCCCTTCATTAAACACGAAGGTGGGAGTTGTGCAGGGCTTGACCCTGAAGTCCCTAGTCCCCAATTAATCCTTAGATCTCTAGTAAAAGTAAAACTAGATCAGAAAAGCATGTAGAGTAGGGTGTCGGGCTAATAAAGGCTATAGCAGGTAGCACTCCATCTCATATATACAAGAATCCTAAGCCATGATGTAGCAATGCAAAGTCAATAGTTTGGAGCATAATATGCTCTTCGTCAAGCCTGACAAAGAGTATGGTAAGCTTAAAACTGTTTCTGTTGCTTTGAAAGAGAGAGAAAGAGAGAGAGAATAGAGAGAAGAGAGAGAAAGAGAGAGAGCACTTTTACCTGCCAAAGAATTTGTAATTGTGCCCATTGTGACCTGAGATTTACTCAGCACTGTTAGAGAACGCAGAAGTTAGTGACCTTGGTGACCTCACAATTCTCTACTGTGGTTAAGCTAGGTCATCTACCTGTCTCCAGATTGTTAATGAAGGATAAATGAGCAGCTAAACACTGATACAGTCACCCTTCTTTTCACTTTGCTCTCCTTTTTGTGTCTGCATGTAATGTGGGGTACTGTGAGGGACTCACCCAGGGTCGACATAGTGGGCACGAGGATCATATTCCACATCCTTGCCCTTGAGAACATAGAAAACCACCGGCCTAGCACAGCCAGATTAATCTACACCACTACACAGAGACCACATAAGTGCAAACTGCACTCTTGCACATGCAGGTTCCCATATCCGTAGTACTTCCCCATAGTTTTGTCCAAGCCATCAAATAATTTAATTGTTTTTAATTCTGTAGCCAGGAGCTGGCTATACTACATGCAGTGACAGGGGGGACACCTCGTAATATCTGCCACAGGGAGATTGTTTCCCTTAGTGCCCAATATAGACTCTGTTGAAGTTTCCTGAATGCAGAGTGAGGGAAGACTAGCAAGTGTAGAGCAAAGGACTTTGGGATATGTGGTCCGGTAAATCGAGTTTGCCTAGTGGACTACAAGTTCTAGTCAGCTAGAGGGAGAAGCCTGGGAGAAAAGATAAATAGCCTGGGAAGAGGAGGAGCCAGACTCTTGAGACTATGGCCAGGATCTGACAGCAGTGACTCGGCCAATCAGGAGAGTGCTGCTGTGCTGTGGCCTATGCAGAGAGAGAGAGGAGGGTCATGGAGATCAGGTGTGGGTACGCCTGCTGTCAGCAAAATCCGATAGTCGAGGACAGCTGGGAGGTCCCCCTTATCACCTGCATCTCAGAACCAGTTGGACTGCAGAGTGGAGCGACGTGGGGTCAAGCGCATTCCCTTGAAACCAAATTCTGCAGAGGCTTACTGCAGAATCCCCATGTTATTTATCTTGAGCAGGATATCGCTGGGATTGGTGACTTTCCCTCCCTCTTTACACCCAAGGACACTGCATGCAGACACCATTCCCTTATTCACTTTACCAAGCCCTGTAAGGAGACACTTGCAACCATTTGTTTCTACATGATGGAATGATGCATTCACCGAACTTTGCCAAGTCCCATTGGGCCCATTAAATAGAGCTAGCTGAAGACGCAAGACTTCCATCTCCGAGGACTACTATGCATTTCTACCCCCACCCCACCCTTTGGTGCCTATCTAGGCCTGTAACAACCAGGAACTCTCTTTGTTATAGACCAAGGTCAAAGACTCAAGAAGTTGCTTATTTGAATTGCTTGTATGTTGAATCTGGGGCTGTGGCAGTGGGTGGTTAAAGGGAGTAGTCTGACTCAAACTTGGTCATTCTCCTACTCTTTTCAGGCCTGCCGTCATATACCTCAAATTGGTTGAACTCTGCTGATTACATACCACTAAGGAAATTCAGTTGACTATTCATTTAATTGTGTTGAACAAAGGGTAACTATAACTGTACCTCTTTAACTGCTGCATTTACTTTACTGTTGACCTTATTTACTGCAAAACTTTAAGTAAACATACCCAACTGGTCTATTGTAAATTTTCGTATGTTTGCATTCAAGTTTCTTTGCCTACAGAAAAATGTCTGAACCCAGAGTGTCAGAGGTGTCAGAAGACTTGCTAAGGTCAGGGGTGCAACATCTTTAAGCGGCCCTCACGGGGGTAGCGCTACACTTCAAGAATATCAAATGTGCACAAAATGACCAAAACAACAGCATCTGTTTCTTCATAGATGAACTACAACAAAACTCCATTAGGAGAGCCTCTGAGCCACATCTGTCTGTAGGCAGAAATTTCCCTCTATACAGTATACATTAATTGTAATCCCTCTATACCTCATCCACTTCTTCCTTAAGGCAAGCACAAAAAATGTTTCCATTCACATGGTGGGACATTTGTACAGTTTCACTTGAAAGGAAATCCAGTTCCACTATTCTCCTGACACTTACTCCAACGGTGACTCCAGAGCAAACTAGTGTGGCGGGCATACAGTGTTACTTGGGCCTTCCAATTAAAGGGACCTACACAACATTACATACATGTTCCTTGTACACTCATGTGTATGCAGCACACTTGTCCAGAGTGTTAAGCCACCTTCTTACAGTCTGATTTCTACTATAGATTTGTTACAGAAATCTTATATAAAGCAAAATGCTTACATACAGTAAATGTCATACATTAATACAAATAAACACACAACCACATGTTTTTGTTTACTTCAACTATACCATTTTGTATATTTGTTTAAAAAGTTTAACTTTAGATTTATGCTGAAGTTGTGGAAATAGTTCTCACATATATTTATTTGTTCAGCAATTTTCTTACAGCAGACACCTAAATATGAATTGAATAGTAGCAAATTCAAGAGATTATTGTAATTATTTAGTTTGACCTTAGAATTCTAGCAAGAGCAGCATACTACATAATTATCATATGTGTCTGTGAACTGATGAAGACCAAAGCTTTTCAAAATTCTTTTAAAACCCTTTTAATCCTATAAGCTTCAACAGAAGTCTAGGGACACATCAGTGGATTCTGAGTTTTAAAGGCCTAAAAAAAAAAAAACACTGATCGGCTAGGACCAGGTAGAGCGATAGAAGGGTTTTTAAAAAAGGGTATAACAACTTTCTGATAAAAGGTGTGGCAGTGTGGTACTCCACCAGGATGATGATGCAGGATTCTAGGAGGAAAATGGCTTATCAGTTTCCTCACCATTTAAAAAAATCAGTTTTGGGACCTGGAGCCCGGGGATTTCTTAGCGTCCTGGGTGGGATGAAATCCCCAGTCCTGGGTCCTGATTTTGTGAACCACCAGCTCACTGGCTGGTCAGGTGTTTGCTGGGCTATTAATAGACACCTGACCATGGTTCTGGGCTCCACTCTTCCGAGTGCATGTGTGCACTGGTACAGACTTAGACCCAAGCCTGAGGGTCAGAGCAGTGAGGGGCTGCTGTCTATGCAAGGAGAGTTCACAAGAAAATGGTCCGTGGGAGACAGAAATTGGGCCTAAAGTGAAGATCACAACTGTAATGTTGCATGTATAAGCCAGGAGGCTGAATCTACTGTTGTTTGATGCTGATGGCGAAAACCCCCTGCGAGGGAAAACCCTTTGATTTTATTTTTTGGAACTTTGTTTGATCTTTCTTTTAACAAAAATAGGCAAGAAAAGCCCTTAAACGTTCTACCTTTGATGCTAGTTCTCACAAAGGGTATAACATCTTGCACAAATGCATACGAAAATTCTGAAAAATTCCAAGAGGCTCACAAACTAGTGTTAACAGCTAAATATTGTATGTGCACTGTGATCTTGAGATATAATACCAGAAATTATATCATTTTCCTAACACCGCTAATTATGTGCAACACTATTTCAACATGTACAATAGAATGCTCAAAGTGCTTAAATCAATAAAAATCTCAATAAATTAAAGGATAAAAATATATTCATATACGTGAATCACAATGAAAAGTGCAATAAATCTAATTAAAGTGCTAAAAAATGCGTACTTAATTATACATCCAATCACAACAATAGGTCATGTGCTTAGAAAGTGCATCAGTGCTTTAACAGTTCATTAACCACTTAACAACCGCCCGGCATCATTTGACAGCAGCAGACTGGCTCGATATAGCAAATCGCTGTCACCTGATGGCGGCTGCGAGATCAAGGATCGTGGGCGCACGCGCTCACTGTGTAGAGGGGGAGCCAGGAAGCGGGTAGGGCGGACTCGCTATCCATCGGCTTCCTGTTATCGTTCCCCCGCAGTGACAGAACGGCAGTCCGTGTATGTAAACACACAGATCTCCGTTCTGACAGCGTAGAGGAGTGTAATCGCTGGCTCCCTGTATATGGGAGCAATGATAACTCTCCTCCCCCAGTCAACCCAACCCCTTAGAAACATAAAGCAGGGAACACAGTTAACGCTATGATCGCCCCCTAGTGTTAATCCCTTCCCCGCCAGTGAGATTTACACAGTAATCAGTGCATTTTTATATCAATGGTCCCAAAAGTGTGTCAGGAGTGTCCGACATGTCCGCCGCAATGTCGCAGCCCTGATAAAAATCGCAGATTACCGCTATTACTAAAAAATAAAAATAAAAACCCAATAAATGAATTTTCATTGTTCGTAAATGCAGCAACTTTTTCGCAAAACAATCAATATATGCCAATTGCGTTTTTTTTTTTTACCAAAAATATGAGGAAGAATATATATCAGCCAAAACTGATGAATAAATGTTTTTTTGGATATGTATTTTAGCAAAAAGTAAGAAATATTGTTTTTTTGGCAAAATTGTCACTCTTTTTTGTTTATAACGCAAAAAATAAAAACCGCAGAGGTGATCAAATACCACCAAGAAAGCTCTATTTGACTATTAGTGGGGGGGAAAAAAGGACGTCAATTTTGTTTGGGTACACGGTTGCACAACTGTGCAGTTGTCAGTTAATGCGACGCAGTGTCGAATCTCAAAAAGTGCTCTGGTCATAAAGGGGAAATCCTTCCGGGGCTGAAGTGGTTAATTCATGATCTACAGTGCTGCAACTAAGTACTTAAAGATCCATTCATGAATAAAGTTCATGTGTTGTAAAAAGTGCAACAATTCATAATATTGTGCTTCAAGGTGCAACCACTCCGTGCTCCCCTCCTTTGTGTCCCCACTTACCACATGCTAAGTTATCAGTGCCTGTTTTAACAGAATCAAACAAACAGCTTCTCCATTAGCTATCTCCATATTGTGTAAATGGAAAACCTTCCTTGCAAGCAGTACTCTGCAGTGGCGTACCTAGAGCATTTGGCACCCGGGGCAGATCCTATATCTGGCACCCCCCGACAAAATCACAGCACGGGAAGCTTGACGCATAAAAGGAGCAGGACCGCTATTTATCGCAAGGCAAAATCGCACCATGATTGTGGTGCCATTAAGAAGGTTAGGGTAGTATAGTTGCAGGGTAGCGCTGTATAGGGTATTATACTAGCAGGTTAGGGCTGTATAGGGTATAACACTAGTAGGTCTGGGTAGTATAGGGTATTATAGTGGCAGGATTTGGGTAGTATAGGGTATTATAGTGGCAGGTCTGGGTAGTATAGGGTATTATAATGGCAGGTTGTCAGGATGCAAGCATCCAGAAAGGGAAAGCAGATCAATGGGTTGTACCTAAAAGAATCAGGACTATACGGATAAGTAAAAGAAATATGTTTATTATGAAAAATGACACACTTGCAAAACACCAACACCAATAACAAAAACAAGCAAGAAAAAGATAATGAAACACAGCAATCCCAAAAAACAAACACCTAACTATCTAACTAACTAAATACACATGCAAAACACCCATAGCCAAAATGGGATGAGGAAAACAGGGAGGCAGATACTAGGAGCTGAATTGTGAATGAGGGAGCAGGGAGCAAGTTCCAGGGGGACAGAACTCCAGGTGGGAACACAGATCAGAACAGGTCAGGAACACGGATCAGGACAGGTCAGACTAGGGCAGGATACGGCTTACAGGGAAAAAGCTGAAGCACTGGGGCTGGGTGCAAGGCGGGCTTATATAGCCCCAGCAGCCCCATCAGGTGTAGCGTAATGACCTGTGTGCTCCATCTGCTGGGAGACACCCACTGGTGGCCACCAGAACTACACCCTTTGGTACTCCATACAACAGTGCCACCAGCAGGTGACCTCCGGATGCTCCATTCTACTATTAACTGGACAGTCGATGTGGGAAAAATCAAACAAAGTCTCCACTCCATGTCTGCAGGCTTCCTTGTATTATTCAGGTCAGAGTCTTCCAACCTGCTGGGGGGTGTGCCCCCTGAATTAGGTAATAGATCATGCACCCTGCCACCAGGGTCCAGAAGTTTGGATCTGGTATCACAAGCTGGCTGGACAGCGGGCATGAAACCAGCAGAGGCAGAAAACACAGGGGCATCATAGGTAGTCTGGGTATCAAGCAGGGGGAAATCAGTGGCCATTTTGGCATCGGGCAGGAAAGCAACAAAAGGCACTGGATCAGTGGGCACCGGGTCATCAGGCCCTGGACCAACGAGCGCAAAATCATCAGGCAAGGGATCAGCGGGCACAGAATCATCAGGCTGGGCAGTAGGCACTGGGTCATCAGGCACTTGATCAGCAGGCACCGGGTCATCAGGCACTGGATCAGCGGGCACAGGATCATCAGGCATTGGATCATTAGGCTGAGCGGTAGGCATCGGATCATCAGGCAGTGGAGCAGTGGACACTGGGTCATCAGGCACTGGATCAGCGGGCACAGGGTCATCAGGCACTGGATCAATGGGCACCGGGTCATCAGGCACTGGATCAATGGGCACCGGATCATCAGGCACTGGATCAGCGGGCACAGGATCATCAGACACTGGTTCGTTAGGCTGGGTAGTAGGCACCAGGTCATCAGGCATTGGAGCAGTGGACACTGGATCATCAGGCACTGGATCAGCGGGCACCGGGTTATCAGGCACCGGATCAACGGGCACCGGGTCATCAGGCACTGGATCAGTGGGCACAGGATCATCAGACACTGGATCGTTAGGCTGGGTAGTAGGCACTTGGTCATCAGGCATTGGAGCAGTGGACACTAGATCATCAGGCACTGGATCAGCGGGCTCTGGGTCATCAGGCTCTGGGTCAGCAGGCACCGGGTCAGCAGGCGCAGGATCAGCTGCCACTTGATCAGTGGGCACCGGGTCATCAGGCGCTGGATCAGAGGGCACTGGGTTGTCAGACTGAACAGCGGGCAATGGATCATCAGACTGGACAGCGGGCACAGGATCAGTAGGCTGGACAGCAGGCATGGCAGGGGGGCACTGAAACAGCAGGCAGGGCAGCGAGCACTTGAACAGCAGGCTGGGCAGCAGGCATGGCAGCGGGCAATGGAACAGCAGGCTGGGCTTCAGGAACAGGATCAATGAAGTCAAATTGATTAGCCGGCAAAGAGTCCATAGGGCCAAACTGGGTGATGGACAGAAGACCGGTACAGTCAGGTGGAATAGCGACAGGCAGGACAGCAGCAGAAGGTTTAATTTCCATGGGCCAATCCAATGTGGCAGCAATAGTGGCAGGCCTGGCTGGAGCAATTGAAACCATGGTGGGTTGGACTGCAGTGGCTAGCTTAGAGACAGACTGGAACGGATTGGTTGATGTGGTAGTGGACTGGGTGGGACACATCGGCTAATGTGGCCGCAGGATTGGATAGTGGCAGGATAGTGCGGGTTGGGAAAAATTTCTGTTTCCTTTTTGGTTTCGTTATTGAAATTTTGTATGTGAATGCAGGGCTGTGTGTAGAGCAAAGACGAAAGGGAGGAAGGTAAAAAAGAGGGAGCAGTTGCTGAGAGGGATTTCTGTGGGATTGTTGCAGGCAGCGGAGAGGATGTAGATGGGTAAAAGGCAGGGAAGGTGCAGCAGGTGGAAACAGGGTACTGGTATTTAGTTGGGAACAGGGTATATTGTGCTTCAACTGTGGTTGCTGTGGGTGATGGAGGAAAAGACATTTGAGCAGGCAGGGGTCTAGCCACAGGAATTGGTGGTTGCAGGCTGACAGAGGCTGAGTGCAATATATTTGGCCATGCCTGTAATAATGTTTGCAGAAAATCCAACTTACATGCTGACTGTCTGACCAGAGATTGTACTGAGTTAATACATTCTACTAACATCTGTGGAGAGTAAGCTGAGTAATGTTCCAAGAAAAAGGCAATCTCCCCATTGTTCTGAATTATGGAGTACAACATAAATTGATTGAAAAGGTCTTTAGATGCCATTGGGGGGTACTCAAATCAGACAAACACCTCAAACAGATCCTACCGGAGAAACCGAGATTCACATACAGGAAAGCCCCCACCCTGAGAGATAAGCTAGCAAAACATGTAGTAGACCCACCGAGGGAACCTGGCTTCACATTCTTCTCAGGGAAATGGTTGTACCCGTGCAAACGTTGCTACGCGTGTAATAAAACTGAGAGAAAAAATCTAAAAAGAGAAAAATTTCTAGCAACAGCCACTGGAAAGGCTTATAATATTAAAGATTTTATAACATGCAAAACAGAAGGGGTAGTTTATGCTCTGGAATGCCCATGTAAAATTCAGTATATAGGTAGGACCAAGCGCCCAATGTGGAAGCGAATCAGAGAGCATATCCAAAACATCAGCAAAGGCTACCAGAAACATAGCATATCGAAACATTATTTCACCTATCATAACAAGGATCCCTTGTCTCTCATCTTCTGGGCCATTGAAAAATATCATCCTCATTGGAGAGGTAGCAATAAGGTGATTACGCTTAGTCAGCGTTAATCATTCTGGATCCATGAAATGCAGACCCTCCAACTACCGGGACACAATGTGGACTTTGATGTCAACTGTTTTATCAGTGATTATTAGGATAGAATCCCTATAGAAAGAGTTGACTAGTCAACAAATATATATGGTGAGGGTTCCATGCCCGTAACATATGAGCTCCCCTATATAGAGTAGGTTTGATTAGGAAGTATTCCAGCTTCCAGCTATAATTTTATTTTCATTTTCTCCAATTTAGTTTGAGCATCTTTACACATAGTAGGTCCTTATGGTAAATAGGTTGCTAGCCTTTTAGTATATGCTTATATAATTTTACTACTAATACCCAGTACTAGTGAGCCCCCTTTGTTTCTCATTACCTTGATATTTGACGTTTTTTTTACTATAATTAGGTTATGTATGTGATGAACACAATGCTGCACTGAATTGGTTCTTTTTATTTCTTTTATTTTATTATTACATTAGTAGGGGTATCTTGTTAGATGCCTTCATTGTATTTATACTTGAAGGGGATGGTTACTTATGTTTGACATTGTGCACTGTAACTTGTATTTTTATGTGGGATATGTCTTACATTATACTTACCATCACCTTATTTACCCATTTTTATTCAAATTCAGCTCTGCTTTTATTTATTCCCAAAAAAATTGTTCTTCCTCTGCCCAGTATCAATATTGTTTCTTTTATTTTAATTTAGTCGGCTAAATGTCCTATAGAATAGGGCTACAGCAAAATGGCCGCCGGCTCACCTTATGGGATCCAAGTTCCCATTCCCTATTCTGCGGAATTTATCTTTTTAACCACAATTTATTAATTATGTTATAATATTGCTTGTTTTTAAATGTGTGTTAACCACACATAGAACTGTTTATCCCACTTTATTCAACTCACAGGCTACGTCAAAATGGCCACGGTTACCGCTACTGTGCATGTGCGAGCGGTATAATGCACCCGGCCACTCTGGCCGCAGTATCAACAAAATGAAGTCACCATGGTGACGCTAATCGGAACACACGGACTGCACAGGCGCAGTATGCTATTATCACAAACAGCTGTGATCAATACACAATTTACAAATCTATAAAATCCACCTCATTACACTCGCTCGGCTTGACTCCAGACAAAGCCACGACGGCAGGTGGCGTAATATGTAGAGGCATAGCCTGGCGGTGGTATCCTGTATCTTAACGTGAGAGATCATCTACTTGTCTATTTGCTGTTATTTTTCTAATAAAATGTGAGTAGTTTTCAAAGGGGTGGCATGGTTCATTCATATGTTGCTGTACGTACTGCACTATGAAATTCTTTCTATTTTACATGCTTACCTGGAAGCTATGGTTGATTATTAATTATCTGAGACCATTGAAGTTTCCCGCACCAAGGGTGTTTGTGTTGAAGTTTCCCGCACAAAGTGGCTTATTTATGCTGGAAGGACTATTTAACCAGGTCCTGTGCGGTTAGCACTTTTTAATCATCTCTCTGGTGCAATTAGCATCGCTATCTAGTACCTGTGCGATTAGCACATTTAGTCTATCTGGTGCGATTAGCACGTGTCTTTATTATATGCGGTTAGCACTTTTATTCCAGCCTATCTGCGGTTAGCACTTTGAAGAGTTCTGGTTCATTTAAAGTCTTTTTCATCCAAACAAGAGAAGCAGTACACATCCTAAACTTGAATTGACCGGAGTGGGGGTCGCAAATTAAGGCGAGAGTCCAATTCACCTGGTGAAGGGAGCACCTTGCACTTTGTTGGTTTGCTTGCACATCGTTAGGAAGGATCACAGAAGTTGCACGGAAAGAAGATCAATAGATATTAAAGGTATTATTATAGGAGGACTGTTGTTTTTTCAACATATTGGACTATACTTAACCTTTACTGCATGAAGTATTCACACATTGTGTGTACTATACTAGTTTAGCACTTAGCACGTTATGTTAATTACTGGGAGAATTAATTATTTGTATTAATATTTTTATTAATTATTAAGTGTGACAAGTTTTTTCCTTTATTTTTATTTTGGCATAATAATTGTGAACTCATAAGTAGAATCAGCAGTATTTATCCACTTACCCACGTTTGTTATATTTATGAGCTGGTAGCGCATCCACACTATTTCAATTATTACTAAGATGTGGAATTTGCTGTGCTCACCCTGTCAGCAGAACTGAGGATGGCGATGGATTATGGCCGGGAGTCCTCAAAGATAGCAGCTGTGTATGGCATATTGTGGCCACAATCCCTCCAATTTTTGGACCAGGACCAAGCAGGGGTTGAAGGAGAGCAAGATGTGGGGTTTGCTGTGCTCACCCTGTCAGCCGGGAATCTTGGAGCTCCTCTCTCCCACGTCCTCTCTAGGCAGCTTGTATGTAATTTTTAAAAGCACCAGTATATATTTATTTATTTTAGGTACTTATATAGCGCCGTCAATTTACACAGCTCTTTACATATATATTGTGCATTCACATCAGTCCCTACCCTCAAGGAGCTTACAATCTAAGGTCCCTAACTCCTATGCATACATACACATACTAGGGCCAATAGACTAAGCTGACCAGACATCCCCATTTTCCGGGGACAGTCCCCGGATTGCTCTCTTTGTCCCCTCCCCCTGTTTGTTCCCATTTTTGTCCCCGCTTTTATAGGACTGATCCCCGCTGGGCAGCTTAAGCAGGGGTCGCGCTGGTTGGATGACAAGAGCTGGGCCACCATGCAGTGATACTCAGAGGAGGAGCAGCTTCAGCCAGTGCTGCTTGTAGTGGCGCCGGTCCTCCTCTGCATCTGTCATTATCCATCAAGTACCGCATCGGCCACGGCTGGCTGTAGATGAGAAGAGTGGGCTGCCATGCAGTCACAGTGATATAGTCATAGGAGGAGCAGCTTGCTTCAGCCTGTGCTGCTTGTAGCGGTGCCGCTGCTCCTCCTCTGCATCTGTTAAGTCAAGTGCCATCCTGCATGTCTCCCCTCTCCAGTCTCCTAGCATCCCGCCGTCTTTGCCCAGGGTGTTTCATAATTGCCCCTCCTACTTTTGTCCCTGTCCCCCCCATGTGCCCCCCCTAAATTTAAAAGTTGGAGACGCCACTGCTGCTTTTCTCCCCCCGCAGTGC
>BLSH010412557.1:867386-887580 GCA_018402905.1 Glandirana rugosa
CGGATTCATCCCTCAGTACCAACTTCTGAGGTCCTTCTTCGACTCCATTCTGGATAGTCTGGATTTTGACTCTGGTTACCTTTTCCGTCCAACAACAGAAGTCCCAAACCCCAGGTCGGGGTGAGTTTCACGAGTTAATTCCCACTTCTCATTTCTCTCAGACAAACTGACTCCAGTTTATTGATCACGATTCTTTTCAAGTGACCTATTAACTCTCTGGGTCTATAACAACAAAAGTTTAGATGGTAATGACCCCTGGACACTCTAAACCCTCACTCACCTTTGGATCCGCATTATTCTCACTCTCACCATTCGTATTAATATCGACGTTTCATAAAAGGACACCAGGAAAGATTCTTCACAAAAAATTACAGTTTTATATCTTTATGTTTGAAGCCTGAAATGTGGCAAAAGGTTGCAAAGTTCAAAGGGGGCCGAATACTTTCGCAAGGCACTGTATAATGAGCTAATGGCCAGTCAAATATTATTATCTGATGGGCAATCAAAGGACCACAGGAAAATACTTTGCAGCTATAATTATGCTTACCACTCTCACTCTTATTACGCCTAGGTTTCCACTCACTCCCAAATCTCACAGGTCCCCAGTAATGGTAGATTTGAAAACAACAATATCTGGGTCTCTCAATTATCCAGTGAACTTTTCTTAGCACTAGTTATTTGACCTCAGTCAAACAGACTCTCTTTACTCTTCACCCTTAATTGAGCACTTTGAGTGGGGCTGGACCCCAAACCCTGAAGACAACAACCTGCCTTTTCCATTGGTCTCAGTTTTAGGTCTGATAGGTCTTACCTCAGCTTCTTCCTGGAGTCTTCAACCATGACTCCCTACTTAGGCACACGTGAAATAAAGTCCTATGCATGTAACCTGGCAAATCCCTAGAGATCACTAATGAAAAAAAATAAATGGGTTGCAGCACAGAGAGCAAATTTTATTGCTCATTAAATTCAAGTCTTTTGTCAAGCTCAACATCCACTATGGAATTTATTTACTAAAGCTGGAGAGTGGAAAATCAGGCTCACTTCTGCATAGAGACCAGTTAGCTGCCAGGTTTTGTTGCCAAAGCTTAATTGAACAAGTTGAGGTTAGAAGCCGATTGGTCAGCCTGATTTTTCACTTTCTAGCTTTAGTAAATAAACCCCTATGTGTCAATACCATATGTAACACATCAGAAGAGGCATACAGAATGTACATTATTGATTGGACAGTTTAAACCAAATCCGTTCGTAATTCAAATGTGACATCAAGCATCAGGCGTGGTTACTGAGATTTATTCAAACTATGGTGTCCATTTATGAAGCAGTGGAAAATTTCCACTGCTCAGTTCTCCGGCATTTACAGAGAAGATCGTTCTCCCCTGAGTGCCAGTTTATGAAGCGGTGTAGATCGCTTCTTCTTTTGTGAAGTGAAGTGATCTACAAATGCTTCAAACAGTGGAGAACGCCCCCTGATACTGGAGTCTTGTGAGACCTAACGAGATTACAGTACCAGAAATTTGCTGAAACGCATGAGGTTTCAGTTCATTAAGCAGTGGTAAATTATCACTGTTCAGTACATGGACATTCTCAGAGGAGACTGCCCACCTAGTTAATAAAATGATTAGTTCCCCTTACACAATATATATTGTGAGAATTAGCTCATGGGGATCACTCTTCAGAGGAAAAGACTCAGCCTGTAGGTCAGTTTCTTTAAAATCTGGCGGCTTGTCAGGTTTATTATTATTGGTTTGCAAGCTCACAAAAACACATAAAAGAACAGAAAACAAAACCTCACCGTCTGGTGCTAAACTAACAATCAGATTCCTCTCTATACAGTGTGGGGGCTGCCCCCAACACCCTTAAAACATAAGCACATTGCAAACCTTCTTTTTAGAGTCCAAATTAGCACACAGAGCTCTCTCAGCTATCTCCCTCTGAGATCCAGGATCAAGCTCTCCTCTGTTCTATTCCTGGTCATTAAATGCAGGTGGAGAGGGGTTTGAGTGGACCAGAAGCCACAGTAGCCGGCAAAACCCGGGTCGGACTCCCGCCAGTCGCCTCAAAATGATCGCATGCGAGGCGACAAGTATCGCCTGTCCATTGTGGTGCCTCGCATAACGTCACATATCCCCCCTCTGCTCAAGCCCCTCAGGTAAAACAACTGTCCCGACCATGCAGTGGACCCGGGAAAGACCATCTGTGTTATTTTGGAGCCTTCCAGCCCGGTGTTAAACTGAGAACTTAAACGGCTGTAGGGCCATGAATTACCTAGTCACCCGGCTATTTTTCTCCCCGTTGTTACACGTCCAATTAAGGGGAGCATGGTCGGTGACTAGCCTGAATGACCTTCCCAGCAGGTAGTATTTTAGGGCCTCTAAGGCCCACTTGATAGCTAGGCACTCCTTCTCCACAATGGCATAATTCCTTTCATGTCTATTAAGCTTCTGGCTTAAGTAGACAACCGGGTGCTCCTCACTGTCTCTGATCTGGGACAGAACAGCACCTAGTCCCACCTCAGAGGCGTCGGTTTCAATGACAAACTCATTTGTGAAGTCTGGGTCATGAGCACCGGCTGTTCACATAGGGCTTGCTTCAATTTCAGGAAGGCCTTTTCAGCTTCAGGATTCCACTTAACCATTCCTGACCCTCTACCCTTTGTCAGATCAGTCAGAGGGATGGCAATGGTGGCAAAGTCAGAGATTAAGCGTCAGTAATACCCTGTAATCCCCAGGAAGGACAGAACCTGTTTCTTGTTCACCGGTTGGGGCCACTTTTGAATGGCCTCGATCCTATTGGTCTGGAGCTTAATCAGACTCTGACCAATAACATACTCAATGTATTCCTCTAGACTTATGGCACACTTTTTCGGGTTGGCTGTTAATCCTGCTACCCTCAGCAAATCTACCACTGCCTGTACCTGGGGCAGATGTGATTCCTAATTTGGGCTGTGGATGATGACATCATCCAGATAGGTCGCTACATAGGGCCGATGCGACCTCAAAGTTTTGTCCATCATCATCTAAAAGGATGCAGGGGCCTCATGCAGACCAAACGGTATTCGTTTGTATTGGAAGGACCCCTCGGGGGGGTAGGAAAGGCAGTTTTCTCTTTTGCTGATTCCATCAGAGGGATCTGCCAGTATCCCTTAGTTAGGTCTAGGGTTGTTATGTATGGGGCCCCTCCCAACCTATCCACAAGTTCGTCAACCCACGGCATCGGGTACTGTATGTGTCAAACTTAGACACTTCATTCAGCTTTCTAAAATCTTTGCAGAACCAGATAGTGCCATCGGGCTTTGGGACCAGTATTATAGGTCTCGACCAAGCGCTGTGAGACTCCTCTATCATGTCTAACTCCAACATGGTTTTTATTTCTCTCGCCACCGCCTCTCGTCTAGCCTCAAGTATTCGGTAGGGTTTTAGATTTAACGGACCCCGGGTTCCGTGATTATGTCATGTTGTAGCACAGTGGTCAGTCCGGGTAGGGAAAAGAGAAAATCTCTATTTTTACTGACAAATTCCTTATCCTCATTTTGTTGCGTTAGTGACAAGGACTCAGTTATGGGGACATCCGGGGTTAGGGGTAACCTGTCCTTTTGGGGCATGGGCACTGCCAATAAACTCTCCCTGTCCTTCCACGGTTTTAGGAGATTAACATGGTAAATCTGCTCCAGTTTCCTTTTCCCAGGCTGGTAAACTTTGTGGTTTACTTCCCCTACTCTTTCCCTAATCTCAAAGGGACCCTGCAACATAGCCAGGAATTTCCTTTCGACCGTGGGGACTAGCACCAGCACTCTGTCCCTGGGGTTGAAAGTTTGGGTTTTGGCACCCCAATTGTAAACCCTTCTCTGGGCCTCCTGGGCTTGCTCCATATGCTCTCGTACAAGGGGCAGGACAGCTGCGATTCGTTACTGCATCAAGGAGACGCTTTATGACGCTTCTATATGGGGTGGCCTCTCCTTCCCACATCTCCTTTGCGACATCTAGCAGCCCCCTGGGATGTCTACCATACAAGAGTTCAAAGGGGGAATACCCCGTAGACGTCTGCAGAACCTCTTGTATGGCAAACATGAGGTAAGGTAGCAAAAAATCCCAACTTCGCCCATCTTTATCCACCACCTTTTTTAGCATACTCTTGAGGGTCTTCTTAAACCTTTCCACCAGACCGTCAGTTTGGGGGTGGTAAACAGAGGTAAGGAGTTGAGAGATTTTGTACAATATACACAATTCTCTGGTCACTCTGGACTTGAACGGAATACCCTGATCCATCAAGATTTCTTTAGGGATCCCCACCCGGCTAAACACCTGGACCAGTTCCTTTGCGATAGTCTTAGTGGAGGCATTCCGTAAGGGTATGGGCTCAGGATAGTGGGTCATATAGTCCAGTACCACCAGGATGTTCTGGTGTCCCCGGGCAGATTTTACCACTGGTCCCATGAGATCCATGCCAATTCACTCAAATGGCACTTTAATTATGGGAAGTGGGACAAGGGGACTACGAAAATGGGGTGACAGGGCTGTCATTTGACATGGCATGACTCACAGTATTCTTTGACGTCTGCATACAACCCAGGCCAGAAGAATCTCTGGCTTATCCTCTCCCTGGTTTTCTCCATACCCAGATGTCCCCCATTACATGACCATGGGCCAGATCTAGCACTATTCGGTGGAAGGGTTTGGGAACTACTAGCTGTTCCAGTTCGTCCTCTCCGTGTTTCACCACCTGATACAACAAATCCTTTTTAAGCACCATGTAGGGAAAAGACACTCCCCAATTAGGGTCCACAGGTTCCCCATCCATCACATTCATGTTTTCTCTGGCTCCGAGGAGAGTGACATCCCGTAGTTGTTCTGTACAGAAGTCCTCTCTCCAGACCTCTAAGTCAGGGACTACATTCGGTTCACTCACACAGTCAGGGACAGATGCATGCTCTGGGTCATTAACCACCTGCTGGGAGCTAACTTCTGGCTCCATGCGACTTGAGCATGATGCTATACATGCGACTTGTGAAAAAAAAATGCGTCTCTTCATATAAGCATTATCACATTGCATGGGTTCATCATTCAGGGGACAATTGGCAGCAATATGTCCCAATGCATGGCATCTGTAGCACTGTATGTGTTCTATACCCAATCCTCTCAAGGGTCCCCAAGAACTCCCTGACTTCTTTGGCCAGTCTCCAGGTCTAGAGCCCCCAGTCTCTTTAACCGTATCAGTTTTATCAAATACCTCGCCCCTGAACCCTGGAACAGTCTTACCGGGTCCCCCGGTCGATCTTTCACCTCTAGAGACATTGGAGTGGGGCACAGATGGGCGCAACAAGTCTTCAGCAGCCATGTATCTCTCGACCAGGTCCACCAATTGGCTTGCAGTTTTGGGGTCCCCATGGCTGACCCATTTCCTCAAAGCAGCAGGGAGCGCCCATAGATAGCGGTCCATGATCACGCGCTCCACAATCTGGGGACCTGGCAAAGTCTCTGCCTGTAGCCATTTCCTGGTAAGGTGAATTAGGTCAAACAGCTGCGAACGGGGTGGCTTGTCGGTGTGGTAGGTCCACTGATGCACGCGTTGGGCCCGAATTGCCATGGTAACCCCCAGGCGTGCAAGTATCTCCATCTTTAGAGTCTCATAGTCCTGGGCCTTTACTGGTTCCAAATCAAAGCAGGCTTTTGGGATTCACCTGTCAGGGAAGGTGCTAACAGTCCCACCCACTGCTCTTTTGGCCATCCTTCACGATCAGCGACTCTTTCAAAGGTCGTGAGGTACGCCTCCACGTCATCTGCAGGTGTCATCTTTTGCAGGTGGTAGCTGGTACATACCATCTTTTGTTCCACTGGCATAGGACTTGCAGACCCCTTCTTTAATTCCAGCAGGACCTCCGCAAACTGGCGGTTCATCTCCTGTTGAGCTCCTTGTTGTGCTGCGATAGCCTGGTGACTTTCCTCTCGCTGAGCTGCAGCGGCCTCTGCGACTTGGCGGTAGGTTTCCCCTTGCTGGCGATTGCTCTCTTGTTGGGCCAACAGGGCTTTAATGCATCCTCCATCTTCCAGGAAGATGCCCGCTGAGTCCACCACGTGTGAGGATTAGCTTGTGGGGATCACTCTTCAGAGGGAAAGACCCAGCCTGTAGGTCGGTGTCTTTAATATCTGGGGGCAGGTTTATTATTATTGGTTTGCAAGCTCACAAAAGCACATGAAAGAGCAGAAAACAAAACCTTGCTGTCTGGCGCTAAACTAACAATCAGGCTCTCCTCTATACAGTGTGGGGGCTGTTCCCGACACCCACAAAACATAAGCACATTGCAAACCTTCTGTTTAGAGTCCAAATTAGCACACAGAGCTCTCTCAGCTTTCTCCCTCTGAGAGCCAGGATAGAGCTCTCCTCTGTTCTCTTCCTGGCCATTAAATGCAGGTGGAGAGGGGTTTGAGTGGACCAGAAAGTCTGGGCCGGAACCATCTCTGCCACTGTGGCCAGTCGCCTCAAAATGATCGCATGCGAGGCAACAAGTATCTCCCGTCCATTGTGGTGCCTCACATAATGTCACACACTATATATATATATATATATATATATATAGGGTGGGCCATTTATATGGATACACCTTAATAAAATGGGAATGGTTGGTGATATTAACTTCCTGTTTGTGGCACATTAGTATATGTGAGGGGGGAAACTTTTCAAGATGGGTGGTGACCATGGCGGCCATTTTGAAGTTGGCCATTTTGAATCCAGCTTTTGTTTTTTCAATAGGAAGAGGGTCATGTGACACATCAAACTTATTGGGAATTTCACAAGAAAAACAATGGTGTGCTTGGTTTTAACATACCTTTATTCTTTCATGAGTTATTTACAAGTTTCTGACCACTTATAAAATGTGTTCAATGTGCTGCCCATTGTGTTGGATTGTCAATGCAACCCTCTTCTCCCACTCTTCACACACTGATCGCAACACCGCAGGAGAAATTATAGCACAGGCTTCCAATATCCGTAGTTTCAGGTGCTGCACATCTCGTATCTTCACAGCATAGACAATTGCCTTCAGATGACCCCAAAGATAAAAGTCTAAGGGGGTCAGATCGGGAGACCTTGGGGGCCATTCAAATGGCCCACGACGACCAATCCACTTTCCGAAGGGAGGGGATCATACTCTGCTTCAGCATGTCACAGTACATGTTGGCATTCATGGTTCCCTCAATGAACTGTAGCTCCCAAGTGCCAGCAGCACTCATGCAGCCCCAGACCATGACACTTCCACCACCATGATTGACTGTAGGCAAGACACACTTGTCGTTATACTCTTCACCTGGTTGCCGCCACACACGCTTGACACCATCTGAACCAAATAAGTTTATCTTGCTCTCATCAGACCACAGGACATGGTTCCAGTAATCCATGGCCTACTTGTCTTCAGCAAACTGTTTGCGGGCTTTCTTGTGCATTGTCTTTAGAAGAGGCTTCCTTCTGGGACGACAGTCATGCAGACCAATTTGATGCAGTGTGCAGCATATGTTCGGAGCACTGACAGGCTGACCCCCCACCCCACCCCTGGAACCTCTGCAGCAATGCTGACTGCACTCATAGGTCTATTTTCCTAAGACAACCTCTGGATATGATGCTGAACACGTGCACTCAACTTCTTTGGTTGACCATGGTGAGGCCTGTTCTGAGTGGAACCTGTCCTGTTAAACCGCTGTATGGTCTTGGCCACCATGCTACAGCTCAGTTTCAGGGTCTTGGCAATCTTCTTATAGCCTATGTCACTTTTATGTAGAGCAACAATTATTTTTTTCAGATCCTCAGAGAGTTCTTTGTCATGAGGTGTCATGTTGAACTTCCAGTGACCAGTATGAGAGAGTGAGAGCGATAACACCAAATTTAACACACCTGCTCCCCATTCTCACCTGAGACCTTGCAACACTAACGAGTCACATGGCACCGGGGAGGGAAAATGGTTAATTTGGCCCAATTTGTACATTTCCACTAAGGGGTGTACTCACTTTTGTTGCCAGCGGTTTAGACATTAATGGCTGTGTGTTGAGTTATTTTGAGGGGACAGCAAATTTACACTGTTATACAAGCTGTACACTCACTACTTTACATTGTAGCAAAGTGTCATTTCTTCAGTGTTGTCATATGAAAAGATATAATAAAATATTTACAAAAATGTGAGGGGTGTACTCACTTTTGTGAGATACTGTATATATATATATATATATATATATCTACATAAACATGGCAGGGGGACATGGTTACTGTTTTGGGGGGTCTGATCCAGGAAGGAGGAAGTCAGTAATCTTCCTCCTTCCCCCTCAGTTCCCCTGGGATTCTCTCTTCTCTCCCTGATTCACCACCTCCGAGCTGGTGAATAGGGGAGGGTGAATTCTGATAGAGATCGCCAGTGAAGTGCTCAGATCACAGCTTCATAAACTGGTCCTTTCTGTGTCAGACAATGACAGCTTCTGTGTGTGTGCGGAGATGATCAGGGGAGAACATGTTCTCCCCTGATCATCTCTGTTTCATAAACCATTAATGAACTGAAATCAGCGGCGATCCTCGGGATCACCGTTGTTCACAATTTCATAAACGGACACCTATATATGACATTCTTTAATCCAAAAGACAATCTACAGAATAAAAAAATAAGAGTTACAGAAAAAGATACAATTCGAAGTCACAATTTTGCCCATGAGGTGATAATGTATCCAAAGTATGTATTCAATATACTGTATCTATTTTTGTTTCCAGGCAGTGTCTTTTTGCACTGCCATGTCTGGGTCTCAGGATCTGACTTGGGATCATAAATTTAAGCTCCTTCTCTATATGTCCCTACTCCAGAAAATGTTTAGGAATAAGAGTTGAGCGAACCCGGACTGTAAAATTTGGGTACGTACCGGACTTTGGGGGGTCCGTGCCCTGAACCCGATCCCAGACATTAAAAAAAAGTCCGGGATCGGGTTCGGTATTCGGGTATTTTTGGCACCTTTTCTATAGCTGCTGGGCAGCCAATCAACAAGCTTTTCACTAGTTTGGCCTTAGAAGCCATCACAGCCATGCCTACTAATGGCATGGCTGTGATTGGCCAGTAGATCATGTGACCCAGCCTCTATATGGGGCTGGTGTCACGTAGCGTCGTGTGTCAGATCGCCTCAGACTAGAGACCTTCATTGCGGTCCTGTGAGGGAGACATTAGCGTATCAGAAGCATCTTATAGTGCATAGGGAGATGTTCCTGTCTGTGCTGTGAGGGAGACATTAGCGTTCAAAACCATCTTATAGTGCATTAGGAAAATGTAACTGTTGGTGCTCTGAGGGAGAGATTCTCATTCTAAAACCATCTACTACTGCATTAGGGAAACGTTCCTGTTGTTGCTCTGTGGGAGAGATTATCTTTCTAAAACAATCTAGTACTGCATTAGGGGAACGTTCTTGTTGGTGCTCTGAGGGAGAGATTCTCATTCTAAAACCATCTACTACTGCATTAGGGCCAGGTTCCTGTTGGTGCTCTGAGGGAGAGTTTATTGTTCTAAAAACATCTACTACTACATTAGGGCCAGGTTCCTGTTGGTGCTCTGAGGGAGAGTTTATCGTTCTAAAAACAAGTACTACTGCATTAGGGCTAGGTTCCTGTTGGTGCTCTGAGGGAGAGATTATCGTTCTAAAACCATCCACTACTGCATTAGGGCTAGGTTCCTGTTGGTGCTCTGAGGGAGAGTTTATCATTCTAAAAACCACTACTACTGCATTAGGGCCAGGTTCCTGTTGGTGCACTGAGGGAGGGTTTACTGCATCATCGCTGCAAATGTGGTGAAGGCGCAGAAATTGCCCAACTGGTATATTTTTTATGGCATGATGCGGGTGTCCTGAAGTGGCATGCAGAAGGCTGTTTCCCGATCAGGGCTTTCTGTATAAGCCACAGGACACCCTACCATGTTCAGCAATGAGCTGAACATCCAAAAAATGTATAGTATGGGGATCCCAGATACCAGACAAATTCAAACGATTACTATTAAGATGTTCCAAGAAAATTTGAAAAGGAAATAAGCCCTGGTAAATGAGGATGAGATTGTCTATGTATCTGTAATACAAGACGATCTGTGAACGTAGGGGGTTACTATCTCCAAAGACGTGGGATCGCTCCCACCATTCCATGTAGAGGTTGGCCAATGAGGGCGAAAATTTTGCCCCCATGGCTGCTCCATATCTCTGGAGGTAGTAAACCCCATCAAAAAGAAAAAAATTATGAGACAATAAATACTGGAGCACCTCCACAATAAATGATTGTACATCAGAGGAGAAGTTTGTAGATCTCTCTAGCCAAAAAAACACTGCTTCCAAAGCTAAATCATGGGGAATACATGAATAGAGACCCACAACATCACAGGACACCCATTGATAATCTACACCCCATGATTGATGATCCATAATGTCAAGCAAATGATTAGTATCCTTTAGGTAACCCGGCAGGGTGCGGACAATTGGTTGAAGTTGACCATCAAGCCACTCGCCCAACTTTTCATTAAAGGAGCCAATACCAGATACAATTGGTCTCCCCAAGGGAGGGCAAACAGTCTTGTGAAACTTGGGTAAATGGTGAAATGTGGGCGTCATGGGAAAGTCGGGTATCAGAGCCTCAGCCTGTTTGGGGGTGAAGGCTCCCATACCCCTTGTGAAACAAGCCTATTAGTGAACCTTTGTATTTTTTGGTGGGAACCCCAGAAACAGTGATGTATGTTGCAGTGTCCCCTAAATGTCTTGAAGCTTCAGCCCGATATTGATCAGAATCCATTACCACCATTGCTCCGCCTTTGTCGGCGTTGCGGATGATGATACTGAGGTCTTTCAACAGTTTATTAAGTGATTGTCTCTCATCCCCATTGAGATTATCTTTGGAATGGAAATGATTAAAGGGTTTCTGTGTAACTAAATTAAACAAGTCACGTTCTACAGCTTTTTGTAAAGTGTCCACCTCACCACATCTGGATTGAACAGGGTAGAATATAGATGGAGCTCGCAGGGGAACACGATGGGTGCCTCCTGTGTGTGAGTCTATCTCCAATTGATCTTTCCCCTCACTGGCCAGCTCCTCAAGATCAACAATAGCACAATGTTCTCTAAAAGAGAAACGTGCATTGTTGTCAGGTTGAATGTCAATCGAGATATTTTCATTCTCCTTAATATCCGTTGTGTCAAAATAATGTCTGTAGATTGTTAAGTTTCTCACGAAACGATTAATGTCCAGAATAGTTTTGAAAGGATCGAAATGGGTAGTGGGACAAAAACCTAAACCTTTCTTCAATAGGGACAAATCGCTGGCAGACAGGACCTTACTGGAGATGTTAATGACATCATGGATCACTTCTTCTGGTGTTGGGTTCTGAGTGAATACTGATTGTCCGTAATTTCTCCGGTTCCTTTGCCCTCCTCTCCTTGTTTTTTTGAAGATCCCTGTTTATTTTTCTGAAATTTTTTCTTTTTGGAAAACTGATCGTTTTTTGTAGCCATTGGTGTACTGGATCCTGGTACACTATTGGACGTTCCTGGAAGGTCTCCTGAAGTATCTGTTACCGTATAGGCCGCTGTCTCATCGGCAACATCAGATTCAGGTTCAGAGAAGCTTACTCTTTTTTTAGAGCGAGGGTATTGGGACTGTTATTTCTGTTGGATTTTTTCCATGAGTATACATTGTCCAAATCATAATCCAACTTATCCCGCAGCAGCTTCTCCTTTTTGCCTTCGATGGTTTCAGTCTCAATAGTATTGATTTTATCGTTTAGCTTGCGGTCTAACTCTTCAAATACGAGGCTGTCTTTTAATAATAAAATTTCTTGTTGATAGACAGAAAATTCTCCCTGCAATCTTTCCAACTCCAGACTACGGGCAGAAACAATGATCCGCATCAGCTCGAATGAACAGGTGGATAAAACTTTATTCCACTCCTGCTTGAGGGTATCATTGAACAAGTCCATAGTAGGGAACTTTTTGATGCAAAGACCCCTTGGTATACGTTCTGTGCTTATGTACTCCAAGAGAGTGGTCTTCTCCCAGTAAGCTTTAACTTCTTTAATTAAACATTTTTCTAATTTACGAAAAATCAATTTAATTTGGCTGGATGTGTCTCCCTGTCCCTGGCTCAGAGCATTCTGCGAATTAGCACGTAAGGGATTATCTCCCAAAGTCTTAAGTATACGACTGTAGAACGAGGCATCTAAAGAGGTAGTCATATTGTCTGCCAAATATGTCGTAAAAGACAAAAAAGCTTACCTGTGATCCAGCCTTTAAGTTGAATATCTGTATACGAATGGTATAATCCTTTGGCTGTTACTGCAAATAGGTAAGCAAGACACACCAAGCAGGTTCTTGGCACGGAATAAAGCACTGCAAAACTGAAGGTGTGGAACCGCTCCAGGTGTGTGTAAGGACCTTAAATGAAACAGGTGCCGGTCTGGATCGTCTTTCAAAAAGTATCCAATATCAAAGAGATGACCGCACTCAGTTGCAAAACCACAGTGAAATTTATTGAAAAAATTAATGGTACATCCAATATTGGCAGACAAAAAATAGACAATACCTCAAGACATGATGGTTGACGCGTTTCACAGATTGCATCTCCGCTTGGTCATAAACATCAGGGGAACACCAGCTCATGTCCCTAGGACCCCGTGGAGGAGATCTTTTTCGTCTCCTCTGCAGGAGAGAGGTTTTTTGGATTCACAAATTACAAAGTATGATTCCAGCGGGTATGAATTTTGAGTTGGATGTCTCACATTATTATGAGAGATGATCTTCATTGCTCTATTGGCAACATACACCACTCAATCTCTATCTCCGTATTTTGTCGTTGGCAGTCCAGGTATTTCACCATCATCCCTATTTTCATATACAATTAGGAGTCTGTCCATCTTTCTCCCTTCCCATTTCCCCTCCTCCATGTTTGGTACGTTTGGACATTGTGCATAGAAATGAAAAAAGTGTTTTACTGTTTGTTTTTGTGCATTTGTTATCACTCTGTACTCTATATTTTGCTACATTGATTTATTCTGCGAGAATTGGTTATTTCACAATTGTTTATACATATAATAGATCATAATCTGTTTGAGGCATACCAGCATGTGCTAAAGAGAATTGGGGTTTATCGAGCAGACATAGTGGTTCTTTATCAATTTATTTATATATATTTTTTTCATATATTTTTTACTAGCTATAATAGAGTCTTGCACGAATAGATAGCCCCCTCTTGGCATTATGCTAATCTTTTGTCTTTGTCCACATGTTTAAATCTCAAGTCAGCCATTTTCCAAATATTTTTATATTTTTACTTTTCTTGTTCCACAAATATACTGTTTTTGTATAATAATGTGTGAACATTTTGGAAGACATCTATAGCAGATACTTAAACAACGATCCATCTCGGCTAGTTTGTGATTTCACTTTTTATCTCCCCCTCTGTGTCCTTTTTCATGGCCGATCTTGTTATTTCAAGATCGGCATATGTATATGCTTTTATAGTTTCACTTTTTACGTGGGAGGTTTTAACTTTTTGGATGCTGACGAGTATCATGACATTCTCCCTTAATTGGGGTTGCCAGGAACTCGTCAGCACAAGACATTTTTGTATGAGACATTGATTGAATTAGCATTGATTTTGTACACCTGTATGTGCCTATAAAAGTTTTTAGACACTTGCTTTTCAGTCAGGGTTATGACTAAGCGGAGATGTAATCCGTGAAATGTGTCAACCATCATGTCTTGAGGTATTGTCTATTTTTTGTCTGCCAATATTGGATGTACCATTCATTTTTTCAATAATTTTCACTGTGGTTTTGCAACTAAGTGCGGTCATCTCTTTGCTATTGGATACTTTTTGGAAGACGGACCAGACATGCACCTGTTTCATTGAAGGCCCTTACACACAACTGGAGCCGTTCCACCCCTTCAGTTTTGCGGAACAGTATGTGTGCACACGCCTACACGTACTGACTGGTGGGTCTGCCCCATTCAACTTCTGGGTCTCCAAATTGGCCACATGGCCTGAGCTTGCCCTTTATGCCTTGGAGGTGCTGGCCTGCCCTGCAGCCAGTGTATTGTCTGAACGTGTGTTTAGTACGGCAGGGGGCATTATCACAGACAAGCGCAGCCGCCTGTCCACAACCAACGTGGACAAGCTAACCTTTATTAAAATGAACCAGGCATGGATCCCACAAGACTTGTCTGTACCTTGTACAGAATAGACATTTAGACTGGCCTCACACAGCCATTGGTATCCTTTTTTTTTTTTTGAATATGTCTCAATATTTTGGGGGCTACCCCAATTCTGAAAATAAAACCAAACAAACAAAAAACAGTGTTGGCTACCTCCTCCTCCTCTTCCTTCTCCTCCTCCTCCATCATCGCCACTTCCACCTACACTGCCATGGTCACGGCCTAGTCAACCTCTAGGCTGCTACTCCACATCCACCTTCTCCTCCCATTTTTATTTTTTTATGTGATTTTAAGTTATTTCCCTATCCACATATGTTTGCAGGGCACTTGTCCTACTCGTACCCCGCCTTCTAGCCCTTTCCATTACTTTTTTACAGCCATTTTTGTGCCCAAAAGTTCGGGTCACCATTGACTTAAATGAGGTCCGGGGTCAAGTTCAGATCGAGTTCGTTGCTGAACCCGAATGGTTTCACGAGGTTCTGCCGAACCCGACGAACTCGAACATCCAGGTGTCCGCTCAACTCTATTTAGGAACTCACATTTCAATCTGCTTAGTCCTAATCGAGGATTTATGCCGTGATATTCTATCTGTAATCTTCTGTGTTGTCTCTCCATTATATAGCAGACTACACAGACATTTCGACAAGTACACAGTATATTTGCTCTGACAAGTGAGATGGCATTGCATCCTTAAATCTCTAGTACCATTAGAGTTATAAAAGGTGTCACCCTTAATAGCTGTCAGGAAACGAATACAGCTAATGCTTAGTCTCATGTAGCTAATGCTCATTTCTGTAAACACAACGGTTCCTCGCTCTGGCAGTGGGGACATAAGAGATCTACTGATCCCTGTCACTGGGATCAGTTAGATCTCTTATGTCCATAACAGCCCAGCCCCCTCACAGTTAGAACACACCTAGGGAACACAGTTAACCCCTTCACTACCCCCTGCAGGTTAACCCCTTCACTGCCAATGACATTTATACAGTAATCAGTGGACATTTACATTTCTGATCGCTGTATAAATGCCATTGGTCCCAAACAAGTGTCAAAATGGTCCGACATGTCCGCTGCAATATCGCAGTACCACTAAAAATTGCAGATCGCCGCCATTACTAGTAAAAAAAATAATAAATAAATAAAAACCCCAGAAATGAATTCTCATCATCCGTAAACGCGTCAACTTTTCTGCAAACCAATCAATAAACGCTGATTGCGATTTTTTTTTTTACCAAAAATATGAGGAAGAATATAAACCAAAACCGATGAAAAAAAATGTTTTTTTATATTTTTTTTTTTGGATTTGTAAGAAAAAAGTAAGAAAAATAGTTTTTTTGTTTGCAAAATTGTCGCTCTTTTTTGTTTATACAGTGATCAGAAATGATGCAGAGGTGATCGAATACCACCAAAAGAAAGCTCTATTTGTGGGGAAAAAAGGACGCAAATTTGTTTGGGTACAATGTTGCACGACCGTGCAATTGTCAGTTAAAGCGACGCAGTGCCGAATCACAAAAAGTGCTCTGGTCCTAAAGGGGGAAATCCTTCTGGGTCTGAAGTGGTTAAAGGAGTTCCTGGTGTGTGCTAATCACTGCATGTTCTTCAGCTTTCCCATGATCCGTGTTCCTGCTTTTGCGGACTGATCTTCCGTTGCTGACCCGGCACATTCCTGACCTTGCCCTGTGGATTCTGGATACTGACATTGTCTGCTGGCTTCCCTGGTACTGACCTCAGCCTACTACTGGATCGTGCTCTGCCTGCTTCCTGTCCACGCTGCCTCACCGTGTATGACCCTGGCCCACCTTGACTACGTCTCTGTCCGTGGCAATCACCTTGTTACCAAGCTAACGGCACCCGTGCTTCTTAGAGCATTGTACCTCTGTCACCACATTCAGGGGTGCTCAAACCAGAGCCGCAAGGGAAGCCCTCTTGTCAAATTGGCCTCCAACCAAGGTCTGTGACAATGGCATTCACAGGAAAAGAGATTGCCAGGTCTTTTGGGGATTGTATTTGTACCTCAACAGTTCTGCCACTATATCTACATCTAATTCGTTTAGTGTCTTTGCTTGTGTATTTTTGTGTGCCTAGTCAGAGTCTCTGGCCCGATATTTAGGTCCACCCAGTTCACTGCTACCTTATCTGACAATTTGTTCCATGGCTATCCTACACATTTTGATTCCTAGATTCTGATCTTGGCTTGTTGCACGGATCTGGTTCCTGGATGTGATGTTATTAAGGTGACACCTTTTATAATTCTAGTGGTAACCAAAATTTTAAGATCAGTGTCATGTTCTGTACCTAGGCTTTGGTACACAGGCTCTGATCTTCACGGCCTGCCTGAATATGGATGTCTGCTTGTTACTGGGCAGGAAGGTGTTGAAAGTGGCCAGTATTGAAGTGGTTAAACACATATAAATTGAAGTAAATGCTAGGCGTGTTTAGTGGTTGAGTATTAATTCATTACTATGGCCAGAATAAATTATAATTCTGGCCAATGAAATGAATTAACGCCCAAACGCTTGACGCAGCTAAACGTCAAGCATTTTTTTTTCTGCCAAAATGCTGCTGCCAGGAGGAAAGGCACCTAGGAGAGATAAAGAAAGATCTACTGTGCATAAAGCCTAGGAGTGAATATAAATGTTATTTAAAATAAGACTCCTTTGTACTACATAAAATGTACCCTATCACCAAAATTCTGCACAGGGGAAAAGAAGCAAACCTTTTGTCATAAAATTCATTCAAACCTTTATACATTAAAGTGGAACTCCAGTTAAAAATGAAAGTCTTCCCCTGGTTAGTATGTAAAAATACTAAAACATTTGTATTATGTATTATGTATTATTGCAAGGCCTCATGCACATAAGACATTAAAAAAAAAAAACGTTCTAAAAATGGCAGTAGCTTTATAGTGAGTTTTGTCAGCTTTTTTCAGCATTATTGCGCTAGCGTTTTTTTTTTTTCAATGGATCTAAAACGTCCAAAAATGCTGGTGAGCCGCGTTTGAGCATTTTTACAGCTGAAAAACTCCTCTCAGAACCCACTAGTCTTGTATTTTTTTTACTGCTCAAAAACGCCCCTGCCCAAAACAGTTGATAACAGCCTGTGTGTGTATGAACATATAGGGAGGGTTTATTGACTGTAGAAAAAAATGTCTGAAGCCAAAAACAGCAGCTGTAAAAATGTCCAAAAACGTCCTGTGTGCATGAGGCCCAATTGTTAATATTCTGATTAGAAACAATAGTCTAAGCTAGACAATCAGCAATCCTTCTGCTGCAGCCAGCAGTGATCATTGTATTGTGTTGGTAGGGAAGGCTTCCTGGGCTCCCCACACTCCCTGCAGGCAGAAAAGAATAGCATTGCAGGAGGGATTCTCCACTCCCAAAACGAGCTGTGTTGATGGGAGAATCAAGCAATTTTCTTTTCTTTAACCCATGGTTTAAGGAAAGAATATTGAACAATGTATGGCCTGCCTGAGTTATTGCTAGATAGCCTCATCTGTCCTCTTCTCTAGCTTGGAAAGCATTCTAAAATATTGAAGTGGGGTCAAATATTTTCAACCATTTGCAGTGAAAATGAATTATATGAGATACTGGGATACATTAAATGCTGAGAGTTAAATATAAGTTTGAACTACCATTTGATTTAAATCTTATAATAATGTTCGCATGAAGACCCGAGGAGAAACAAGAGCGTGAGAAGAGACCTGAGCATGTCAAGCTTAGATCAAAGTTTTCTCTAATTTAAACTAATTACAGATCACTGAAGTAATCTTGCAGTTTGTCAGGTCATTGTGACATTACAAATGTGGGAAGGCAAGTGCAGTACTGTGCACCAAGGTAAAATATTCCTCTCCCACATGGTTTCTCATAAACACTATTAGTCACCTTTTGTTCTACAGTCACTTGACAGAAGATTGCTGTTCATGGCTTCATTTTAACCTTCACTTCTTGGTTATACCCTATTTCTTAGTGTTATTATGTATAGAACAGGTGTCCAGAAAAGCTGCTCATACTCCATATTATATCCCTATTTGTCTTTACATTTGACAAGGTGTTGTAACCTGCCAGGGTAAGAGGAAGTAGTTAATTGTACCTTAGTAACTGTTACCCTGGATACAGGCCAAGTTAGATTATTGAAGGGAAATCTGAAACAGAAGAGGATCTAGGTATATCTGTGGTTAGAAATATTTTAGGCAGTCAGTGATCTGAATAAAATAGAATAGCAGTAAAAAAAGTAAATATACTTATTATATTATATGCTATTGTGTAAGTCCCTTGTCAAAACACCTCTAGGATATATAATGTAGACATTCAGGAAAATGCAACAGTTTTGGTTAACTACCACCTCCCTCCATGCCAGCAGCACATATTTACCTTTAGTTTCTTGCCACTGTCTTCTGGTGCTGAGAGCAAGGACAGAAATCACTATGATAGCTCCAAGTTATTGTAGTCAGAGCTTACATTGGGCAAAAGGCTTTCTCCCTGACTGCTTTTGATAGCACTGGACCTGTCACCAAGCACGAGTATTTTCACTTAAAGTTACATACTCCACTACACTTCAATGTGCTGGGTATTTTCTTCCTCTCCCTGGGGCTAAACAGAGTGACAGCAAAGTGGAAAAAAAGGTTGGTATATGTTCTTGCCGGTAGAGAGGAGCATTAAAGTGTAAGTTCTGATTGTCTCTGCATTATTATTATCATTATTATACAGGATTTATATAGAGCCAACAGTTTGCGCAGTGCTTTACAATAAAGAAGGGACACGGTACAATTACAATACAGTTCAATACAGAAGGAATAGGAGGGCCCTGCTCATGGAGCTTACAATCTTAAGGGAGCGGGAGGTGGTACAAAAGGCAATTGGTGCAGGGGATGATCCGATAAAGGTGACTCAATCACAGTTCTTGTGCATATATCTTTTCCTAAGATTTTTCTATATTCATGTATTGCAGTATATGCACATTATTGTTTTTCAATGAGGAACTATTGTATGTAACCTTTGATTGGCATACTTTTTTATCTTTGTATAAATAAACTTCAACTTCTTTTATGATGTAATTTTGTAATGTATGGAACTGTTGTTAAAAGTCCCACAAATGTACTGGGGGAGTACTTTCTAAAATTACTCTTACAGGGATGTTGGCAGAGTGTGTGATGTGCGTGGTGGTTTTGAATACATTAGGTGGAGGTGGGGTAGGCTTCCCTGAATAAGTGAGTTTTCAAGGATCGCCTAAAGGCGGACAGGGTGGGGGATCACCGGGGCAGGGAGTGCGAGAGGATGGGAGAGGCTTTGGAGAAGTCCTGTAGGCTAGCATGGGAGGAGGTAACAAGGGAGTTAGAGAGCAGGAGGTCCTGGGAGGAGCGGAGATGACGATTTGGGGGATATCTGCAGAAAAGATTGGTGATGTACCTGGGGACAGTGTTCTGGATGGCCTTGTATGTTGTGGTTAGTATTTTGAATTTTATACGGTGGAGTAGGGGAAGCCAGTGAAGCGATTGGCAGAGTGGGGCAGCAGTCACAGATTGGTTAGTAAGGTGTATAAGTCTGGCAGCAGCATTCATGATAGACTGAAGTGGGGATAGCCTGTGTAAAGTTAGGCCAGTGAGGAGGGAGTTGCAGTAGTCAAGACGGGAAATAACCCAGGAGTGAATAAGTTGTTTTGAGGTGTCGTTATTTAGGAAGGGGTGAATTCTTGAGATGTTGTGGAGGTTAAGGCGGCAAGATTTAGCCAGTGGAACATGAAGAAAAGGCTGGACAGCCCCACTCTGAATCCAATGTGTTGTTTTATTTGTAGCAAGGTACAGGTAAAGGTGCAGATACAAAATGGGGGTGAACCACAAGTCCCAGCTTGCGCGTTTCACACCGTGGGCTGGTGCTTACTCATGGTGCTTGCTATGAGTAAGCACCAGCCCACGGTGCGAAACGCGTAAGTTGGGAATTGTGGTTCACCCCCATTTTGTATCTGCATCTTTGCCAGTACCTTGCTACAAATAAAACAACACA
>BLSH010412557.1:887590-904720 GCA_018402905.1 Glandirana rugosa
GACTTGTGGTTCACCTCTATTTTGTATCTGCACCTTTACCTGTACCTTGCTACAAATAAACAACACATTGGATTCAGAGTGCGGCTGTCAAGCCTTTTCTTCATGTTCCATGTGCACTCATCAGCCTGCACCTGTTTAGCGATGCACACAGCTGATCCTTTGATCTTGTCCAAGGACATCCGGAGCGGTGAGTGATCTTTTGAAGATTTAGCCAGTGATTGGATTTGGGGGTGGAAAGAGAGGTCGGAGTCTAGGTTTACTCCTAGCACCCTGGCATGCGTGGAAGGACCAATGGTTGTGCCGTCAATCTCAATGGTAATGTCATGAGGAGGGGACTGGGGAGGAGGAGGAAATATTACAAGCTCAGTTTTAGAAAGATTTTGTTTGAGGAAGTGGCATGACATCATACCAATGTGTCATTCAGTAAGTTTGCGATGCGTGAGGAGTTGAGGAGTCAAGAGATAGATCTGGGTATCGTCAGCATAGAGGTGATATTTGAAGCCATGGGAAGTTATCAACTGGCCCAGGGAAAAGGTATAGAGGGAAAATAAGAGGGGTCCAAGGACAGAGCCTTGGGGTACCCCAGCAGAAAGAGATAGGGGAGTGGAGGAAATGTTGTTGTATGTGACACTGAAGGTTTTAGCAGTTAGTAGGTCGTTGGTGAGTTTTAGTAGGGCAGTTTCAGTTGAATTTTGTGGGTGGAAGCCGGATTGTAGGGAATCGAGAAGGTTGTTGTCAGTGAGGTAGCAACTCGTACGGTTGTGGACAAGGCTTTCAAGAAGCTTGGAGGCAAGCGGGAGCAGGGAAATGGGTCTTAAGTTATTCAAACAGGTGGGGTCCAGTGAGGGTTTTTTAAGTATGGGGGGTAACCAGCGCATGTTTGAGTGGAGAGGGAAAAGTGCCGGAAGAGAAGAGGTTGAAGATGTGGGTTAGAGAGTTTAGGTCAGAGCAGGAGGGGGGTCGTAGTAGTTGCAAGGAGACAGGGTCCAGGGGACAGGTGGTGGCGTGGGCTGTGGAAAGGTGTTTGGCAACTTCTTCAGAGCTAACAGGATTGAAGGAGGAAAGTGTTGAGTGGGGTGTTGGACTTGGTGTGTTGGTTGGTGGAGGAAGCTGGACGCAGGATATCTCATCATAAATGGTGTCAATTTTGTTTTTTAAGTGATTTGCAATCTCCTGGGAAGTGAGCAAGTTGGTGGGTGGAGGCAGTGGGGGGTGGAGTGCAGAATTAAGGGTAGAGAAGAGTTGATGAGGCTGGATTGAGAGGGATTTGATGAGAGTGGTGTAGTAGATTTGTTTAGCGGAGTGGAGGCAGGAGTTGTATTTGAGAAGGGGAGATTTGTAGAGGGTGAAGTCTTGTAGGGATTTAGTTTTACACCACACTCGCTCAAGAGCACGGCTACGTTTCTTGAGACTTCTGGTGTCATCTGTTTGTCAGGGTTGTTGCAGGCGAGGCCTGGTTCTGTGTGTAGAGATGGGGGCAAGTGTGTCCAGGGAGGATGACAATATGTTGTTGTAAACAGAAGTGGCCAGGTCTTGGCAGGACAGGGGTGTGATTTTATCATAAAGGCAATCAGTAGCAGAATGAAAAAGGGAAGGGTTGAGTTGGCAAAGGTTCCTGCGGGTAACTGTTTGCAGGTTGGTGGCATGGGAGGTAGGAGAAAGGGAGAGTGTGAAACTGATGAGGTTGTGATCAGAGAGAGGAAAGGGGGTGTTAGAGAAGTTGCAGGGAGTGCAGAGCATGGAGAATACAAGGTCAAGAGTGTTGCCATTGGAGTGAGTGGTGGTTTGTGTCCATTGTGTTAGGTTGAAGGAGGAGGTTAAGTTGAGTAGTTGGGAAGTGGCTGAGGTGTTAGCATTGACTGGAATGTTAAAGTCTCCAAGGATGATGGCAGGTACTTCAGAGGAGAGGAAGTAGGGTAGCCATGCAGTGAAGTTGTCAAGAAAGCGTGACACAAGGCCAGGGGGTCGGTAAATTACTGCAACCCTCAAACAAACTGGAAAAAATAGACGAATGCAGTGCACTTCAAAAGAACAGAGGGAAAGAGAGGGAGGTGTAGGAAGAACTTGGAAGGTGCTTTTTTGGGAGAGGAGAAGTCCAACTCTGTCTCCTCTTCGTCCGCTGGATCTGAGTGAGTCCACCATGGCAGAGAGCAGCTGGAGAGGCAGTGGTGGATTCCTGGAGCCAGGTTTCGGTAATAGCAAGGAAATTGAGGAAGTTGGAAAGTAAAAGGTAATTGATGGAGGCAGGTTTGTTGAAGACAGAGTGGGCATTCCCGAGGGCACACATGAGGGGGGTGACTCTTGGAATCAGGGGAATTGAGATAAGACAGTGGGAGTTATGGCTATTGTCAGAGAAGCTAGACTGCCAGTTCTGGGGATAAGAGTTGGCTGGAGGAGGGCCAGGGTTTGGGGCAATATCCCCAGACATAAGGAGTAGTAGGAGGGTGAGAGCAGTAAGGTGGGAGTGGGGCCTATACGAGGGCTGGCGCTGCAGTGAAGTGGAGGTGGTGGCATTGCATGGGCTCAGAATGAGTAGGAGGTGATAAGTTCAGTAATATTGAGATGGCAAAGGCGAGGGGGATATGTATAGGCTGTGTGGCGGCAAAGGGGGGTTAAGAAATACAAGTTTGAGGAGAGAGGGTGTTACTGAAAAGAAGATTAGTATGAGCATGGTGGAGAGTAGAGAGAGGGGAAAAGAAGGCAGAGTGAACGAGAAATGAAAAGTGAAATTTACAGAGTTTGTAATGGATAACTAATGTTTGTACTTGCCTTTAAAGTAGTGCCCTATTAAAAGTGCCTGGGCAAAGTCCAAGTTTTATATATTCATGGTAAAATGAGTCTGGAATCTGGGTGAAGGGTTTTGCAGGTCAGGCTAAATGAGTCATATAGGCAGATCTTTGGTGCCTCCCCCAGGTTCTAGAAGTTTGGAGAAATTTATAGAAGTTAGTGTGCGGAGGCCAGGAGAGTTGATCTGCATAACTAGGGGAACGTGGCCAATCCCCAGGCAGTGGGCCTGGCAGGGTGGCTGAGCCAGCCATTAAATATGGATGAGTCATGCCAGCAATGGAGTGGGGTGCTGAGGAGATGATTGATGGCCTAGGAGGGGTCTCCTAGGTCTAGAAAAGATCCAGCTTCAGGCTGGGCTCGGGTTGGCTCAGGAGCAGGGATCAGCAAAGTGTCTGCCAGCACTGTCTGAAGTGTCTGCGGCCACCGCTGCCTTTTTTTTTACACTATCTCTCCTCCTAGACTGCAGTAGGTCAGCCAGGGCATGTGACGCCGCCCACTCGTCTTTCTGAGTCTCCTGCAGTGCAGTGCGCACTGCGGAATGATCTCAGACTCTGAGGGAGGGGCTGGGCCTGGGAGAGGAGAGAGACCTCTGTGGAGTGGCAGGCAGCGCACTGAGCGTGGGACTCGTGGAGGCGGGACCAGAGAAGAACATTAGGTACTGCTGAGCTTGAGACTGTGTGTGGAGCAGTGCCAGTCATTGTAAGCAGCAGAGTAAGTAAGAGTTAACTTTTTCACCGGACTAGTAGTAGCACCTGACCTCAGTGGCGGGGCATTCAGAGGGAGGAACTGGGTCTGGGTAGTCTGGCCTGCCTGGGAGGACTGGGGCTGGGGCCTAACATTCTGCAATCATTCGTCATCTGTACAGGCCAGGGCCCTGCTAGTAGTAGTTGAACTTGAAGTGGTGATAAACTCATTAAGGAAAACATGGGCTGCTGGCCTGATGCATCACTAGTGCAGAGACCTTGGGGGCCATTCAACTGGATTTGTCATTGTGGGCCAGTTGAATGGCCCCCAAGGTCTCCCGATCTGACCCCCTTAGACTTTTATCTTTGGGGTCATCTGAAGGCAATTGTCTATGCTGTGAAGATACGAGATGCGCAGCACCTGAAGCTACGGATACTGGAAGCCTGTGCTAGCATTTCTCCTGCGGTGTTGCTATCAGTGTGTGAAGAGTGGGAGAAGAGGGTTGCATTGACAATCCAACACAATGGGCAGCACATTGAACACATTTTATAAGTGGTCAGAAACTTGTACATAACTCATGAAAGACTAAAGCTACGTTAAAACCAAGCACACCATTGTTTTTCTTGTGAAATTCCCAATACGTTTGATGTGTCACATGACCCTCTTCCTATTGAAAAAACAAAAGTTGGATTCAAAATGGCCGACTTCAAAATGGCCACCATGGTCACCACCCATCTTGAAAAGTTTCCCCCCTCACATATACTAATGTGCCACAAACAGGAAGTTAATATCACCAACCATTCCCATTTTATTAAGGTGTATCCATATAAATGGCCCACCCTGTAGATGAATTTTAGCCCTGGCCACTAGAGGTATTTATTCAGCCCCACTTGCGGTTTTAATAGCCAGAATATCCAATGATAAACATTGCACCCTTTTGACATCTAAGGCCACGTTGATGAGGCGGGGCTAGGTGGCGTCACGTCCGCCTTCATCTATCCTGACGGCTTACTGACCAACGGGAGATGACGTACTGCCTGATGTCATGTCCACCTATGGGCCAAAATTGAGGATGATAATGAAGCTTGGCGGGCACGCCATCTTTACAACCAGGAAGTATAGACAATGATTATTCTACAGGTTGGTGCAATTTTGATTAATAGAAAAGCATATATATATGCAACGACACAGGCCCAACAAAACCCCAGATGATGACCTAGAGGTCGAAAGACGTAGGATCGTGCCGCTCTGATGTTGTTGCCGATACATGTTATATTTACAAGCGCTTTTATACTACTGGAAATGTGAGTTGCTCTCTTTTAAATTTATTAAATATTTGGTCCATTTTTACACTATGTGGAGTGTTTTTCTTCCTTTTTGGGTTGCACCGGAACATTGGAAGTTCATTTAGTCTGACTGGATCCCTGAAGACTGAAGAGCCAACTGGTGTGTTACACCCTCTGCATATATAAACTCAGCTGGCATATGCTAGACTGTGTCCATGCGAGCTGGTAAGAGTCCAATTGGTTTGGTGGTGGATCACAACATAGGTGAATGTTGATTAATATCCATCCTTTGCCTGATTTGACCCAGTGGACGTATGCCCGTCTGTGTCCATTTGATCTGGTAAGCCTCTGTAATTGCAGGTAGTGGTCCCTTCCATTTTCTTTTCACATGGTGATACTCCGTGGGAATGTATGGACTTTATATGAAATCTACCTAAAAAAATTATGGACACTCTTTATTGAACTATTTCTGCACTCCAATACAATTTATTTGCACATTTCATATTGTGATTGTATCTCATATGTTTATAGCAAGAGATTATTGCTTACTGCATATTTGCTCACAGCATATTTGCACTGTTATTTGCACTTTACAGTGGTTGTATTAGTTTACAGTTTGGTTATAAGTGGAAGCTTTTTTAGCGCTGCACAGTATACAGATAACACCTATTGCAATTTGTCGATTGTTGTGCTGGCTGCTTGACTTTTCTTATACTTCCACTAGTTTTTTTGATTTGCACAATATTTTTTAGAAATACTGGATCTATATGGGGAACCTGCCCTGGCCTGCTGTAAAGGGGATCTATGGGGGATGATGATCTATATGGGGGACGCTGGCCTGCTGTAAGGGGGATCTATGGAAACCCCTCATCTGATCTAAACTGGGGGTCATGTTGGCTTAAAAAATATATACATTCTTTTCAGGGGGAGAGCCTGGAGTGGAGTGTGGTACAGGAAAACCTGGAGAATATACTACAGGTGAAAAGGTAACAGTATTTGAGTCAGAAAACTAAAAGGGATCTATTCTATGGGGGACCTGCTCTAACTAAAGGGGGATCTATGGGGACCCTGGCCTGCTCTAAAGGGGGTCATGTTGGTAAAATATGTATATTCTTTGCAAGGGGAGAGCCCTGGACTCGTGCAGTGCAGGAATACCTGGGGAATATACTACAGGTCAAAAAGTAGGAGTATCTGAGTAAGAAGACTAAAGGGGATCTATATTGGGGGCCTTCCTTGGCCTGCTGTAAGGGGGATCTATGGAGGATGATGATCCATATGGGGGACCCTGGCCTGCTGTAAGTGGGATCTATGGAGGACCCTGGCATGTCCTGCTCTAAATGGGGATCTCTGGGGACCCTTCTCTAATAGTTTTGAATGATTAATGCCCATTAGACCATCATATACTATATACACATAGTGGGAGGTATAGGATCTACCGTGAGTCAACTTGTGACCCATCCCAATTCCTGACAAGCCTGGTGCTGGTGTCTGTGGGAAAACTACTGCCTAGAGACTTCTCTGACAAGCAGCAAACCTTACCTAACCAAGTAAGTAACCAACCATCCATGATGATCAGGGGGAGTTTCAGTTAATTTAGATGACAGTCTTTATCATTTTTAAAACTAAAGCGAATATTTTTTATAAATTGTAGGTCTGAGTCTAACACATCTAGTTTGACTGCCTTAACAATTTGTTGGATTGATAATGGCATCAACAAAGAATGTCAAATAGAGAATATTCAGCCCTGCTAGGAAAGTTGAATATTTAGTGTTTGAAAGATCAACAGACTGTCTCATAGAATGTGAAAGATGTGGACAAATAATGAAACAACTGAAGTCAACAGTAGCTCGTGCTCATGCTGAAAAATGGTGCAGAAACATGTCTAAAACTTCAAAATATGACCCATTTACAAAAACACTAATTTGTTCAGGAGTCAAAATCAAAGAGAGTCACAAAGGTAAAAAACCTGCCAATTGTTTTTAAAAGAGATGCCAAAGAGGAATAGAATGACATCAATCTTGCCTTTTGTTTGGCTAAAGCCAAACTACCATTTACTGCTGGCATTATTTTTAAAGAAATTGCATTAAAAATTGATCCAATAGCCATACCGTTTTAACACCTACACTGTAGTGCCAGAGCAGTAGCAAGAAACACTGAACACATAGGTCATATGTTCAGTGAGACAATTAAAGCAGTAAAAAGGCCCCTTTCATTAATTTAATATGTGATGAAAGCACCATAGCGATAAAAGTCAACTGATAATTTACTACCGCTATGTAGATACTGATAAATCTGAAATTTGTTCTGATTTTGTAAGCTTAATTGAGATATCAGAACGTTGTAATGCTGTGAAGACCTAACTGCAGTCATCATAGATTGCTTGGAGAAAGAGCAAATTCAATATCCTACCAAAAAATTGTTGGTTTTACATCAGATGGTGCATCTGTAATGCTAGCAAAACGTAAAAGTGTGTCAAAGAAGCCGAAGGATCGCTTTGGAGATTTATTTGTGCAATACTGCATGACTCATCGACAAGCATTAATAGCTAGAGATGCTGAAAGCATCATTCTTGACTTTGTTGAGGATACCATAAAAGCAACCTTAACCACTTCAGCCCTGGAAGAATTTCCCAGGTTAGGACCAGAGCACTTCTTGCGATTCAGCACTGTGTCGCTTTAACTGACAATTGCACGGTCATGCGACGTTGTACCCAAACAAAATTTGCGTCCTTTTTTTCCCACAAGTAGAGCTTTCTTTTGATGGTATTTGATCCCCTCTGCATCATTTCTGATCGCCGCTATAAACAAAAGAAGAGCGACCATTTTGCAAAAAAACCCAAATTTCTTACTTTTTGCTAAAACACAAATCCAAAAAAAAAATTAAAAAAAACATTTTTTTTCACCGGTATTGGCCGATTTATATTCTTCCTCATATTTGTGATTAAAAAAATCGCAATCGGCGTTTATTGATTGGTTTGCGCAAAAGTGGCCACATTTACGGATGGTGAGAATTCATTTCTGGGGTTTTTATTTTTTTTTATTTTTTACTAGTAATGGCGGCGATCTGTGATTTTTAGCGGTACTGCGATATTGCAGCGGACATGTCGGACATTTTTGACACTTTTTGGGACCAATGACATTTATACAGCGATCAGAAATTGAAATGTCCGCTGATTACTGTATAAATGTCATTGGCAGTGAAGGGGTTAACCTGCAGGGGGAGATCTAGGGGTTAAGTGTGTTCCCTGGGTGTGTTCTAACTGTGGGGGGGTTGGGCTACCATGGGCATGAGAGATCTAACTGATCCCAGTGACAGGGATCAGTAGATCTCCCATGCCCCCACTAACAGAGCGGGGAACCGCCGTGTTTACATCGGCGGTTCCCCGTTCTTTGCCTGTGGCCGCTCATCGGGTCCGCCCGAGCCGCGGGCACACTCCTCAGGAGTGCGGCGCGTGCGCGCCCCCTAGCGGCCACTCACAGATCGCTGCCTTTTTACGGCGATTCGCACCCAGCGTCCACACTGCCGCCGTAAATAGACGGTAGGCAGTGTGGAACTGGTTAAAACACTTCGCTGGTTCTGCAAGAAAAAAGGAGTTCAGACAGATCTGTTAGTTAAATGAAGAAGACTTTACAATGTTAATAACATACAAAAACATTTGTTGGTTAAGCTTAGCAGCATGTGTTGAAAGATTTGTGACCTTACATGACTCTCTATTTCAGTATTTTGAGAGAGAATCATTTGAGAATGGGCCAGCAAGTTACAAAAGTAGCTGCCAAAATATATGTGAAATGTTACAGTCACCAAAGTTTATCCTTTACTTACATTTTCTAAATTGGGTTCTGGCATCCATGAACTTATCCTTACAGAAAGAGAACTCTGACCTTTACGGTGCATACTGCTGTTTGGAAAAATATTGCAAGGTTATTCTAAAACCTTTTAAAAAAGATCTTCCCTTGAGTCTGCAGAGTAATATTTCATCTCGCCTTCAAACCTGTGTATTCCTAGTGATGAAGTCAATAAAATGTTTTTAGAGTGTGAAGAACAGCGATACCTGTTCAAAAATGAAATTCTTCAAGGTAAAAATATGTTTATTGAATATGCCAAAACACTTGAAAAAGCTTTTAAATCAAGGTTTCCAGAAAGTCATTTGGTTAAATGTATGCTGTTCTTAAACCCCTGCCATGTTAAACCACCTGTTTGTGAAATGAAAAACATTTTTGACAATTTTTCAAACCACATTATTTCTAAAGAGATAGAAAAGGAGTACACTATATACTGTGAAGATGATGCTGTTAAAACCCTGTTCACCTCTGACACTTGTTCCAGTAATATTGTAAAACTTTGGAGTACTTTATTCAAATCAATTGATGGTGAATACGTTGAACTCTCCAAACTTTCTATTCTGTTGATAACACTGAGCCCTGATACATGCTGCTGTGAGTAAACTTTAAGCCATATGAATGCAATCAAAATCTCTACAAGAAATTGCTTTGAGAACTGTCGTGTTGACGCATATTTGCGTATTGCTACTTCATCCACGTCTACAAAGGACTTTGATGCTGCTGCTGCGTTTCAATACAACCGAAAAAATATAAAAGGTAAGAATTTTGAAAATCTTTTAAACAATTTATAACTGTATACCACAAGCAGTCTTTTAAATATTATTTTAAACATATTTGTACTTACAGAATTAGGCTAGAGAGTAGACAGTGTTTATTGAAGGTTTTAAAGCAGTTGTCTACCCATTTGAAAAAAAAAAAATGACAGCCTGCAAGACAATAGCATAATGAGGTAGTATGCACCGCATACTAGCTCATTATGAAATACTTACCTTGAAACGAAGATCCGACCGGGCTGCTCGGTCCGCTCTGTGGGAGCGGACATCTTCCCCCGGATCTTGCTTCCGGGTACGCGGCTCCGGCGCTGTGACTGGCCGGAGCCGCGAGACGTCACTCCCGCACATGCGCGGGACCCGTCTCCCCGGCACTGTCCGCCCCTACTGCCGGGCTTTTGCCGAGACATATACGGCTCATGCGCTGTAACTCCAAAGCATTTTGGAGAGGGAATATCTCCTAAACTGTACAGGTTTAGGGGATATTCATTTTACCTACAGGTAAGCCTTATTTTAGGCTTACCTGTAGGTAAAAGTAGTAAAATTGGGTAGACAACCGCTTTAATTTGAAATGTACCTTTGTGTCCTTCACTAAGGTCTGTACTTTGGAAAATGTCCTCCACAGCCTTGGTCCGTGCCTATCCCTGCTCAGGGGGAGCCATACAGCAATGCATTTTGACATGGAATCTTGACTGAGAGGCAGCGGGTGTATGGAGAATAGAGTGAGCGCATAAGCACACCCAGGGATATTCAAGGGGAGAGAATGCCACGTGTAACAAGCTTTCTAAAAGGACAGCACTGTGCTCAACCTTCATATTACCTTGTCCTGGGAGATCTTCAGAGCAACCAGGAGGGCTGGTAGTGCCTGTAAGCGGTGTAGCTGGGATCAGTTCTACACTCCTGCATGCAGTTTGCCTCAAGTTTTTGTGCTATTTTCAAGAGGGGCGACTCCTAGTCTGTAATGGACTTTTGCCACTTAAACCACTAAGGGTTGTGTTTGTATATACAGGAAGGAAAGCAGTCCAGGATCTTTTGTACAGAGGAAGGAAGTTGTCCCATGTTGTTTTTCATGATTCAATTTGGGCATCTCAAAAATCCATTCACCCACCCAAGTTTTAGCCCCTAATAAAACATAAAAACAAAGCCAAGGGACTGACTTCTTGTGTCTGGATGCAAGCGGAGAATGCATGTTGCCAGGCTGTGCAGGAGTAGGAGAAAAAGGTTACCAGTAACCCCTGCAGGAGTAATGCTACATATAAAGATTAAACAGCCATAACAAATAGGGCCTTGAAGGTTCTCCAGGTCTGCTTACATCTAATCCCTGTGGTTCTAATGAACTGTTTCATTAGTATTTAACACTTCAAAGATTTTTTTTTTTTTTCTGTTTGACAGCCATAGTAATAACAGCCTGCATGACCTTCATCAATAAAGTAGATCATCATCAATATCAATAGGGGGGAGGGGGTTCAAGAGAGTAGTTTCTTTTAAAAAAATGAGGTCAAAATGCCAACCTAATTCTGGTCCGCGCAATCAATAAAGGTGCTATGGGAATTACAGGAGGTATTGTGGGAAATGGAACTATTTGTGTCCATTGTTATTGTAGGTGGTTGCTTCTAATTTTTCAGCCAAACAGTTATGACAGAGCATTTTTGTGAATTAATATAACCAGTTATATATATTTATATTTATAGTCATTAAGGCTGTTAGTAACTGCCTCATTATACTTTACAGCTCACACAACATACACACTTACATGCAGATTTGCATGCATGATTTATTACACCTACACAAGTGCATTAACCACTTCAGCCCCACAAGTATTTACCCCCTTCTTGACCAGAGCACTTTTTGTAATTCGGCCCTGCATCGCTATAACTGTCAATTGCACGCTTGTGCGGCGTTGTACCCAAAGAAAATTGACGTCCTTCCTGACCAGAGCACTTTTTGCACTTTGTGCCCTGTGTCGCTTTAACTGTCAATTGCACTGCCATGCAACATTTTACCCTACAATAATTGACATCCTTTTTTTCCCACAAATAGAGCTTTCTTTTGGCGATATTTGATCACCTCTGCGGTTTTTATTTTTTGTGCTATGAACAAAAAAAGAGCGACTATTTTGAAAAAAAAAAGCTTTTTTTTTTTTACTTTTTGCTATAATAAATATACCAAAAAAAAAAAAATTAAAAAAACAAATATTTCTTCCTCAGTTTAGGCCAATATGTATTCTTCTACATATTTTTGGTAAAAAAAATCGCAATAGGCGTATATTGATTGGGTTGCGCAAAAGTTATCGCATCTACAAACTATGAAAATAGATTTATGCCATTTTTATTATTTTTTTTTTTTACTAGTATCGGGACTGCAACATTTCCGCGGACAGATCGGACACTTTTGACACTTTTTTGGGACCAATGATATTTATACAGCAATAGGAGCTAAAAATAGCCACTGATTACTGTATAAATGTCATTGGCAGGGAAGGGGTTCAACTGTAGGGGGCGATAAAGGGGTTAAATGTGTTCCCTCACTGTGTTCATACTGTGTGGGGGCTGGCAGGGGCATGAATGATCTAACTGTTCCCGATTACTGGGAACAGTAGATCTGTCATGTGTCCCCTCACACAATGGAGATACGCCGTGTTTACACTGGGAGATCTCCGTTCTGCCTCTGTAACAGGCGATCACGGGTCGCCGGCAGACATGGAGTCTGCCCCACCCGCGGGCACGCTCACGCAGCGTGCAGCGGGCACGAGAGTGTGCCACAGCCCGCGCTCTCCCGCCTGCAACTAAGGCTGTGAGAGCCACCGCGGTGCCGTGATTCATGCAGCGGTGCCAACCTGCCACCGTATTATGACGGCGGACGGTCTGCAATCGGTTAAACTGGCTTAAACAGCTATTATCAATCTACATCTTGGTGTGGAAATCTACAGAACTTTAGGTCTTACATCATTTTATAATAGTATTTCTGAGCATCATTATAATTAGCAATTCCATAATAAACAAAAAGACCTTCAATTTGGAAATCGTTGCTATTTTGAATTTGAGCCTTCTTCTATCTAAAAAAATCAATAATATTTTAACAGGAAACATCTCCTCTTGTGAAACAAGGGAACTCATTGCTTCTATCCTCAATGTATAAAATATGTGGGCCAGAAAATATGCAAGGTCGTGGGCGGCGAATGTAAGCTTTTCTGCTTTTCTATGTTGCACATTGACATTTAAAATGCTTAATGAGCCATGTAATGACCATTAACACATGGCACATTCAAATAAATAGTATTGGCAGAGAATATGCATTCTTGAAGAGTACAGTTAAATTATTTGCTGTTGACTTTAAAAAGTCAAAGATTAATTTAGGGCGACATCAGGTTTAAGCCTGAGAGACATGCTGCTGCCTAAAGTGGAATTAAACATTTTAAAAAAAGCAAAAAAAAAAATGGTCTCCAGGAGCTTTATGCCATAAAGTATTAGAATGCACAGCATATTATCACATTGTGTCAGACTTACCTGTCAAGTGATCCCCTTCAGCACTCTCAGCCATAACAGGCACTATTCTCTCTGCCTTCCTTCCTGTCTTCTTCCTGTTTTCCTTTTTGTCATCTCAATGGTGAGGGAACATTTTGGCACAAATAGTATCTCTTCTGTCATAAAAATACTGCCTGTCAGCATTTTTATTTTTTACCAGTTTAATTTCACATTAAACAATTACCATAAATCATGGAGTAAACAAAATTATGGACGTTTAAAATGAAAAAAATGAGGGAAAATGTTTATATCACCGTGTTATCAAATGAAAGCTTTTTTTGTTGTTTAAAACCATGTTGTTTTTTGTCATTTTAATCTTTAAAACACTTAGAAATCAATTTAAAACAGAGTGGTATTTATGTCCTGCAGGACATTGTAGTGAATAATGCAGACTTTGCCTGTATTTTATGTTTTATTCATATGTGTAGTGTCTGACAGGTTTCTTCCTTTTGGCACATTTTCCCTTTATTTATTAATAAATGTAAACTTAATAACTAAAATCTCTTGTACTGTAAGATTTTATCATGTTAATGTAATATAAACTGTTTTTTTTTATATATTTAAATTAGCAGCTTTTATTAAAATGATACATGGCAATAATACCTGGCACTCATACTATGAAGGTCCTGGTTCAGACCCTTGCTGTTATAAGTTGACAATGTTCTGTCTGTGCCTCCCAGTTGTGTTCCTGTTTTGTCCTCATGTGGGGTTCTACTTCAGACTATAAGTGGCTGTTTTAACACACATTATAGACATGTTCTTTAGTTGATTTACATATGTGCATCTTTTTAGTCATCCTAGTGATGATGGCACAGTTCTTAGTTGCAAACAAAAGTCAAGCAGCAACCCATACCTTTATGGGATGTCAGAGCCCTACATCCCAAGTCAAAGGAATGTGAGTAATCCCATTTGGTCTGCACCTTCCCTACCTTGCTTCCACCAAAGGGGATGCTTGCAGAAGTGTTACATTGGCCCTTGCTCTGCTTCCCATGACCAACTCTCCAGGTGGACTCCCACCAGATTATTAACACAGGACCCTCTTCTGAAGATACCCCACAATGATAGGGGCAGGTCTGGCACTTCTTTACTATCCATGGTATGCCCCGCTGACTAATCTGGGACCTATGGTGGCTAGCTAGGTATCCACACTGCCTACTCTTCGCTACAGGGCTCCCAACCCTAACTATGGCAACATTTAAAGGCCAATTTTGTGAATTACACCAGGCACTGCTGTGTCCCTACCCTACCACTATTGCCACCATCAGCAAACCTGGTCTAAGAAATGTCATGCATGTCCCTGTTAACTTTACTGTTTATTTATATAGACATAATTAGCATATTCCTGACTACTATTTTCAGGTCATATTGAAAAATAGGTGCTACTGCATATTCACAGCTTCCACAGACAGGTTCTACTGAGAATATGCCTCGCCATGGTTGACCAAAGAAGTTGAGTGCACATGCTTAGTGTCATATCCAGAGGTTATCTTTGGGAAAAAGACATATAAGTGCTGCCAGCATTGCTGCAGAGGTTTAAGGGGTGGGGGGTCAGCCTGTCAATGCTCAGACCATATGCCGCACACTGTATCAAATTGGTCTTCATGGCTGTCATCCCAGAAGGAAGCCTCTTCTAAAGATGATGCACAAGAAAGCCCGCAAACAGTTTGCTGAAGACAAGCAGATTATGGAAATGGATTACTGGAACCATATCCTGTGGTCTTATGAGACCAAGATAAACTTATTTGGTTCATATGGTGTCAAGCATGTGTGGCAGCAACCAAGTGAGGAGTACAAAGACAAGTGTGTCTTGCCTACAGTCAAGCATGGTGGTGGGAGTGTCATGGTCTAGGGCTGCATGAGTGCTGCCGCCACTGGGGAGCTACAGTTCATTGAGGGAACCATGAATGCCAACATGTCCTGTGAAGCAGAGCATGATCCCCTCCCTTCAAGGACTGGGCCGGTGAGCAGTATTCCAACATGATAACAACCACAAACACACCTCCAAGACAAACACTGCCTTGCTAAAGAAGCTGAGGGTAAAGGTGATGGACTGACCAAGCATTTCTCCAGACATAAACCCTATTGAGCATCTGTGGGGCATCCTCAAACAGAAGGTGGAGGAGCGCAAGGTCTCTAATATGCACCAGCTCCGTCATGTCATTATGCAGGAGTGGAAGAGGACTCCAGTGGCGACCTGTGAAGCTCTGGTGAACTCCATGCCCAAGAGGGTTAAGGCAGTGCTGGAAAATAATGGCGGTCACGCAAAATATTGACACTTTGGGCCCAATTTGGAAATTTTCACTTAGGGCTGTACTCACTTTGGTTGCCAGCAGTTTAGACATTAATGGCTGTACATTAAGTTATTTTGAGGGGACAGCAAATTTACAGTTATGCGAGCTGTACACTCACTACTTTACATTGTAGCAAAGTGTCATTTCTTCAGTGTTGTCACATGAAAAGATATAATAAAATATTTACAAAAATGTGAGGAGTATACTCACTTATGTGAGATACTGTAAATCACTGGAAGGTGTTTTAGAAAATAAAAGTTGAAGTGATTTTGTCCTCATTCTGTCCATCCTTTAAAACTTTTTAAAACAGTGATAATATTTTATTGAATTTAGGATTGTTCATGGCAAATAGTCTCATTGAAACAGAGTTACTTTCAGGCTCTAGATTTTTACCTCTTGGCATTGTGCACCTTTGCACACAGAATAACCAGAAAGCCTTCAGCAACACTCGACTTCCAAGTCAAGATATCTTGCTAAATGACTTGTAGAGTACCTATTATCACCACGTACCTAATACAAATGGCAATAATAAATGAGATATAGTTTTGGAAGATACAGGAAAAAAAAATAGCAATAGATTCCTGAAGGCCAGTAATCCAATTACAGAAGCCTTTGTCTTTACAAGAATCATTAACAGTATACAATTACATTTTAAACTAAACTGACTTCAAGTTTCTGAGCAATGTATACTTTTATTATATCCTGTATATTCTCCAGATGCTATTTATGCCTAGATAAATCCTTTCACAGACAGGAAAGGCATGATCATCTCTGCATATTGGGCTCTTTTGCTGCAAAGCTTGATCGAAGTCAAATGGACTATTTTGATTTACTGTTCTGATAATCATGTTATACACAACACAACATTTCCTAAAAAGTACACTATTAGAATATGTACTAGATTGTATGTGCCTTACATGGAAGGAAGTGGTGAGTAATCTACATTTTAGATATATACTTAGATATAAACTATATATATTCACTATAGTTCTATGGTATACAATTTATGATGCCCCAAAATAATCAATAATTGTCAATAACTTTACAACTGTTATTATTCTATTCTGCGTCTAAGCACCACAAACCAAATACATTATAAATAAAATAAACTGCCCCCATCTATTCATGTCTCCATGCTTTATCTAGCTGAGAAATCACTTTGAAAAACACCCCTAGCATTTCTGGCCAAGGCCATTTTGAGTAATGGCAGATCATTCATGTAGCATTTACTTCATGTAATCCATCTGCCCTTGGCTGAGGCATGCATGCTTTTTTTCTCTGCTGTATTCAGCTGAGCAGCAAGGAGGAGGGTTAGCCACTGGGATATGAATATTTATCTGACCTCTGCCAATCTCTGGGGGATGTCCAGAAGGTGTGGGCGGGGAGAAGATAAATGTTTGGGATGGTCTCATCTGAGCTCTCTCTTCTGAGGCCTCTGTCCCCCTGTGTTACTGAAGAGTTGTTGTTGTCAGGCCTCAGCATGTGCGTGGCCAAGGGCCTGGAGCAACCTGGAGTTTAAGAAACTTGTTGGAGGACACTATCTTAGAAAGCTGTGTTGGAAAAAGTTCCCTGTTCACTGAAGAATGTCACAGGGAAGCTGGTTGGAGGACTGTCTTTGAACATTTTGAGTAGAACCGTTTGTCCAGAGCTTCAGGTGTCCCTGTGCTTTGAAGGTTAGACACTAAAAGTTGCTGCAGGGATCATGACTGCTCTTACTGAATCTCAAACTTTCCTGACACAAGCACGACAGCATATACGTATGGGCTGGCTCCGCCCCCACGCCCAGTTCCAGGATCCGGTTACACTATAAAGTCAAACACCTCCCACCAGGCCTTATTCTCCTTTTTTTCCTCACTGCTCAGCTGGTTACACTGATGCTGAAAGGCAGAAATTTTTCTTTTCCCTCACCTTGCCGGATTCATCTGGCCAACCGCGCAGGTTAAGCC
>BLSH010412561.1:15930-64877 GCA_018402905.1 Glandirana rugosa
AAACCTAATCCTAACTTTTTCCGACTAATTGGTAAATATAGTGTATGTTGTTTTTCCTAAAAAAGTCTAACCAAAAATATACCAAATACCTGTGTAGATGACGCCAAAAAAACTCCTTTCATCGTGTACGTGTGGTCGTGTAATAAACCTAAAACATATTAAAATTTATATACGAATATTATAAAAACCTTTACAAAAATAGTAAGTTTTAAACACCGAATAGATAAATATACACAATAGTGATCTCAACTCGCTTGTGGACCTTCAAGCCCAAGACGACCAGGCAGGCTTGAAGCCCTGTTTCAGGCCCAGGCCCGTGCGATCGTTCGGGTTCCGTCCGGACCCGGACCCGGACTTTGTCCCGAAGTTCGGACGGACCAGCAGAACCCGAACTTCCAGGTGTTCGCTCAACTCTAGTGATAACACATATAAATAGATAAGCCACAAATTTTGAATGATAAAAACATTTCCAAAAATATTATAAGCATATATTTAAAATTATACAAAATCCAAATAATGTGCTGGTGTGCATGTGCTACTTTCCTCAAAAAAACCGCAGTAGATGTGTCCATAAACCATATAAAAACCAATCTGAAAAAATCCTTTTTGTTGTATGTGATATAAATGGTTAATCAGCCTTTTTCAATCCTAATCCAAATCCTTGGTAGGTATCAGTTTATAACCAGTTCTATTTTCAGTTGAGGTGCCAAGTGCTCAAAAGCGACAGTTTAATGGTTTTCCATATTCAGAACCCTTGATGTGGATAAAGTAGATGTGATTCACGCGTGCTCCCCCAATGTTCCCCTCCTTACCAGAGGGCACTACCCCTGCAGGGGTTAAATGCCAATCTTTGTCTTTAATCCTCGGTTGCTCCTGGTAGTAGCAGCTCCATCCATACGTATCAAGGAGAAAAACAGAGAGGGGATTCCATAGTGTAGTATTCAAAAAACGAAGTTTTATTCAAAGAATAGGGACAAGTCCAAATTACAAATATTAAAAAAATAGTTATAAACTTTGTTTGAAAACCATACATCAGAACCTAATGCCAGGTATATAATATATAGGTTTGTGATATGTGTATGATGTAAGGTAAAAAAGGGAGTGAGGTCCTTGCTATTTCATCTTCCTCGTGCCGGCGTGTACTCGGTCTATGAGAGGAAGACCCTCACGCTTCCTGCAGTGTGAGCCGCAAACTGCTGTAACACGATAACCAGGGACCGGAAGTGACGTATGGACCAATGATCGCTCAGCTAGGTGATCACTGACGCGTTTCGTCGTGGGACATTTTCAAAGGTTTTCACACCTTTGAAAACGTCCCAAGACGAAACGCGTCAGTTGATCACCTAGCTGAGCGATCATTGGTCCATACGTCACTTCCGGTCCCGGGTTATCGTGTTACAGCAGTTTGCGGCTCACACTGCAGGAAGCGTGAGGGTCTTCCTCTCATAGAGAGAGTACACGCCGGCCCGAGGAAGATGAAATAGCAAGGACCTCACTCCCTTTTTTACCTTACATCATACACATATCACGAACCTATATATTATATACCTGGCATTAGGTTCTGATGTATGGTTTTTAAACAAAGTTTATAACTTTTTTTTTAATATTTGTAATTTGGACTTGTCCCTATTCTTTGAATAAAACTTTGTTTTTTGAATACTACACTATGGAATCCCCTCTCTGTTTTTCTCCTTGATACGTATGGATGGAGCTGCTACTACCAGGAGCAACCGAGGATCAAAGACAAAGATAGGCATTTAACCCCTGCAGAGGTAGTGCCCTCTGGTAAGGAGGGGAACATTGGGGGAGCACGCGTGAATCACATCTACTTTATCCACATCAAGGGTTCTGAATATGGAAAACCATTAAACTGTCACTTTTGAGCACTTGGCACCTCAACTGAAAATAGAACTGGTGATAAACTGATACCTACCAAAGATTTGGATTAGGATTGAAAAAGGCTGATTAACCATTTATATCACATACAACAAAAAGGATTTTTTCAGATTGGTTTTTATATGGTTTATGGACACATCTACTGCGGTTTTTTTTGAGGAAAGTAGCACATGCACACCAGCACATTATTTGGATTTTGTATAATTTTAAATATATGCTTATAATATTTTTGGAAATGTTTTTATCATTCAAAATTTGTGGCTTATCTATTTATATGTGTTATCACTAAGGGTTGCTTTGTAATATGTATGTGTCAATCTGAAGCACTACAAGTGCAACATATACATTATCACTGAAGCACGCTTGCACTTTAAGGACAAACACGGAAAGAATATTGCACACTGTGAAAATACTGCACTTTTACTAGTACATTTTGATTGATATACACATTTTTTCTTTATACCCAAAGCTCAGACAGCGCCATATCCAAACATAACAAACCCAGAGATGTCATTCTCAGGCTGCATTTCTTCCACGTCAAGGAGGCTCTTATGGCAGCCATGCACAATCAACCTGATCTCCCACCATTGTATCAAAAACTACAATTCTATGCTGACCTATCACAATATACCCTCCAAAAAAGGAGGAATCTTAACACAGTGACCAAGGTCCTACGGAACCACTAGATCATTTATAAATGGGGATATCCCACAAAACTCACAATCACCAGAAACAACTGTTCCTTCACAGTGAATAATTTAGATCAAGGCATAGCTCTACTAAAGGAATGGAATATCCTCCTTGAGCCTTCTAATGAATCTCCTCGAACATTCAAAGGAAAAACAGCTCCAGGTGAGAAATCAGTATATGGAAGGCTGTGTGCACGTCTGGTCCGTGAGCCAACAGCATACAATACATCAATGAAAGTTTTGACAGCACCACAGGAACTTCCAAACGAATTGTGTTTATTCTGTAAAACATCACACAGGATTCAACAGTCCATAAGAAGTACATCAAGGCAAGATAGATTGATGATGCTGTCAAAACTTTCATTGATGTATTGTAATGACTCTCCTCCCCATACATCCCCGCACCGCGTTGACCAGGAGTGGAAGTTAGTCACCACAAAAAACTCTAAAACACACAACTAAATCACGGGCTATAATTCTAACCATTTCCCGACAGTCGGCTGGAATGTTCATTAGCCTCAGGCAAAGACTTAACCCCCTCTGCAATTCAGCAGCGCAATGCTGCCCCTGGGTGGGAAGCACCCACGGTGGTTTCCACACGTTGTAAACCACAGACATGTTTATTGTTTACCAGTTAATGTCCTTTTTCACTTACACGTATCTTGTTTTACTTTTCTTTCTAACCTTGTGAATGAGGATGAGATTTGTGACAGTGATGGAGTGATTCGCTGCTCGCCAACCAACGAAGATGGAACCCATTGGCCACCCTTCCCTTGGTCTGCTCTTTGGAGCGAATTTAATACAAACCACATGAAAAACCGTGAGTACTCTTCTGTACACAATACCACAAAGAACACATTCCTCCGGCGGGCCTGCACCAGCACGCAGGAGGAATCACCAACCACACTAGCATCAGGAGGTATAGCCAGCTTCATTATCTCCCAACCTAAAAATGGGGATTAAGATCTTATCTATCAACACCAAGGGCTTAAACCACCCAGCCAAAAGGAAAGCATTATGGAACGAGGCCTTGCAAAACCAATGTGATGTGTTCTGCGCCCAGGAGACACATTTCTCTGCTTCCTCACCTCCTAGGTGCAGCCATAAAAGCTTCCCAAATGTGTTTACAGCTAACGCTGAATCAAAGGTCAAAGGGGTGCTGATAGCCCTCAGGGACACACAGAAGTAACTGACCCACAGGGCAGATTTTTGATCCTTATTTGTGACATAAACTCCACGACCCACACGCTGGTTAATATATACGCTCCAAATAACCATCAGAAACACTTCTTTAATAAACTGATGAAAAAATTAGACAGCTCCAAAGAGGTGCACTCATAATATGTGGTGACTTTAACATTGCCCCTGACCCAGCACTGGACTCTACCTCCTTAGCCAGAAACAGAAATCCCCACTTTCAATCAACCTTGCATAAGCATAACCTGTATGATGCATGGAGATGTATCCATGCTAATGAGAAAGACTTCACGTTCTTCTCCTGCTCACACCGAACCTACACAAGAATCAACCTCTTCCTAGTGGACCAACATGTACTTAGCAAAACCAAAGCCTCTACAATCAACACCATCCCATGGTCAGACCATGTGTCTGTCACGCTCCTCATAGAGGATATGGCGACTTCTGCTACATATCCCATTTGGAGAGTAAACTCCCACTTACTACAACGAACAGAATACAGGGACATTATCCAACTACATTTGAACCAATACTTTGCGGATAACAAAAACTCAATACAAAACCATTTTACTCTCTGGAACGCCCATAAGGCGTATATTAGAGGCATGTTTATACAGTTGGGGGCGAGGGCTAAGAGGCAGCGGCAGAAACTCATTCGGGACCTAACAACAGAAACCTCTGACATTGAATCCCAAAACAAACATAAACCGACACCAAAGCTATCACATAAACTAACCCAACTCAGATATGACCTCAGACTTGTCCTTCTAGATGAATTTGAAAAATCAGCCAGGAGACTAAAAATGACACATTACACCACTGGTAACAAAGCAGGTAAAGCCCTAGCACAAAAAATTAGAGGAATAAGATACAAGTCCAAAATACCTTACATAATCCACCCCAACACTAAGAAAAAGAATTTCACCCCCAAAAAATTGCTGATGCGTTTAGTCATTTCTATGGTTCCCTATATAATCTCAAAGATGACAACACTACACATCAACCCACATTAAAAGAAATAGAAAATTTCTTATCCACTCTACCCATCCCCAAATTAACAGAAGAACAACTGAAAACACTCAACGACCCATTCACGGCATCAGAAATTCAAGACGCTATAGACTCTCTCCCTCTAAACAAATCCCCGGGACCGGACGGATTCAATGGGGAATATTACAAAGAATTCAAACAAACACTAATTCCATATATGGAAAAAGTATTCAACTCTGCCGCTGCCTCATCCTCCTTCCCACCTGAGATGCTTGAAGCCCTTATTATAACGTTGCCCAAGCCAGGGAAGAAACCTAACTCCCCCGCAAATTTTAGACCGATTTCTTTACTAAACATTGATTTGAAATTATATGCTAAACTAATTGCTCAAAGGCTGGTAAACATTAAGCCTAAACTGATTCACCCAGACCAAACTGGGTTTATTAAAAATAGACAGACCTCAGATGCAACCCGCAGGTTAGTGAACATTGTGCACCTCGCTGAGCTGCAGAAAAGGCCTTCTCTGCTTCTAGCATTGGACGCAGAGAAGGCCTTTGACCGCGTTAACTGGTTGTACCTCTCTAGTACCCTGAAGTCCTTCAGCTTCTCAGGCTACATTCTCACAGCCATGCTGGCCTTGTATTCTTCACCTTCAGCCAGAGTATACACGGGGGGAGTCCTGTCCCCTGTTAAGATAACTAACGGCACCAGACAGAGCTGCCCACTGTCCCCATTGATTTTCAACTTACTCATAGAACCATTGGCCATATCCATCAGAATTCACCCGCAAATCCAGGGTTTTGACACAGGGTCCGCAGTCCATTCCATTAGTCTCTTCGCGGACGATATAATCGTATCTATTACGGAGACTGGTTCCTCCTTGGCGGTGGTACATGATACTTTAAACCTATTCAATAAGATATCATACTATAAGGTCAACAAAAGCAAATCCTATATCCTGGGGCTGGGAGTTCCCCCCAAACTAAAGGAAGAACTCAATTCAAGGTTTCCATATGTGTGGAAGGAGAGGCGGCTTTTAAGATGCTTATACTCCCCCAATTCCTATGCATATTTAGAGCCCTCCCCATACCTGTCCTGGACTCCTTTTTTAAGAAAGCCCAATCTATGATTAACAACTATTTATGGAAAGGTAAAAAAGCTAGATGCGCATTCAAGAAACTGTTTAAAAACAGGAGAGCGGGTGGAATTGGCCAAGTAGTACTGAAAGACTACTATACAGCATCTATATTAGCTCAACTGAAATCCTGGTTCCCTAATACGAATGGTTCTAGATGGCAGGAATTAGAACAAACTCAATGCCCAATTAAAAACCTATATGATCTTCTTATGACTAGTAAATTCACAACCCCCAACACATCTACAGTGGCGCCCACAATGGTGGCAACTCTACAAGCTTGGTCATCCCTACTAAAAGCCAACACGGACAACCAGATAAAAAACAATATTCCAATGCCCCTATCTGCTTTAGCGTTAATAATCCCCGATCTAAGAATCCAACATTGGATCGCAAAAGGGATCCACACATTGGAAGATTTAAAAGTAGGACCCTCTCTTAAGACTTTCAGAACCCTCCAAATTGAATTTGGACTGGAAGCAGTAGACCTATACAGATTTAATCAAATCTCCCATTTTCCGAGATCCAACCCAGACACTGCAACCTCTTTACCATGGAGAATAGCTCTCTACTATACCAACCCACTATCCAAAATCAAAGGCATATCCCTCTTTTACAACTATCTCAACCAGAAATCAATTTTCACCAAATCCCCCTCCATGTTGCTATGGGAAGACGACTTTAAAACTCAATATACCCCCGAACAATGGCAAAATGCCCTTAAAATCTCCTACGTATCCACTAAAAGCGCAGGACTATGGGAATTAACACAAAAAATACTGTTGCGCTGGTATCTGACTCCAACATGACTTTACAAATATAATCCACAGTATTCTCCACAATGCTGGAGGAACTGCGGAGCGAGAGGATCCCTTTGGCATATCCTATGGGCCTGCCCAAAGACTCAACGGTTCTGGAGGGCCATATTTCAACTAATAACCAAAATAACAAACTTAAAAATAACACATGATCCAGGTTTGGCCATACTATCCTTAAACCTAGATCACTCTCCACCAAGATGGAGACATGTGATATCCCATATACTATTGGGTGCTAGGTTAGAATTGGTTAGGCATTGTAAAAAAGCTGAAATACCACTCATAAGAGAAGTAGTCAGGACAATAAATCTGCACGTAACATACAAGCTGATGTTTGCATCCTCAGCGGGTCAATATCACAATAAACTCCCCTTGTGGAAACCTTGGATTGACTGGTATGAACTAAATGTTAAATGATACAACCCACCAGACTGTCACAAGTGATTTGCCAACTACAATTCTCTTTTCTTTATATAAGTAACCACATCCATATCCTCGTCCTCATTGGATAACAACTCCATCCGTTCATATTTCAATATTTTCCTTTCTGTTCCTTTTAAATTAAGGTTAATGTTTACTCTTTATGATCACTCAAATTATGGAAAACCCAATGCAACACAATGTACCTTCATATTACGGGGTGCCGATCAAGAACCTGTCTGCTCACAAAGATGGGGGTGTCACCCTCTGGGAGTTGCGCCCCGGTGGTCTGGTGGTGTCCGCCTCCCTTCCCGCAGTGTGTTCCCCCAAGAGAGGCGGGAGGGGGGGCGGACAGCCGGATGATCTCGGGTGGGGGGTATCCCTCTCGGGGCATGTTGCAGTTAAAGTAACAGCTATATAGTTTACTTGTGTATCTGTGTACTAACTAATTATGGTTCTATATATGTGCTGTACCAAACCACAATGCCCCTCATAGAGATTGTGTATTACGCTCAATAACCTGTAACTTGCAATTGGTTTTTCAATAAAAATTATTGAAATTAAAAGGAAACACGGGATTAGTCACCGCCCATCATATCAGATGAGTACGGCGCTCACAATCTAAATGGAATCAACACATTCCAGCATCATCGCCGCGCACACAGATACAAAAGGCGATCGGCCGGGGATAAAAATCGTAACACTCAACCCTACATAATAGTCAGGGAGTAATCAGTATGCGTTAATACTTGAACAAGAGGCAACTAGATAACCATAATAAACAACAAAGAGAATACATCACTAAATAGTAAAACATGGTAGAAGCAAATATTCAATATATATTACAAACAAAATTAAAATTGAAATAAATTAAATAGGAAAATAAAAACAGGAATGTGATCCACATTCCAATGATCCATAAACCTGCATACATGACACATATAGCAGATCTATATGAACTCAAAATTATATTGATAAGAAAAATAAAGAAAAAAGAATATATACCCTGTATGCTCCCCAAACTGAATATCTACAAATATTCCATCCATTCAGCAGATAGAGTTGAAATAAAAATAGGATATAGTAAAAATGGAACCAGAACTCATAGGGACTATGCCTGATGTATAAAAGAGTTTATAGATGAAATATTTGTAGATATTCAGTTTGGGGAGCATACAGGGTATATATTTTTTTTTCTTTATTGTTCTTATCAATATAATTTTGAGTTCATATAGATCTGCTATACATGTCATGTATGCATGTTTATGGATCATTGGAATGTGGATCACATTCCTGTTTTTATTTTTATTTTCCTATTTAATTTATTTCAATTTTAAGTTTGTTTGTAATATATACTGAATATTTGCTTTTAACATGTTTTACTATTTAGTAATGCATTCTCTTTGTTGTTTATGGTTATCTTGTCCAAGTATTAATGCATACTGATTACTCCCTGATTATTATGTAGGGTTGAGTGTTGCGATTTTTATCCCCGGCCGATTGCCTTCTGTATCTGTGTGCAAGGCGATGATGCTGGAATCTGTTGATTCCATTTAGATTGTGAGCGCCGCACTCATCTGATACGATGGGAGGTGACTAATCCCGCGTTTCCTTTTGATGACGTATGATCTAGGCATTCCAAGGGGAGGAGCAGGCTTTGCATCTGTGGTGTATGCAGAGTATGCCCTGGCGGCCGTTCCCATTAAGGAAGTGACGTGACAGACTTGTTGCTTCCCTATTTCTTGATTATGCTATTGGTTATGGGGGAGGTGACGTTATCTGTTCGTCACTTCCTTTTCTACGCTATGGTAATCGTCAAGTTTTTCCATGAATAATGATCGCATATAGGCGCTTTCAGCCTTTTTGAATGTAGGTATTAGGGGATTAATTATTTTTTGTATGTATACCGGTTTTATTTATTTTACCTTCAGGTCCAGCCGGAAGTGATTTTTTTTTTTCCTCCGTGTGGTATTGAGGCTTGAATATGAGGCAACTCAAACCCAATTGGCCCATGCAGTCATATCCTCATTCACTGTGAGGCTTGAAGCTCACGCCATGGGCTCCATTGGGAGGAGCTTATGGTGATTAACAATTTTGGGGCATTATGTATTTTACTATATATTGGGCGCATTGGGGAGCAGCGGACTCATACCCCAGTTGAAGTATTGTCAGACGAAACGCGTCGGGTGAGGACAGTCCGCTCCAGTCCACTGCGCATTGTACATTTGGAATTCCGCTTTTATCAACTACAAACTTGTAAGTGCAACTTTTTATTAAAAGTTTACTGTTTTAAATGTTACTACGCTATGTGGAGCTTTTTGTTCTTTTATGAGGACCTGTTTCTATATACATCCCGATACCCTGGTGTGGTACTTGGTTCTGATGACCATCTGGTGGCCTAATTTTAACTAAGTGTCCACAGACGGTTGATTACACTCCTGATGGATGTCTTTTAACATACTTGAGAGGTCTACAGGTTAGGTAATTGTGGGAAGGTCCATCAAGTGACCACTACGCTTGTACCCAGAGTGATTCTGGTAAGGTTAGCCATACTTTCTCTAGGTGGAGGATCTCACTGCATGCTGGTGAAAAGCACAGATTTTGTCCTTTATTGCACCCAAAAAATCTCAGGGAGGAAGAGTTGTCTTACACCCATTTTGAACTTTGGACATTGTTCATGCACTTTATTGTCACTTTTTATGCACTTTTTACAGTTTGAGTATATATCATTATTCCGTTCATTTATTTATGACCCAATATATGTATATTTTGGTCTCCTAAGGTCATTTATTTATATGGTAAATAGCCATTTATCATTCATATTTTATACACTGTATGCACTGTATAGTCACTATGATGCACTTTCATTTTTGGATCAGAATTTCTGTAAACCTTACACTGCTATTTACTTTTTGAATGTGCACTTTAAACATTTTCAGGTTTTTCTCTTATATGAGTTTGTTAGCCATCTGATATCATCAGACTATCAGGTACTCTTTGTACAGCGCTGCACTTTATTATTTAAATGTTTTGATACAATATTGGTTACTATTGCTGTGCTGGCTGCTGATTGGGAAGCTATTTTGGGTAGTGCAGTATTTCTTCTATTTCACGTTTTAGACTCACTCTATAGCCTTGATTTTGCCTTAGGTCAGCCTCTGCAGGAATGTTTGCTTTTCTTAGTACTGGAACTAAATTAGCATTGCATCATTTCCAGTGGCAGGTCTGATTAATAATACTGCTGATCTGGGATCATTTTGAGGATTATTTTGAGAGCTGTCTTTTGAGACAGTAAGCTCTTCAAACTTCTCATCACAGATCAAAAATATGTTTTTTTTTCTGATTTTAGGGTAGTAATTGGTGCCATGCAATATTATATATAATTATAGAGCCATTTACAGTATTCTAAACTACTAACAGCTATTTCAGGCCAGTTGGCCATCATCGGTGCAGTGTATAGAAAAATTAAAGTGTAGGTTCCATTTTGTCAGTCCATAAACCTTACATTACACAAGTTTAGGTACCATTATGTTAGTCCATAGGCCCTACTCCAGAGAAGCCATGGTTTTCCTACACCACACTAATGACAGAAGTGTAATGAGTAAATGCCTTCCATTTAAAGAAGGCTCTACCACAGAAGAAGGCAGACCTAGCACCTCAACTGTGGTGCAAATACAAATACTATCATGCCTCTAGGAGCCATGCTTGTGACTGCCAAGGCCATTGCAATGACTCAGCTGAAGTGGTGAGGCTGCTTACCCTTTTTTTTTTTTTGTGTTTCTCCCTTATTAAGTGGCCGAGGGCCTTTTTGGTTCTCTTTAGCCCACCTTATCATAAGGTGTTTAAACATTTGTAATAAACTATATTCATTTGTCTGTGCTTCCACATAGAAGAGATATATGAATTATTAATATTTTATGTACTGTCTGTGATACTCTTTTATTTGCACTAACATACAATTTTTCAGGACAAGGTTTCAGGTGTGTCCCCTTCTTCAAGGTCCAAAAAACAAAAAAAACAAGAAAAAAAAAGAGACTAAATCTGAGGGAAAAAAAAAAAAAAGGAAAAACAAACACAAATCAATGTATAAGGCAAATGGTAAAGAAGCTAGCTGCAGGGTCAGTGAGACAGTGAGATAAGACAGGCAGAGCTATAGACTGGGGGAAGGGGGGGGTGACAGTCACAGAGGGGGGCGTAAAACTTTAGAATAATGGGTGAGAAAACCTATATCTAAGGGTAAACCATTATTTTTTGTGTCAAAAAAAAGAATCATTCTTAGTTCAAACATTTTCCTTTCCTGGATAGTTCTGAAATTCCCTTTAAGAACTAAAACATTAAGGTCTATTGTGGTCTGGTTGTGAAAAGTGATGTCCCACCGGTGTGCAGAAATCTTCTTCTTTATATTCCTTGATGGAATGTCTATGTAAATTCATCCTTGTTTGCAATTTCTGTCCTGTTTCCCCAACATAAGATCCTTTGTTGCACCTATTACATTGAATGAGGTCCTATGATATTGATTTGTGTGTGTGACACTTTTGGATAGATTGATCTGGTTGCACAGTTTGCAACATTTTTTATTGCAGGGTTTGCTTCCATTATTTGTGACTTCAAATTAGAGTGAAGTTTCCTGCTGATTAGTTTTTGTCTGAGATTGGGTGGTTGTCTGAAAGCCAATATTGGGGGTTGTTGGAATATTTCTTTCAGAGTTTCATTCTCTGTTATAATGGGTTGTAAATCTTTGATTATCTTTTTTATCCCTTCTAGTGCTGGGTTGTATGTGGTGACTAGAGGAACACTGTTATTTGTTTTTTTCTCTTTGTATTGGAGGAGATTTTCTCTTCGGGTTTTCAAAGCCGTGTTTATGCTGTTGTTGCTGGTTTTGTCTTTGTATCCTTTCTTAAGGAAGGAGTCTGCCAGTGTTCTGAGATGTTTATCTCTGTCCTCTGGGTCTGAACATATTCGTGGTATCTCATGGCCAGGCTGTGTATGATGGCCCATTTAGTGTGTTGGGGGTGAAACCTGGAACTATGGAGATAGCTGCATCGGTCAGCCGGTTTTCTGTATATCGAAGTGTGAAGCTTGTCATCCCTGATGCATACTGTAGTGTCTAAGAAGCTGACATGTGTGTTTGAATAATCCAGTTTTAGTTTGATAGATGGGTGAAAAGTGTTGATCAACGAGCCAAACTGTTTTAGATTTTCGTCACCTTCAGTCCATATCAAAGATATCATCAATATAGCAATACTATCTGTATGGCTTATGTTGTATGTAGAGTTGAGCGGACCCCTTGATGTTCGGGTTCATAGGGTTCGGCCGAACTTTGCAAAAAAGTTCGGGTTCGGTACTGAACTTTACCCGAACTTGACCCCGGACCCCATTGAAATCAATGGTGACGCAAACTTTTGGGCACAAAATGGCTGTAAAAAAGTCCTGGAAGAGGCTAGAGGGCTGCAAAAGGAAGCAAAATGGAGGTAAGAGTAGGACAAGTGTCCTGCAAACAAATGTGGATAGGGAAATAACTTAAAATCACATAAAAAAATAAAAATGGGAGGAGGAGGTGGATGTGGAGTAGGAGCCTTGAGGTTGAGTAGGCCGTGACCGTGGCAGTGTAGGTGGAAGTGGTGGTGGAGGAGGTAGCCAACACTGTTTTTTGTTTGTTTGTTTTTTTTCTAATTGGGGTAGCCCCCAAAATATTGAGACATATTAAAAAAAAAACAAGTATACCAAGGGCTGTGTGAGGCCGGTCTACATGTCTATTCTGCACAAGGTACAGACAAGTCTTGTGGGATCCATGCCTGGTTAATTTTAATAAACGTTAGCTTGTCCACGTTGGCTATGCACAGGTGGCTACACTAGTCTGTGATAATGCCCCCTGCCATGTTAAATACACGTTCAGACAATACACTGGCTGCAGGGCAGGCCAGCACTTCCAAGGCATAAAGGGCAAGCTCAGGCCATGTTGGAGACCCAGAAGTTGAATGGGGCAGATCCATCAGTCAGTATGTGTAGGTGTGTGCACACATACTGTTCCACCATGTTGCTGAAATACTGCCTCCTGCTAAGACGTTGCTTATCAGCTGGTGGTGCTGTTTGTTGTGGCGTGCTGCTGCATTTTGGCCATGCTAACCCTGCCTTCTGAGGTGCTGGCGGTGCAACAGCTGAGTTGGTGACCTCTTCCTCATCCTCCGCCTACGCCTTGTGCTTCCACTGAGCCCCCGGTGTCATTTGGGAATGCCCTCAGCAGCGCGTCTACGAGCATGTGCGCATCTTACGATCATGCTCCAGTGAGGGTATTAAGGATGGCAAGTTGTCCTTGTAACGGGGATCCAGCAGGGTGGCCACCCAGTAATCAGCCCAAGTTACAATGTGGGATACTCGGCTGTCATTGAGCAGGCACTGCAGCATGTAGTTGCTCATGTGTACCAGGCTGCTCAGAGGCAAAGACAAGCTGTCCTCTGTGGGAGGTGTATCATCTGTGTCCCCCCAGTCACGCTCCAGTGATTCCCAGGAACTGCGTTGGGTGCCACCCTGCTGTGAAAACGGTTCCTCCTCCTCCTCCTCATCATCCTCATCCTCCTCATCATCCAGAACTGTGCCGTGGCTTGAAAATGTTTTACCTGGCCTATGCTGGTGCAGGAACCCACCCTCCGAGCCACTTGTGAATGACTGGCCTGATAACCGTGGAAATGACCCCTCTTCCTCCTGTGCCACATCCTCTTCCATCATCGCCCAAAGTGTTTTTTCAAGGAGACATAGAAGTGGGATAGTAACGCTGAGAACAGCGTCATTGGCACTGGCCAGGTTGGTGGAGTACTCGAAACACCGCAATATGGTACACAGGTCTCACATGGAGGCCCACTCCTTGGTGGTGAAGTGGTGCTGTTCCGCAGAGTGACTGACCCATGCGTGCTGCAGCTGAAACTCCACTATTGCCTGCTGCTGCTCGCACAGCATCTCCAGCATGTGCAAGGTGTAGTTCAAACTTGTGGGCACGTCGTATAGGAGGCGGTGAGCGGGAAGGCTGGAGTTCCGCTGCAATGCAGACAGGCGAGCAGCAGCAGGGTGAGAACGAGGAAAGCGTGCACAGACGACCCGCACTTTCTGCAGCAGCTCTGACATATCCGGGTAGTTTTTTAGAAATTTCTGCACCACCAAATTCAGCACATGCACCAGGCAAGGGATGTGCGTCAAACCGGCTAGGCACAGAGCTGCTACGAGATTTCGCCCATTATCGCACACCACCAGGCCGGGCTCAAGGTTCAGTGGCAACAACCACTCATCGGTCTGTTGTTCAATGCCCATCCACAGCTGCTGCGCAGTGTGGGGTTTATCCCCCAAACATATCAGTTTTAAAACAGCCTGCTGTCATTTCCCCCTGGATGTGCTGAAGTTGGTGGTGAAGGTGTTACACTGAGCGGATGAGGAGGTGGTAGAGGAAGAGGAAGTGCAGTAGGAGGCAACAGGAGGCAAAGAGAAATGCCCTGCAATCCTCGGTGGCGGAAGGACCTGCGCCAAATGGCTAGCCGCCTCAGGCCCACCCACCACTACATTTGCCCAGTGTGCAGTTAGCGAGATATAGCGTCCCTGCCCGTGCTTACTAGTCCACGCATCAGTGGTTATGTGGACCTTGCCACAGATGGCATTGCGCATTGCACACTTGATCTCCTCCCCGACTTGTTTGTGCAGGGAAGGGATGGCTCACCTGGAAAAGTAGTGGTGGCTGGGAAACCCATACAGTGGGACAGTCACCGCCATCAGGTTTTTAAAACTGTCCGTGTCCACCAGACGGAATGACAGCATTTGAAAGGCCAGGAATTTTGAAATGATGGCATTCAGGGCCAGGGATCGTGGGTGGGTAGGGGGGTACTTCCTCTTTCTCTCCAGTGTTTGAGAGATGGAGAGCTGCAAGCTTCCATGGGACCATGTGGAAATGCTTGGGGACGGTGGCGGACACGGTGGCGGACATGGTGGCGTTGCTGTTTGTTTGCTGGGTGGCAGGTGACACTGGCACTGTAGAGGTGGAGGAAGAGGCCGAGGCAGCAGCAGAAGAGGAAGCAGGAGGAGGCCAAGACCTTTCTTGGATTTTGAGGTACTTATTCCACTGCAGCTCATGCTTTGAATTTAGATGCCTGGTCATGCAGGTTGTGCTCAGGTTTAGAACATTTATGCCTTGCTGCAGGCTCTCATTGCACAGCGTGCAAACCACTCGTGTCTTGTCGTCAGCACATTGAAGAACTGCCATGCCGGGGAATGCCTTTGAGCTGCCTTTGGTGTGCTAGGTCCCTGGGTGCGGTGGGCAGTAGCAGGCATATTGTCTAGGGGACATTCGCTCCGCTTTTGCAACCTGCTTCCTCTTTTGCTGTGCTGTTGCCTCTGTGCAACCACCACCTCTTCCTCCGAACTGCACACGTCACTCGCATGACCTTCATTCCATGTGGGGTCTAGGACCTCATCATCCTCCTCCACATCATCTTCCACCCACCCTTCACCACTGCCCTCCTTGTCAGTCTTAACACTGTGGAAAGCCTCAGCAGTTGGCACCTGTGTTTCATCATCATCAGAGACGTGCTGCGGTGTTGTTTCCATGTCCTCGTCCTGCAACAGAAGTGGTTTGGCATCGGTGCACTCAATGTCTTCAACTTCTGGGGCAGGGCCCATAGATAGCACACCAGGAGAGTCATCAAAAAGCATAAGAGACTGCTGCATGACTTGGGGCTCAGACTGCTTGGCTAACTTACAAGGGGCTGAGGTGAAAGACAAATGGCCATGGGGTTCAGGTGAAAACTCTGAGCTTTCATCAAGGGACCGGGTGGGAGACAATGTGAAGGAACTGGAGGCATTGTCAGCCACCCAATCTTCTAGCGCCTGTACTTGTTCTGGCCTCACCATTCATTGAGTGGCATTTGGGCCTACCATATAACATTGAAGGTTCTGTCGGCTACTCGCACCTGAGGAAGGTGTTTCACTTGTGCATGTAGCTGGCACAAATCGACCACGTCCTCTCCTTGCAAAAGGAACTTCACCAATACCACCAGCACCAGCATCACCAACACCACGACCACGTCCCTTATTTGATGCTTTCCTCATTCTGGATGCAAATGTACCATGTAGCACTATTTATTAATACAAAAAAAAGAATAATAAATTATTCTTATTTTTTTTTTTTGGAAAACAGCAAAGTAGACACACTTTTTATTTTTGTGCAAGAAATGCACCGCTCACACCAGCAGCAGGAACCTCTCCCTGCACCAGTGTGAGATGATTTTAGAACAACAATCTATCCTTCACAGGAGCAGCAGGAACCTCTCCCTCTAGCACTATGATGAGATAGATTTAGAACAATAATCTGTCCCTCACAAGAGCAGCAGGAAACTCTCCCTTTAGCACTATGATGAGATGATTTTAGAACAACAATCTGTCCCTCACAGGAGCAGCAGGAAACTCTCCCTGTAGCCCTATGATGAGATGATTTTAGAACAATAATCTGTCTCTCACAAGAGCAGCAGGAACCTCTCCCTGTAGCACTATGATGAGATGATTTTAGAGCAATAATCTGTCCCTCACAGGAGCAGCAGGAAACTCTACCTGTAGCACTATGATGAGATGACTTTAGAACAACAATCTGTCCCTCACAGGAGCAGCAGGAACCTCTCCCTGTAGCACTATGATGAGATGGTTTTAGAACAATAATCTGTCCCTCACAGGAGCAGCAGGAACCTCTCACTCTAGCACTATGATGAAATGGTTTTAGAACAATAATCTGTCAGTCACAAGAGCAGCAGGAACCTTTCCCTGTAGCACTATGATGAGATGGTTTTAGAACAACAATCTCTCCCTCACAAGAGCAGCAGGAACCTCTCCCTGTAGCACAATGATGAGATGATTTTAGAACCATAATCTGTCCCTCACAGGAGAAGCAGGAAACTCTAAATGTAGCACTATGATGAGATGATTTTAGAACAATAATCTGTGCCTCACGGGAGCAGAAGGAACCTCTCCCTCTAGCAGTATGAGATGATTTTAGAATTATAATCTGTCCCTCACAAGAGCAGCAGGAACCTCTCCCTGTAGCACTATGTTGAGATGATTTTAGAACAATAATCTCACCCTCACAAGAGCAGCAGGAACCTCTCCCTGTAGCACTATGGTGAGATGATTTTAGTACAATAATCTGTTCCTCACAGAAGCAGCAGTAAACTCTACCTGTAGCACTATGATGAGATGATTTTAGAACAATAATCTGTCCCTCACAAGAGCAGCAGGAACCTCTCCCTGTAACATTATGATGAGATGATTTTAGAACAATAATCTGTCCATCACAGGAGCAGCAGGAAACTCCCCCATGTAGCACTATAAAGAGATGATTTTAGAACAATAATCTGTCCCTCACAGGAACAGCAGGAACCTCTCCCTCTAGCAGTTTGAGATGATTTTAGAACAATAACCTGTCCCTCACAAGACCAGCAGGAACCTCTCCCTGTAGCACTATGATGAGATGGTTTTAGAACAATAATCTGTCCCTCACGGGAGCAGCAGGAACCTCTCTCTCTAGCAGTATGAAATGCTTTTAGAACAATAATCTCTCCCTCACAAGATCATCAGGAACCTCTCCCTGTAGCACTATGATGAGATGGTTTTAGAATAATAATCTGTCCCTCACAAGAACAGCAGGAACCTCTCCCTGTAGCACTATGAGGAGATGATTTTAGAACAATAATATGCCCCTCACAAGAGCAGCAGGAACCTCTCCCTGTAGCATTATGATGAGATGATTTTAAAACAATAATCTGTTCCTCACAGCACCAGCAGGAACCTCTCCCTATAGCACTAGGAGATGATTTTAGAACAATAATCTGTCCCTCACAGGAGCAGCAGGAACCTCTCACTCTAGCAGTATAAGATGATTTTAGAACAATAATTTGTCCCTCACAGCACCATCAGAAACCTCTCCCTATAGCACTCAGAGATGATTTTAGAATAATAATCTGCCCCTCACAGCACCAGCAGGAACCTCTCCCTATAGCACTAGGAGGTGATTTTAGAACAATAATCTGTCCCTCACAGGAGCAGCAGGAACCTCTCCCTATAGCACTAGGAGATGATTTTAGAACATTAATCTGTCCCTCACACAAGCAGCAGGAACCTCTCCCTATAGCAGTATGAGATGATTTTAGAACAATAATCTGTTCCTCACAGCACCAGCAGAAACCTCTCCCTATAGCACTAGGAGATGATTTTAGAACAATAATCTATCCCTCACAGCACCAGCAAGAATCTCTCCCTAAAGCACTAGGAGATGATTTTAGAACAATAATCTGTCCCTCACAGCACCAGCAGGAAATTCTCCCTATAGCACTAGATGATTTTAGAACAATAATCTGTCCCTCATAGCACCAGCAGGAATCTCTCCCTATAGCACTAGGAGATGATTTTAGATCAATACTATATCCCTCACAGCACCAGCAGGAACCTCTCCCTATAGCACTAGGAGATGATTTTAGAACAACAATCTGTCCCTCACAGCACCAGCAGGAACCTCTCCCTATAGCACTAGGAGATGATTTTAGAACAATAATCTGTCCCTCACAGCATCAGCAGGAACCTCTCCCTATTGCACTAGGAGATGATTTTAGAACAATAATCTGTCCCTCACAATACCAGCAGGAATCTCTCCCTATAGCAGTATGAGATGATTTTAGAACAATAATCTGTCCCTCACAGGAGCAGGAGGAACCTCTGCCTCTAACAGTATGAGATGATTTTAGAACAATAATCTGTCCCTCACAACACCAGCATTAACCTCTCCCTATAGCACTAGGATATGATTTTAGTACAATAATCTGTTCCTCACAGCACCAGCAGGAACCACTCCCTATAGCACTAGGAGATGATTTTAGAACAATAATCTGTCCCTTACAGCACCAGCAGGAACCTCTCCCTATAGCACTAGGAGATGACTTAGAACAATAATCTGTCCATTACAGCACCAGCAGGAACCTCTCCCTATAGCACTAGGAGATGATTTTAGAACAATAATCTGTCCATCACAGCACCAGCAGGAACCTCTCCCTATAGCATTAGGAGATTATTTTAGAACAATAATCGGTCCTCACAGCACCAGCAGTAACCTCTCCCCATAGCACTAGGAGGTGGTTTTAGAACAATAATCTGTCCCTCACAGGAGCAGCAGGAACCTTTCCCTCTAGCAGTATGAGATGATTCTAGAACAATAATCTGTCCCTCACAGCACCATCAGGAACCTCTCCTTATAGCAGTATGAGATGATTTTAGAACAATAATCCATCCCTCACAGGAGCAGCAGGAACCTCTCCCTCTAGCAGTATGAGATGATTTTAGAACACAAATCTGCCCCTCACAGGAGCAGCAGGAACCTCTCCCTCTAGCAGTATGAGATGATTTTAGAACACAAATCTGCCCCTCACAGGAGCAGGAGGAACCTCTCCCTATAGCACTAGGAGATGATTTTAGAACAATAATCTGTCCCTCACAGCACCAGCAGGAACCTCTCCCTTTAGCACTAGGAGATGATTTTAGAACAAAAATCTATCCCTCACAGCACTAGTAAACTGTACCTAGTCCAGTATAAGATGGTTTTAGAACGCTAAGCTTTCCCCTCACAGCACCGCCAGGAATCTGCCTGTAATGCAGCATGAGATCATATTAGATCAGTAATCTATCCCTGACAGCGCCGGCAGCATGCTCTCCATACACTAGCCTGAGACGATGTGACACGCGGCATATGTGACTCCAGCTCATATAGAGGCTGGGTCACATGATGCACTGGCCAATCTCAGCCATGCCATTAGTATGCATGGCTATGATGGCTTCTAAGGGCAAACAAGGGAAATGCTTGTTGATTGGCTGCCCTGCAACTATACAAAAGGTGCAAGGAGATGATTTTAGAACATTAATCTGTCCCTCACACAAGCAGCAGGAACCTCTCCCTATAGCAGTATGAGATGATTTTAGAACAATAATCTGTCCCTCACAGCACCAGCAGGAACCTCTCCCTATAGCACTAGGAGATGATTTTAGAACAATAATCTATCCCTCACAGCACCAGCAAGAATCTCTCCCTAAAGCACTAGGAGATGATTGTAGAACAATAATCTGTCCCTCACAGCACCAGCAGGAACCTCTCCCTATTGCACTAGGAGATGACTTTAGAACAATAATCTGTCCCTCACAGCACCAGCAGGAACCTCTCCCTAAAGCACTAGGAGATGATTTTAGAACAACAATCTGTCCCTCATAGCACCAGCAGGAACCTCTCCCTATAGCACTAGGAGATGATTTTAGAACAATAATCTGTCCCTCACAGCATCAGCAGGAACCTCTCCCTATTGCACTAGGAGATGATTTTACAGCAGGAACCTCTCCCTATAGCACTAGGAGATGGTTTTAGAACAATAATCTGTCCCTCACAATACCAGCAGGAACCTCTCCCTATAGCAGTATGAGATGATTTTAGAACAATAATCTGCCACTCACAGCACCAGCAGGAACCTCTCCCTATAGCACTAGAAGATGGTTTTAGAACAATAATCTGTCCCTCACAATACCAGCAGGAACCTCTCCCTATAGCAGTATGAGATAATTTTAGAACAATAATCTGTTACTCACAACACCAGCATTAACCTCTCCCTATAGCACTAGGATATGATTTTAGTACAATAATCTGTTCCTCACAGCACCAGCAGGAACCTCTCCCTATAGCACTAGGAGATGATTTTAGAACAATAATCTATCCCTCACAGCACCAGCAGGAACCTCTCCCTATAGCACTAGGAGATGATTTTAGAACAATAATTTGTCCCTCACAGTACCAGCAGGAACCTCTCCCTATAGCACTAGGAGATAATTTTAGAACAATAATCTGTCCCTTACAGCACCGGCAGGAACCTCTCCCTATAGCACTAGGAGATGACTTAGAACAATAATCTGTCCATTACAGCACCAACAGGAACCTCTCCCTATAGCACTAGGAGATGATTTTAGAACAATAATCTGTCCATCACAGCACCAGCAGGAACCTCTCCCTATAGCATTAGGAGATGATTTTAGAACAATAATCGGTCCTCACAGCACCAGCAGTAACCTCTCCCCATAGCACTAGGAGGTGGTTTTAGAACAATAATCTGTCCCTCCCAGGAGCAGCAGGAACCTTTCCCTCTAGCAGTATGAAATGATTCTAGAACAATAATCTGTCCCTCACAACACCATCAGGAACCTCTCCCTATAGCAGTATGAGATGATTTTAGAACAATAATCTGTCCCTCACAGGAGCAGCAGGAACCTCTCCCTCTAGCAGTATGAGATGATTTTAGAACACAAATCTGCCCCTCACAGGAGCAGCAGGAACCTCTCCCTCTAGCAGTATGAGATGATTTTAGAACACAAATCTGCCCCTCACAGGAGCAGCAGGAACCTCTCCCTATAGCACTAGGAGATGATTTTAGAACAATAATCTGTCCCTCACAGCACCAGCAGGAACCTCTCCCTATAGCACTAGGAGATGATTTTAGAACAAAAATCTATCCCTCACAGCACTAGTAAACTGTACCTAGTCCAGTATAAGATGGTTTTAGAACGCTAAGCTTTCCCCTCACAGCACCGCCAGGAATCTGCCTGTAATGCAGCATGAGATCATATTAGATCAGTAATCTATCCCTGACAGCGCCGGCAGCATGCTCTCCATACACTAGCCTGAGACGATGTGACACGCGGCATATGTGACTCCAGCTCATATAGAGGCTGGGTCACATGATGCACTGGCCAATCTCAGCCATGCCATTAGTACGCATGGCTATGATGGCTTCTAAGGGCAAACAAGGGAAATGCTTGTTGATTGACTGCCCTGCAGCTATTCAACAGGCGCCAAAAATAGTATGGGTCACATGATGCACTGGCCAATAACAGCCATGCCATTAGTAGTCATGGCGATGATGGCTTCTAAGGGCAAACAAGTAAAACGCTTGTTGATTGGCTGCCCTGCAACTATACAAAAGGTGCAAAAAATACACGAATAATGAACCCAGACTTTTTTTCAAATGCCCGGGTTCGGGTTCGGGGCACAGGCACCCCAAAGTCCGGTACATACCCGAACTTTACAGTCCGGGTTCGCTCAACTCTAGTTGTGTGCTGTTCAGGAATTTTTCCTCCAGGTCAGCCATAAATGAATTTGCATATTGGGGTGTTATTTTACTTCCCATAGCTGTACCCATACACTGGAGATAGATGCCATTGTTGAAGGTGAAGTAGTTGTAACATCCTCAGCAGTGTGTTTGTGGTTTGGTGAGAATGATAAGAATCTGTGACATGCAGCCATCCCATCCTTGTGAGGGATGTTACTGTACAGAGATTCTACATCCATAGTTGACTAGAAGTGTATTAGGTTGTAATTGTTGTATATTTTTGAGCTCGTTAAGAAAATCAGTGGTGTCTTGCAGGAAACTCGCAGTATTCATGACTAATGGTTTTAACATATTTTCAACAAGACCTGAGATATATTCAGTAAGTTTATTCATACCTGTTATGATGGGTCTGCCTGGATTTCCTGGCTTATGAATCTTGGGCAGCATGTAGAAGTCTCCAATTTCTGGATTATCTGAAATCGCATTAATGATTTCTGAATGTAGGTGGATTGGTATTGTTGTAATGAGACCTTTTTTTTTTTTATTTCAAAGTTTTTTATTGAATACAAAACGAACAGTTTCATACATGACCAGTGTACAGTAACTTTTTCAATAGGGGGGGGTATGGGGAAGAGTGGGAGGGGGGAGGGGAAATAGAGGTTAAGTTAGTAGTAGTAGCGGTCTGGGGACAAGAGGGGGTATAGGCACTAAGGGAGGGGAGGGTGGGGGGAGGGAGGGGAGAGAGGGGGGGAGGGGAAAGATCCTTCCCGAGAGAGAAGCCTGCAGGCCGGGCCTTGGTGGCATTAATGTAAGGGGAGTCACCCTGGCAATCAATTAGCCATTCAGCACGTTGTGTCTGGATGGAAAGGGGAGACCAATTGCCCCCCTGCCGCTTCCCCCCCCAGTTTTGAGGAGGGGGGGAGCCGCCGGGGGCATAGCCTACTTCCAGAGGTAGTTGGCTTTGATTAACCGATCACCGGGTCAATAATCTTTGGGCTATTAAGTACTAGGCCTGAGGGATTGCAGGTTTCCTCTTTCGGGAGTGGCGGTTAACAAAGGTTAGAAATGTCAACAGTAACTGAATAAAAGAGATATCTGTATAAAAGAGAAAAGAATCCCTGCCTCTTGAGAATAAGCTTCTTGCGGTTGAGCCGCTGTTTAAGCAGGATCAATAGTCGGGATTGCGTCTAGTTCCCGGTGTTGAAAGGGGGTGTCCTGTTTGGAGGTGTTAAACATAGTTAAGCGAGCTTGAGTGGTTATCTCTGATTGGAGAGTCCTTGAGTTTGTGGATTAGGTCATAGATGTGGGGTGTTGTGAGTCCTTCATGTTCTTGTTTGGTGAAAGTAGCGGAGATGTATGCTCTCCAGCGATTGTGGAATCGCCTTTGGGAGCCTTGTTTATTAGCCCAAGTGTCAAGAAGTTCCCTGTAAAGGAGTGTATTCAAATGTTTTCGCACCACTGCGCTGGTGGGAGGGTGTGGTTGGGTCCAGTGAGACATAATGGCTTTACGGGCTGCCAGCAGGCAAAGGGGTATCCATGTGTCTATCCGAGTGCCATTTGGGGTAGCTTCCAGTGGACAGCTGTCACTGTCTCCGAACAGCATTATGGAGGGATGGCATGGGATGTCTTGGTGTGTTACCTTTGCCACTAGTGCCTGTACTTGCGTCCAGAAGGTTGCAACCTCTGGACAATTCCAGAATCTGTGTGAGAGGGTCGGGTTCGGTTCGTTGCACCATGGACATATTCTTGTTTTGGGTGAAGAGTCCAGAGTGTAGTAGGGGATATACGCCCTATGGATAATTTTGAAGTGCGTCTCCCGCCAGGTTTCATTGGTGGTTAGCTTTAGAGTCTTATTTTGCCCTCTTATGACCGGGTCATATAGATTGTCCAGCCCCAACTCCTTGGACCAAGCCTTCACCAAGGAAGATTCCAACGTTTTTGAGAAGAAAGGAAGAAGGGTTTTGTAGATGTGGGAGGCGGTGAAGCTTTTGTTTTGGATCATAGAGTCCAGGACCGATGGGCGGAATCTGGTCCGAGGATCTGGGCATGTTGTGCGAACAAAAGTCATGAGCTGGTGTATATGAAATTTGTGGTGATTTGGCAGTTGAAATTGTTCCATCACATTTTGGATTGGTCGAGGTTGCCCAGATGTGGGGTCGAAAAGGTCTATCAAGTTTCTAAGATTCTTGCGGTCCCATGTGCGAATGGCCGAGTGTTGGGTGGAGGGAGTAAACATCGGGTTTCCCCTGATGGTTAGGAATGCGGAAATGTTCGTAGGGAGATTTTGTGCTTTCCTCGTGGTTCTCCAGGCTACCAGGGTGTCCTTAAGTAGGAGATTATGTTTGAGGTGGGGAGGAAGTCTGTTCGGATTACAGTGCAAAAGTGGTACCAGAGCAAAGGGGTGGGCAATGGCCGCTTCAATGTTGAAGTTGGTGTATTTAGATTCCTCCGTAATCCAGTCTAAGCCACTACGTAAAACGCATGATAGGTTGTATAGTCTTATATGTGGAAGTCCCATGCCCCCCTCGCTTCTCGGGAGACGCAGCTTGGCTAGAGCAATTCTGGGTTTTTTACGCTGCCAAAGAAAGGCTGATAAGCCTCTGTCCAACTTTTGGAGGTCGGCATGTTTGATAAGAATTGGGATCGTCTGCATGGGGTATAGCAATTTTGCAAAGCTAATCATTTTAAATAAGCAGCATCTTCCCGTGAGCGATAGGGGCAGGTCCATCCACGATTCCAGTTGACTCAATATTTTGGAGATTAGTGGGGGATAATTGAGAGTATAGATGGAGGAAGGGTCTCTGCCGATGTTCACCCCTAGGTAGGTGATGTGATTTTTTGCTATAGGGAGGGGAGAGGTGGTAGTCCACCTTGCCCTTTGGGTTGTCTGGAGGGGTAGGATTTCGCTCTTTGTGAAATTTATTTTAAGGCCTGAGCACTGGCGGAAAAGGTCAAAAGTATCCATGATCACCGGGAGGTCTAGCTGGGGATTCGAGGTAAAGATCAGGATATCATCTGCGAATAAGGCTACTCGCAGGTCCTCCTTTCCCAGTGTAATCCCGTGTAGAGGGGCGCTGGATATTAGGTGTCGTGAGAGTGGTTCGAGAGCAATGTTGAATAGGAGAGGGGACAAGGGACATCCCTGCCTGGTACCCTTATGTAGGGGAAAAGGATTTGAGATGAGCCCTGCCGCCACTACCTGTGCCTGGGGGGCTGCATAAAGGCTTTTGACAAAGTGGAGGAACGGGCCAGTGAAACCAAACTTGCTGAGGGTTTGGAATAGCCAGGGGAAGCTCACATTGTCAAATGCCTTCTCTGCGTCGAGAGTGATGATAGCTAGATTTAGAGAAGGGTGCAATTTGGCCTGATCCAGTACCGCTAATACCTTGCGGATGTTGGACGTGGCTGTTCTGCCTAGGGTGAATCCCGCCTGTGCCGGGTGAATCAGCGACGGTAGGATTCTAGCCAGGCGTGAAGCTACTATTTTGGAGAGTATCTTCGAGTCCACATTAAGTAGGGAAATGGGGCGATAGGAGCCTGGCTCCTGGGGGTCTTTACCTTTCTTTTCTATTAATTTTATATATGCCTGGTGGCCTGATGGGAGATAGGGACCACCCTTCCATATATCATTAAATACTTGGGCTAGGGTTTGTGGTATGTAAGGTGCTGTAAGTTTATAGAATTCGGCGGATAGGCCGTCAGGACCAGAGGATTTATGATTGGACAAATTTTTGATGGTTTGTTCAATTTCCTCCCTAGTGATGGGTGCGTTTAGTGCATCTAGCTGGTCTGTTCTCACCTGCGGGAGGGTAGGGTTATTTAGGAAGAGGTCAGCGGTCGAGGACGTCAGATTATCTGTGGCATATAATGAAGTATAGTATTTGGCTAGTATGTCATTTATCTCCTTTGGGGAGGAAGTTAGCTTCCCCATTGAGTCTTTAAGGTGTGAGATGTGGGTAGGTTTGTGTTGGCCTTTACAGAGTCTTGCTAATAATTTCCCTGCCTTGTTCCCCTGTTTGTGAAGTGTAAGATCCCAGTGGGCCGTGTGGACTCTCTCTAAATGTTCCGCCCAAGTTTCAAATTGTTGCTTTGCTGTCTTCCATTTTTCTCTATTCTCGGGAGTGTTGTTTTGTTGTAGGGTTCTCTGTGCTTCCCGCAGCAGATTACTAGATTCCGTGTAACGCTTGGAGGCGTTTTTTTGTAGTGTGACGCGTAGGCAATAATTTTGCCTCTAAGGACCGCCTTGCCGGCATCCCAGAATAGGTTTGGGTTGGGGCAGTGGGCACTGTTGTTATTGGCGTAGTCCTCCCAGGTTGTGCGAAGGACCATTTGTAGGTGGGTATCACCTGCTAAATACGAAGGGAATCTCCAGATCTTAGGGGAGGAGGGGGCTGTTAGGTCTGATAGTGTAACTGAAATCGGGCTATGGTCTGAGATTGCTATGTCATGAATATGGGATTCCTTTACATAGTGGATTATAGAGTGAGAGGCAAAGATATAATCGATCCTTGAGAAGGACCTGTGTGGTGGCGAGTAATATGTAAACTCCCTGTCCGTAGGGTGGGATAGTCGCCATGTGTCAATTAAGTTAGTGTCAGAGGCAAAGCGTTCCAGTAAGGACGGGGGGCCTGGGGGACTGGAGATGCGCGATGGGGGTTTGTGGGAGGATCTATCCTCCGCTGGGTTGCATACCGTGTTGAAGTCGCCTCCAACCAGGTGGGGGACGTGTGGCTTGCCAAGTAGCCATCTCGTGGTCTCCTGAAAGAACGAGAGGGTGGGCGAGTTCGGTGCGTAGATGTTTGTTATCATTATATCTTTCGATTGGAATCTAAGGTGTAGAGTCACTATGCGCCCCGTGTTGTCATGTTTTTCCTCTATTATGGTTGGTTGGAGTTTTTTGTGCAGAAGTATGGTTACACCTGCTTTCCTGCCGACTGCTGGGGAGCCATGTACGCTACCCACCCAGAGTTTACGGAGACGGTGAAATTCATCCGTGCCGAGGTGGGTTTCCTGCAGCAGGGCCACATCGGCGCGGAGGCTTTTGAGGTGTCTGAGGATTTTGGTACGTTTGGATGGGGACCTTAGTCCCTTAACATTCCATGAGACTACCCGGATGAACGTGTATGTCTGAGAGAGTGTTTGTCGTAGAATCTCGTGTATGGTAGTGTGATAGAAAGAAAGGACTCACGGTTCTGTAGAGAAGGGGTATTTAGCTCGCTAGGTTGAACATCGGCAGCCTCCTTCCGCAAGGAGTGGAAACAAGGTAAGAGACAGTCACTGTGGGAGGAAAAGGAGAACATTAGTATAAAGAACATGAAAACAAACTTTCTGAACTTCACTTTTTTCCTCATGAGCATTATACTCTCGTGCGGCTAGTCCGCTCGTCAGGCAGTAAAGTGACTATTAGTTACGTAGAGGGAGAATTTCAGCAGATCGTGGGTACAGCTTTTGTGAGGTTTGCGGGTGGGTACCAGCACGGAGAGTTCCGGGACCATGAAGCAGTACAGTTGAGACGTTGGGGATGAGCCTGCCCATGGAAAAAGTGTGATTACACAGTGGAATGGGTATTGAACTGTGGTGTTTCAAGCAGGATGCAAGGGTTCTCCTCCATTGTTGTTTGGGCGCAGCCGCTTCGCTGGGTCCTTTCTGGGGCTCCTCTGTTCTCTGGAGTTTGGTGAGGTGGGGCCCTGGGTGGCAGACGGGCTGGGTTGTTTGGAGAGTACGGATCTTAGGAAGGCTTCTGCCTCCCTGGGAGTGTGGAAGGTTAGCTGTTTGCCTTCCTGGGTCTGGATCCGTAGGATAGCCGGGAAGGCCAGAGAGAACCGTATCTTCTGTTTAAAGAGTTCTGAGCAGACCACTTGGAAGGCCTTACGCTTCTTGGCTACCTCTGCAGAGTAATCAGCAAATATTAGCAGGTTGGCTCCTTCTATTCTGAGATTACGATTTTTCCTGAAGGCCTGTAATATTTCCAGCTTGTCCGCATAATTGAGATATTTGACTATGAAAGCTCTGGGTGATTTACGGTTGGGATCTGGTGGGCCTATTCTGTGGGCTCTTTCCACGGTGCAGGGGGCTGGTAGGCCTAATGCTTCTGGTATGCGGGAAGAGCAGAGATGCGTAAGTGCGTTATTGGGGCAATTCTCTGGTAGCCCTATGATCCTTAGGTTGCTCCTCCTGGACCGATTTTCCAGGTCCTCGAGCTTTTCCTGGATTGCTGCAAATGCTTTGTCTTGTTTTTCCAGCGTGCCTGTAATCTGGTACAACTCATCGTCTATGTCAGATATCCTGGCTTCTGTTGCAGAGATCCTACGGGCCTGCTCCCCCAGCTCCTTCCTTAGTTGTGCTATTCCTGCCTGCACAGCCGTGTCCACCGCCTGAGAAATGTTAGGGAGGAGGAGGGCTGCCACTGCTTGTGCGATTTTGGCACATTCGTCTGGCCTCTCAGTGCTGTGAGGCTCCGGGGCCTGCGTGTCCATTGAGACCGTCGCCTGCTCCGTGGCGGCGGCCATCTTTGTACACCCTGGTGAAGGGCTTTGTGCTGTAGCGCGGCCCGGAGCGGCTGGTTCTGGCCGGGGAGCGGTGAGGAACTTGTCCATCCGACTCCCGGGAGCTTCCCCTCACTGACCTGATTGTTTTTTGGGCTGAATCCCGGCGTGTGTAGCAGTATTCGTGCCTGAGGGAGCGGAGCTCCGCGCGCTCACTCCTCTCTCATGAGGCGCCGGAACCGGAAGTTCTAGAGACCTTTTAATTGCTTAGTAAAATCCTGGGTCAGATCATAGTTTTTTGTAGTAAGTAGTATTTGCCAGCTGCCTCTGGCCCTCTTGTATATATTTGTCTGTATCCATCACAATGATCACTCCCCCTATATCTGCTGGTTTGATGGTTATGGCCTGATTATTGCGCAGATCGTGTACAGCTCTTCGCTCCAGTGGTGCAAGGTTGTATAATATTTTCTTTTGCTGGGTAGATATCAGGAATGTGACTCGCAGCCTGAAGCTGTCAATATAGGTGTCCAATTTGGGGTTGCGTCCTTGTGGAGGTGTGAAGTTGCTGTTCTTTTTCTTTTTGTCACCTCTAATTGTCACTGGATTGCTTTCTTTACTGTGAAAGTATTCTTTGAGCCTTAGTCTCCTGAAGGATTCCTCCATATCTGACCATACCTGTAAATTATCCAATTTGGTGGTTGGACAGAATGTGAGGCCTTTGGAGAGAACTGTTACTTCTGGTGCGGAAAGTTCATGATTTGAAAAATGTATGATTCCAAGTTCCTCTGTTAGGCCCACATTTTCAGTCGGGTCAGCATGCACACAAGGGATCCCTGTGAATTCTGGATTGGGATCCAAGTCGCTGATAGCAGGAGTTATAGAAGTAGTAATTGTTTTATGCTGTTTAGGTTGTATCCAAAAAGCCTGCTCTTGGTGTAGCTTTTGGAGTTTTTTTGCTTCCTGTTCATGGCAAGTTTTTGTAGCTGTCTTTGCAAGGGAAATTTCAGAACTATCCAGGAAAGGAAAACATTTGAACTAAGAATGATTCTTCTTTTTGACACAAAGAATTCTGGTTTAAAGGTAGATATAGGTTTTCTCACTCATTATTCTAAAGTTTTACGACCCCCTATGTGACTGTCACTCCCCCCCTCCCCAGTCTATAGATCTGCCTGTCTTATCCCACTATCTCACTGACCATGCAGCTAGTTTCTTTACCATTTGCCTTATACATTGATTTGTGTTTGTTTTTCCTTTTTTTTTCCTTTCCCTCAGGTTTTTTCTCTTTTTTTTGTTGTTTTAACATTCGGCTAAAACTGTTGTCACACACCCCGAAAGCTTGTCCTGAAAAATTGTATGTTAGTGCAAATAAAAAAAGTATCAAGGACAGTACTCAATGTTTTCTGTCACAATTGCACTAATATGGCTACAATCACCTCAAGTAATATTTTATGAAAATCTCACCTGTTACTGTAACATTTTATTGATAGAAGAGCAGAGCACTGCATCATTTGATTTTTTCAATTTATGGTGAAAAATGTTTTTCATTTCACTTTATTTATGTTGGTAGACTGTTACTTTATTCATTTTATCAACCATTGATGTATATATGTACATGATTCCCCTTGGTAAAAGTGGACATTTTAGTAATTGTTAGTGTAATTATATGAAATTGTTTTTTATTTCACTTTATTTACTGCATGTTGGTAGGATGTTAATATATATTAGTTAATATATATTTTCTGAGGAACAGGTCACACATTATTTGATGTGGGACATACATGTGTGAAGCTGGATTAGAGATTAATGAAGTCAATGTTTAATGAGGTGTGTGGCAAATGCGGCATTTAGCAGGATGTGCTTCAGAGTTGCTCCACTAGAGATCCTGTCAATCCTCCTGAAGGCACTGCCATCACTGCTTCTACCCACTCCTACAGTGCCCCAACTACCTCCTAACTTGATCTGATAATCATTGGCTGCTGAATTTGGGTGGCTTGACAATGGCAAAATGAAGGAATGTCACCAAGGCTGCTCTCCACTTAATGGGACAAGATGGCCTCCCACCCTGCTCAGCTAAAGAGAAGCAGATTGAAGCGGTTCAGTAGTTTTTTGCTAAGACACCTGATAAAGATCATTCTGCTCCTTCTCCTCCTTCCTCTGCTAGCAATACTGAGATGAACCATGGAGACTCTGGATTTCTCCCTTAGCCTGCAGCTACAGCTAACAGCCATAATGTGAGTACACGGCCTGATGATGCAGACATGGCACCTGCAACCCTGTTTACTGCTAATAATTTTGAGCCTACCCTAAGGGAGATTATTTCTGCTGTCACTACATGTAACTCCTCAATAGCTGACTAAATATAGAACTACTGCCGACCTCTTGGTGGGCAATGTCCACCTGTTCCTGAAGTTTTTCTACCCCTCGTTCTATCAATCTTTCTAAAACTGAGCTTGTTATATTTCCTCCTTGCCGGTCCCCCCATGACTTTACTATTAAGATCAATAGCACAACCATTGTTCCCTCCACACATGTCAGGGTACTGGGTGTAATCCTTGACTCTGACCTCTCCTTCAGCCCCCACATCCAATCACTGGCTAAAACTTGCTGCCTTAACCCACGCAACATCTCCAGAATTCGCCCCTTCCTGACTAACGACACCACAAAGCAACTTATTCACTCCTTGCTTATTTCCCGCCTTGACTACTGCAACTCTCTCCTTAATGGCCTACCCTTACACAGGCTATCCCCCTTCAGTCTATTATGAATGCTGCTGCTAGACTAATACACCTCACTAACCAATCCGTGACTGCTGCCCCTCTCTGCCAATCCCTTCACTGGCTTCCCCTACCCCACTGTGTAAAATTCAAAATACTAGCCACAACATACAAGGCCATCCACAACATCACCCCAGCTACATCAGCAACCTCATCTGCATATATCGCCCAAATCGCCCCCTCTGCTCCTCCCAGGACCTCCTGCTCTCTAGCTTCCTTATTACCTCCTCCCATGCTTGCCTCCAGGACTTCTCCAGAGCCTCTCCCATCCTCTGGAACTCCCTGCCCCGGTATGTCCGATCAGCCCCTATCATGTCCACCTTTAAAAGATCTCTGAAAACTCATTTATTCAGGGAAGCCTATCCCTCACCCACCTAAGAACTGTACCTGAGCCACCCCCATCAACCCATCCCCCAAAGCTACCACCTTTTGTACCACTACCCCCTCCCTTTAGAATGTAAGCTCTACAAGCAGGGCCCTCCATCCCTCCTGTATTGAACTGTATTGTAATTGTGCTGTCTCCCCCCTCCACATTGTAAAGCACTGCGTAAACTGTTGGCACTATATAAATCGTGTATAATAATAATAATAACATTAACATTTGCTAGGACTGTGACTAGTTTCCACGGAACTGCTTATGTGCCTTAGGGGCTACCTATTTCCCCCCACCACTCTATGGTCCTGTGTGGACCCAAGCATCTTACCATTTTATGGTATTTGCCTACTATTTGGGCCATTTGGTTACACCTGATTTTTTTAGAAAGCTTCTATTTTGTTTTAGTTTTTTGTTTCAGGTGGTACTAAGGGGTTGATTTACTAAAGCTTGAAAGTGCAAAATTTGGTGCAGCTCTGCACAGAAACCAATCAGCTCCAAGGTTTTATTGTCAAAGCTTGATTGAACAAGCTGAGGTTAGAAGCTGATTGGCTAGCATGCACAGCTGCACCATTTTTTGCACTCTCCAGCTTTAGTAAATCAACCCCTAAATATTTTATACCTACGTATATTTCAATATGCTGTTACTAATCTTTATACCATTAAGCTATTTCCTGCATACTTATACTGTTGCTTACATATTAGGGTGGGGCTCTGCCTTATATTCTTTATGTTGCCTGCTAGCCTCAGTGCCTATGCACTGGTTATAACCTTTGGAAGATGCCTAGTTGGGCGGCTCCTTTTTTTTTTCTCCACAAACCATAATGATGGCAGGTTCAGAATCTACAAAATTACTTTTTTTGTCATGGAATGTGCAGGGCATAGGGGATAAGGTTAAATGGGGTTATTTTTGCTTTTTAAATAGGCTAAAGTAATTCTTGTTTGTTTGCAAGAAACACATTTAAAACGTGATCTTGTAAATCCAATTACAAGATAATAAAAACAAAAGCTCATTGAAATAAACTCCCCAGCCGGCTCACCATCTCGCACAGTGCAGTCCTGGCATGACGTCAAAAGCTCGTCTTATCCCTAGACGCATTGCACCTGATAATTGAGCTTCCTCAGTAGGCCAGAGTCAAGCTTGTGATGTCACCTTGGGACTGTGCTGCGCAAGGTGGTGAGCCGACTGGGGAGTTTATTTCAATGGGCTTTTGTTTTTATTATCTTGCAAAAGGATTTTAAAGCAGGGTATTTTAATAAAGTTGTTATACAGAGTACACTATGTCTGTGCCCCTTTTTTGCCTTATATATGAGCTGATTAAGAAGAGTGGCTCAGGCAAGTGGACTGGGTCACTGAGGAACAAGATGAGGGGTGTTATCTAGCTGGGAATCTGTTGATTGAGCGAGTTGTTTAATGTATTGAGGTGAGCAGGCATTTTGTCTGGTGGAGGAGTTACACCTGTGCATGAAGAGTGAAAACATTGGGTGTTGCATGCATCACATTCTTATTATTACTGAACTGTTGTGAAAAATTTCTTGGAAAAAATTCCTTTGGAACAAGGCTCACATAAAAAATTATTTTTGGTACTCATATTTTTTGTTTTATTTTTTGCTACACTGTATTTATTTTAGTTTAACATTTTGGTAGTGTGAAAACACTGAACAGTGTTCGGCTTAGCAACACATTATTGTTATATTTTTATGTTATTATTTTCACTTAATTGTTTGCGCTGATTGTATTTATATGTGTTTCTTGAATGCTGTCCTTACAGGAGTGGATTGATGAAAGCAGTCGGAATGTGTTCTTATTGTGTAAATTAGATGGGCTCCTCTGTATAATAGCCGCTCCACCCTTCTCCTCTAAACCTTTAACCCTTTCGCTGTCAGGTCCTATGCTTTTTACACTCAGGTGGCCAGACCATGTTTGCAATTTTTCCTTTGTTTTTTTATTTTTAATTTATAGCTTTCAGAGTTTGTAAAAAGACCCCCCAAACCATATATTTTCTGAAAGCACATGACCAGTAGAATAAAAAGAAGGTGCTACTGATTTTTAACCACTTCAGCCCCAGAAGAATTTGCCCCCTACCTCACCAGAGCACTTTTTGCGTTATGGCACTGTGTCTCTTTTTTTTTTTTTTTTTTTTATTAAACATGTTTATTAGTGATAAACAAATAATAACATACAACCATTGCACAGTGTACAGAGATCTCCCACAAACACAGTGTGGGTATACAGCTTTGCATATTAAACGTTGTTTCGTATTATTGCCAGGTAAATAAAGTTCAAGCCTAGTAAATAACATTCAATATTGTCAGTATGACTCACTTTTCTTTCAGGTGCATTTCCTATACATATATTTCACAAGATTCACAAACAAGTTTCGGGTTTCTCCAACCATCTATCCCAAATCTTATTATACTTATTCGGACATCCCCTGTGTATATATATATATATATATACATTTTTTGTAGGGGAGCACAGCATTGACATCCCTTATCCAATCCGAGGTGTTAGGGGGTGATTGCAACATTTGGCAATGAACATTGAACATTTTGGCAATGTTTTTTCTGGCCAGGAACACTGTCTCGTGTAGGAATGTTGTGGTGTATTTATCAGAGTCTACATCTGGGAAGATGCCTAATAGGCACCATTTCGGATCCATAGTAAGGGGGGATCCCATGTGATTGTGTAGGAAGGCCACCACCTGCTTCCAGTAGCCCTGGATATGTGGGCATGCCCAGAGGAGATGATAGAACGACCCAGGGTCTCGGTTGCAAAGGGAACAGGTGGGGGACCTCTCCCGATTAATTCTGTTAAGCCTGAGTGGTGTAAGATAAGCTTGATGTAGGATAAATATCTCCATCAGCCTATCAGGTATCCTGGGTGACACTGACTTACATGCTTCAAGAGCCTCACCCCAATCCTCATCCTCTATGTTACCACAGTGCCTTTCCCATCTCGTCTTGAGCCTATAAGCTATTTGTGTTGCTATAGGGGTGCTTATTAGATTATAAAAGATGGATATTAGTTTTTGTGAGTCTGAACATTTAATCATATCCACCAGCGGGTTGGAAGCCAGTGTAAGAAGCTGCTGAGGGAATTGTGTCTGAATCGCGTGTCTCACTTGAAGGAACCTGAAGAACATACGGTTTGGAAGTGCAAATTCAACTTTCAGCCTGTCATATGTCTTAAGGGCGCCCGCCGCAAGTAGGTGAGATAGGTAGAAAATACCCTGTCTACTCCATGCCTCTGTATCGGGTACCCGCATCAATTCAGGAAGATTCTTACTATGCCAAAGAGGAGTGTACTCATTATACTGTGATATGTCGACTTTGCGGGAGGCCAGGTCCCAAACCCTCCTATAGTGATGCAGGAAAGTATTATTCTTTTCTCTGCCCTCTCCGCCTCCTGCCCCAGCTATTATTGTATATATTGGGTCAGCTATGCACCGAATCCCCTGTGAGCACATGAGGGTAAGGAATCTACCCCTATCTGTTTTGTCTAGATGAAAAATGTTAGATAGTTGCGACGCCAAGTAGTAAGCCCCGAAATCAGGTAGGACCACACCGGCCAGGTCAGTGGGGTTTTTAAGGAGATGCCAAGCCAATTTATGTCTGCCCTTGTCCCATATGAATGGTTTTAGTAGGGCATCAATAATTTTAAACTATTTTAATGGTATGTATACTGGAGAATGCCAGGGAACATAAAGGACTTTAGGGAGAAGGATCATTTTTATTAAATTGATGTGCCCCATTACCCCTAAAGGCAACTTTGCCCAGACCTTGATTTTATTCTTAATTAAGGAAAATAAGGGCTCTAAGTTATTCACGTTGTAGTCTGACAAGGTATTTGTAACCTGTACTCCCAGATATTTTATGATGCTAACTCGCTGGAGTGGAAGCAGGGATTGGACCTGGGACAGAGGAGTGGAGTCAAGCGGGAGAACCTGAGACTTTCCCCAATTAATCCTTAGCCCAAAAAAGGACCCAAATCTCTCAATCGTCTGAAGGGCTTCTGACAGGGATGTCCCCGAGTCAGACAGATACAAGAGGGTATCATCAGCGTATAAGCTGACTTTTTCCTCCAGGTCTCCCATCCTCAACCCTTTTATTTGCCTGTTTTCCCTAATTGAGATGGCTAGAGGTTCTGTAGCAAGGGCATAAAGTAGCGGTGAGAGCGGGCATCCCTGACGTGTGCCCCTGGTGAGCTGGAAGACATCTGACAGCCAACCATTGGCCACCACTCTGGCTGTGGGGCTCTGATAGAGTAGTTGGATCCATTTAAATCGGGGACCAAACCCAAATCTGGTCAAGCACCTCCACAGATAACTCCACTCTACGGAATCAAATGCTTTGGCTGTGTCCAAAGTCACTACTACCCTTTCCCCCATATTATCATGCTGGGCCTGAATGTTCATAAAAAGTTTTCTAAGATTAAAGGAAGTATTTCTGCCAGGCATGAAGCCGGCCTGATCCGCATGCACCAGGTCCGTGACCACCTGATTGAGGCGAAGCGCCAAGGTCTTAGCGAGAATCTTTACATCCACCTGCAATAGTGAGATCGGTCTGTAAGATTTTGGCACATGCGGATCCTTGCCAGGCTTGGGTATAAGGACAATAGTGGGTTCCCGCATGGTGGGTGACAGTGTAAAGGTATCAAAAATATGATTATATAGGGCAAGCAATTTAGGTAGAAGGATTTCACTATATTGAGAGTAGAATTCAATAGGCAGGCTATCAGAGCCCGGTGCCTTGGACCTGGAGAAACTGAAGATCGCCTTTGTTATTTCATCTGAACTCAGCGGGGCCTCAAGCATATCCACCTGTGACTGAGAGAGTTGCGGAATAGGGAGGTCCAGCAGGAAGCGATCTGCAGCTTCGGTATCGTGAGAGACCGTGGTAGTATACAGAGATTGGAAATATTGGTGAAAAACCTCAGTCACACCTGGAGGGTCTGTAATAGGTACTCCCGAAGGGGTATTCAATGAGATCACCACCGGGGGTTTTTCCTCCTTATGAGCCATGTAGGCTAATAATTTACCCGCCTTCTCCCCATGTTCAAAGATTTTTTGTTTAGCAAAAAAAGTCTCCTGTTAGCCGCTTCATAATGTAACTGATCTACTGCTCTAGTTTGCATTTTGAGGAGAGAAGCGTTAATTAAGGAGGGGTCCACTGTAAACTGGCTTTCCAGCTCAGCAAGCTTGGCTAGTTCCCTGTCTGTATGTTCATGAGTTTTAGTTTTAAGTCCATTAATATATGTAGTGAGGGTAGATATAACATGAAGCTTGAATGCTTCCCATATGTTTATAATGGACGAGGACTGGTCATTATCATAAAAGAATCCAGACCAGGCTGTCTCAATCCCATCCGACTCCGTAAAAAGAGAGAGTCAGAAGGGATTCAGACGCCATCTCACCGGGGGCCCAGACATGTGCAGGCTTAGTTTGATCCAGTAGGGGCTATGGTCTGAGAGCAGTCTCGGGCAAAACGCAGCCTCCTGAACTCTAGGTAGTAGCATCTGGGAGGCAAAAATAAAATCAATGCGAGACATTGTGTTATGGGATGTGGGAAGGGTGAAGGGTTCGCCAGGTGTCCATCAAATGGAATTGTGAAAGGAGTCTGGCAAATCTAGTTTGTCCGCAGTTGGCGTCTACCCGGGCAGGGCGAGAGGCCCTGTCCAAGTCCACATCAAGAACTGAGTTAAAATCTCCCAGCCAAATTGCCTGAGACATTGGATATCTAGCCATGAACTCCAGGCCCTCAGTGACCACCCCTGTGGAAAATGGGGGTGGGACATAAAAGGCCAGGATAAGTAGCAGCTCCCCGTGTATCTTAGATTGCATAAATACATATCTCCCTTGTGGGTCTGTAACTAGATTGCATAGTTCAAATTGCACATTCTTGGCTATGAGTATGGACACCCCCCTGGCGTGCAACGAATAAATCGAATGACAGGCCCAGCCAATCCATGGACGTCGGAGAGCTAATTGCATATTACCATCTAGGTGTGTTCCAACCAGGACCGTAATCTCCGCTCGCTGTTTTTTGACAAAGGAGAGAACTGCTGCCCTTTTAATTTTGTCCCGTAAGCCCCTGACATTCCATGTCATGAACTTAATGGAAGGCATAACTTTAACTACATAAGAGATGGAAAAGTATGCATGTGCAGTCCCCAGGTGCGCCACCAGAGGGAGTCCACAACCCACATAGCATGAATTCTAGACTAGGGGAGCCATTATGGCATAAGCTAGTACTGAAAGTGCCGTTATAAACACATAAGGCAGAACAGAACACATAGGATAACCTTACATTAAAGGCAAGTATAGTACACTGTGCAAAAACATTGAAAAACCGCTCCCCCCCACCCAACCCGGCAACAACCCCAACCGTTGCTGGTATAATCCCAAAACCTTAACAAGGAAAGCAGGTCAGCTGTCTTCAACGCAGCCGAGAAGCAGACCAGTCCCAAAGAGAACCTTAGACATGTTGTCCTTGTCACCGAGACATATTTGTGCGGTATTGGATCATTTTGGTTATGCTTACTCTGCGAATGATATGTCTGGGTGACAGTAGAAATCAGCAAGGGTTCTTCAGACAAAGTCCAAGTCCTCTCCAGGAGTGCAGTGGGGGCGATTGTTCACTGCACGTATTTAGCACATAGTAGGTCCGTTGCAACTCCGGTATAACAGTAATCCCAGTGTTTAATGCTAATGAAACAAATAGTTAGTGCAGCCAAGTGTAGCACATGAAGTCACGCAATCCATGACAAAAGCTCATTGGAGGATCACATAGAGACTTGCGACACAACAGAGCCAGTAAAGGAGGAGTTAACATGTCAGAGGGGACATCTCGCTCCCCTGATCCTCTGTGCTCCTCCGGTACAATACATAGTCACATCAATGAAGGGTGTTGGCACCCGCGGAGGGGTACATAGTGAGACTCAGACAGGTCCCTAAAGCATGGGAGGGAGGGGTTCAGTGTGCATGAACAAAGTTTGCTCTGGTTCCTTGAACGGGGTAGAACCCTGCCTCAGTGAATAACAACATCACAAAAGAGTTCGCTGCAGCTCCTATGAGTGTTCGTGAATGCTGTAGATATTATCAGTCATGTCCCCTCCTGTTATTGCCTCGGGCCTCTAGCCAGGAGATGGCATCCTCAGGCTTCTCAAAAAAGATGGCTCGGTCCTCGTCCTCCACGCAAAGCTGTGCAGGGAACAGCATGGAGTATTTAAGGCCCTTGAGCCTCAGATTTCTTTTAGCCTCTGCAAATTGCTGCCGTTTCTTTTGTACTTCCATGGAGAAGTCAAGAAATATGGCCACCTTTACATTAGCCAGTGCTATATTACCTTTGATGTGAGCCATGCGCAGTGCAGCATTTCTGTCCTTAAAGTTCAACATTTTAGCAATAAACGTGCATGGAGGGGCCCCCTGAGGCGGCGGTCTAGCTGGCATTCAGTGGGCTCTCTCAACCGCAAAAGTAGGAGAGAAGGCCTCTCTGCCATAAGTGGTAATAAGCAGTTGCTCGAGGAACGTGGTGGGGTCCTTCCCCTCAGTCCCCTCTGGCATGCCAATAAAAAGCAGGTTACATCTGCGCAGCCTATTCTCCATATCATCCTGCTTAGTCATTAAAAAATCAATTTGCTTTTGCATTCTATCTGAGGCCGTTTGCAGGGGGGGTAATGCATCTTCTACATCTCCCAACCACACTTCATATGTGGTAACTCTCTCTTTGAGATTGTGAAGATCTTGTCTAATAAGAGATATGTCAACTTTTACCTCTTCAATCCTGGCTGTGAGATTAGTTTGAAGGGTTGTAATTGCCTCAAGCACTCTGTCCATGTCCGTTCCGGCCGCCTCTTTCCCCACGAGGGCTTCGGCGCCATCTTCCCCAGCACCCTCCTTCTCCTGCCGGCGGAATTTGTTGAACTTGGCTGCGGCGTCAGGCTTGGGTATCGTGGGAGCCATACTGCCCGGGGAATGTCCACACATGTAGGAGTCTGACGTTGGGTTTTCCAGCGGTGTTCGGGCTACAGGATCAATAAGAACAGGAGTAATGTATGGAGCTCCTCTCTTGCACGTCCTACTCAGGCCACGCCCCCCCGTGTCTCTTTAACTGACAATTACGCGGTCATGCTATGTTGTACCCAGACAAAATTGATATCCTTTTTTTTCCCACAAATAGAGCCTTCTTCTGGTAGTATTTGATCACCATTTTATTTTTTGTGCTATAAACAAACAAATAGGCCCTGATTTACTATACTTCCCAAATCTACTCCAGCAGTGCCTCCCAATTAAAGGCAATTACAACTTCAGCTCTCACAAAAGGGAGTAAATTAACTCACATGCGGCGTCTATTTGCCTGTGAAGATGCCTCTCAGGTCACATGTTCTAAGTGCCTGATGTTGGCTGGAATTGAACCTGTGATTTCAGAATTCCTCCAGTTAATGCTTGTATGCAAGTTCATTGCCATAAAAAAAAAAAAAAAAAAAAACATTACCACCCCTCTCTCTAATTTTAACAGCCTTAGCCCTAGGGGAAATGTCTGAATAGAAAAAAAGTTTATAATTTTTTTTTTTTTTCAGGAGCAGTGGTTTTAATAATGGTTAGGCTGGGTTCACACTAGTCCGATTCTCGGACCGACATTAGGAGCACAAGTTGCATTACGTCACAAAAACAATGGTTCCCTATGAGAGCTGCCTTAACTGGTTCGACTTGTGTTTTTCAAAAGTCGGACCGACTTTGAAAAAGGTTCCTGTACTACTTTTGTCCGACTTTGATCCTACTTTAGCCCATTGAAAGGCATTGAAATCAGATCAAAGTCAGATTAGTGTCTTCACTGATCCGACTTTGGCATGCAACTTATGCTCTGGGGATCTTGAAGGGGAATTCCATGCCCAATTTTTTTTTAAAAAATGGCATGGGTCCCCCTCCAGGAGCATACCAGGCCCTTTGATCTGGTACGGATTTTAAGGGGGAACCCCCACGCCAAAAAAAACGGCATGGCGCCCCCCGAAATCCACACCAGACCCTTATCCGAGCATGCAGCCCTGCAGGACAAGAAAGGGGGTGGGGATGAGCGAGCGCCCCCCCCTCCTGGACCATACCAGGCCACATGCCCTCAACATGGGGAGTATGGGTGCTTTGGGGCAGGTGGGGCTCTGCACCCCCCCACCCCAAAGCACCTTGTCCCCATGTTGATGAGGACAAGGGCCTCTTCCAGACAACCCTTGCCGGTGGTTGTTGGGGTCTGCGGGCGGGGACTTAGCAGAATCTGGAAGCCCCCTTTAACAAGGGGGCCCCCAGATGCCGGCCCCCCACCCTATGTAAAGGAGTATGGGGTACATCGTACTCCTACCCATTTACCTGGAAAGAAAGTGTACAAAAAAACACACTACACAGGTTTTTAAAATATTTTATTAAATCAGCTCCGGCATCTTCTCCCCTCTCTTCTCCCTCTCCGGTGTCTTCGGCTCTTTTGCGGGGGTCTTCTATCTTCTGAAGGGTCTTCTTTCTTCGGCTCTTTTGCGAGGGTCTTCTATCTTCTGAGGGGTCTTCTTTCTTCAGCTCTTTTGCGGGGGTCTTCTATCTTCTGAGGGGTCTTCTTTCTTCTCCTTCTCTGCGGCGTCTTCTGCTCTTTTGCCGGTCTTCTCCGCTGTCCCCTTCCCTCTGTTCTTCTTCTTCCCATGTTGACACGACGCAAGCTCCTTCAAGAATGCCCTCTCCGCTGTGTGCTGTGCCTTATATTGGCATGGGGCGTGGCCAACCGATGACATCACCCAGAGGCCCGCCCCATATGATGTCACATCTTGGGGTGGAGCTTTGACATCATATGGGGTGGGGCCTCCGGCTGATGTCATTGGGTGGCCAAGCCCCATGCCAATATAAGGCACAGCACACAGTGGAGAGGGCATTCGTGAAGGAGATCGAGTCGTGTCAACATGGGAAGAAGAAGAGAGGAAGAACAGAGGGAAGGGGACAGCGGAGAAGACCACCAAAAGAGCAGAAGATGCCACAGAGAAGGAGAAGAAAGAAGACCCCTTAGAAGATAAAAGACCCCCGCAAAAGAGCCGAAGACACCGGAGAGGGAGAAGATGCCGGAGCTGACTTAATAAAATATTTTAAACACCTGTGTAGTGTGTTTTTTTTGTAAACTTTCTTTCCAGGTAAATGGGTAGGGGTACGATGTACCCCATACTTTTAAGTCCCCGTCCGCAGACCCTGACAACCACCGGCAAGGGTTGTCGCGGAGAAGCCCTTGTCCTCATCAACATGGGGACAAGGTGCTTTGGGGTGGGGGGGTGCAGAGCCCCCCCTGCCCCAAAGAACCCATACTCCCCATGTTGAGGGCATGCAGCCTGGTATGGTCCAGGAGAGGGGGCGCTCGCTCGTCCAAACCCCCTTTCCTGGCCTGCCGGGCTGCGTGCTCACATAAGGGTCTGGTATGGATTTCGGGAGGGACGCCACTCCGTTTTTTTTGCTGTGGGGGTTTCCCTTAAAATCCGTACCAGACCAATGGGCCTGGTATGCTCCTGGAGGGGGACCCATGCCATTTTTTTTTTTAAAAAAATGGGCGTGGAGTTCCCCTTCAAGATCCCCAGAGCATAAGTCGCATGGTATTGTCGGGTCCCTGTTCACAAAAAAACGATTCAACTTTGACCCTATGTAGAACCGTAAATCGCACAGCAAAGTAAGATCAAAGTTGGACCTTTTTTTGTCGGATAGTGTGAACTCAGCCTTAAAGTGACAAAAAAAAAATATTCCTTTAACTACTTCAGCCCCGGAAGGAATTCACGCTTTAGGACCTGAGCACTTTTTGTGATTTGGCACTGCGTGATAATTGCGCGGTCGTGCGACGTTGTACCCAAACAAAATTTGCGTCCTTTTTTACCCACAAATAGAGCTTTCTTTTGGTGATATTTAATCTCCTCTGTCATTTCTGATTGCTGCTCTAAATAAAAAAAGAGCAACAATTTTTCAAAATAACCATTTTTTCTTAATTTTTGCTAAAATACAAATCCAATTGTAAAAAAATAAAAATCATTTTATTTACTTGTTTTTGGCCAATTTATATTCTTCTTCCTTTCTTTGTAAAAAAAAAATCGCAATCAGCGTTTATTGTTTTGTTTGCGCAAAAGTTGCTGCGTTTAGGGATGATGCAAATTAATTTCTGGAGTTGTATTTTTTAAATTTTTTTACTATTAATGGCGGTGATCTGCGATTTTTAGCGGCACTGCAATATTGCGGCAGACATGTCGACCATTTAGACTTTTTTTTGGACCATTGGCATTTATACAGCGATCAGTGGTCTAAAAATGCACTGCTTACTGTAGAAATGCCATTGGCAGAGAAGGGGTTAACCTGATGAGGGTTAACTGTGTTCCCTATGGGGAGTTCTAACTGTATGGGGCTGGGCTGCCAGGGGGAGGGGAGTGATCACGGCTTCCATATACAGGAAGCCTGTGATCACTGCCCTTCCCCCTCTGTCCGAACGGAGATCCGTGTTTACATACACGGACCTCCGTTCTTTCACTGCAAAGGGGCCATCACGGGCAGCCAGTGGCGATCGAGCCTGCCCTACCCACTCCCTGCCCCCCCAGAACACAGTGAGCGCGTGAGCGTGCCTCCAGCAGCATGTGTGCGCTCACAATGCTAGTCATCGCAGCTGCCGTCAGGTGAGGGTGATTTGCGATAACGAACCACTTTGCCGCCATCACGCTGCGGTGGGCGGGCGGTAAGTGCTTAAATATTGTGCTTGACGGGTCCCCTTAATATGGATCTCTGTGATGTTTAGAACAGTGGCACCGCAAAATGACATTTGTAAAGGAAAAATTGTCATTCAAAATCGGTCATGGCTGGAATGTATTGCTGGGTCCCTGCAATATAGATAAAGATCACTGAAAAAGCATTGCGTTGGGGTCCCCCCCAGTCCATACCAGGCCCTTCGGGTCTGGTATGGATTTTAAGGGGAACCCCACACCAAATTTATAAAAAATGGTGTTGGGCTCCCCCCAAAATCCAAACCAGACCCTTATGCGAGCATGCAGCCCTGGCATGGCAGGGGGGTGGAGACGAGTGAGTGCGCCCCCTCCGAACCTTATCAGGCCACATGCCCTCAACATGGGGAGGGTGCTTTGGGATCTGGTTTGCATTGTGGGGGGACCCCAACACCATTTTCCCAAAATTTGGCATGGGGTTCCCCTTAAAATCCATACCAGACCTGCAGGGCCTGGTACGGACTTTTTGGGGGACCTCTACCCAAAATTTCTGTTTAATTTTGGTGTGGAGTTCCTCTTAAAATCTATGCCAGACCCTTTTCTGAGCGTGCATGCACTGTATATAGTCTACACAGTGGTGTAGTGGTTAGCACTTTCGCCTGGGAGCAAATGGGTCACTGGTTCAAATCCCAAGCACAACACTACCTCCCAGGAGTTTGCATGCTCTCCCTATGTCTGTGTGGGATTCCTCCAGGTACTCCAGCTTCCTCCCACACTCCAAAGACATGCAGGTAGGTAAATTAGATCTTGTTTAAATTGGCCCTAATATATGTATAAATGTGAGTTAGGGACCATAGATTGTAAGCTCCTTGAGGGTAGGGACTGATGTGAATGTACAATATATATGTAAAGCGACAGGGCTATATAAGTCCCTGAAATAAATGAATGCAGTGTATTATATATACCATACTGTACATATATATGCCACTGCCTAACCTTTTGCTATCTCCGCAAATGTTTTCACTATATTCGGCCTCTGTGTAAGTGGCCTTATATAGTGTGGGTGTGGACTCAGACCCGCTGAGCAATGATTGGCCAAAGGTACCCTTCCTTTGGTCAATCATGGCTCTCACAGCAGAGCATGCTGTGGTTGGCCAAAGCGCATGTACATGCTTTGGCCAATCAGTGGGCAGCATTCCCCCACAATTTCACTGCATTATGGGCCATTCAAATTTCCCACCAGCACCCCATAATGTTCAGGATTCGGCAACCCCCCCGATGTTCGATTCAAACATACTTTTGAGTCGAACTGGGGGACCATCCCTATTGACCATGGATGTACATCTCGAGACACTAACATAAAAGATGGGACAAAAAATGTCTCCATTTTTAAATACATTTTTACACTTTTTAGGTGAATGGGTATGATGTACCCAATACCCATTCACATGGGGGGCCAGGATCTGGTGGCCCCCTTGTTAATGGGCACTTCCACATTTCGATCAGCCCCCCCAACCACCACGGTTGTCGGGAAGAGGCCCTTGTCCCCATCAACATAGGTACAAGAGGCTCTGAGGGGGGTGGGGGGGCAGGCAGGGCCCCCCGACCCCAAAGCACACACTGCCTCATGTTAAAGGTATGTGGCCTGATTTGTTCCAGGAGTGGGGCAGGCCCTCACTTGCCCACCCCCCATCCTGACCTCCAGGCTGCATGAGCAGAAAGGGTATGGAGCATGGGGGGAATCCCCCAGCGTTTTGTTATAACATTTGGAGTGGCCTTCCCCTTAAAATCCATCCCTGAGCCAAAGGGGTTGGTATGGATTTGGGGGGACAATACATTATAGCCACAAGCAAGTTGAACTTACATTTTTGATCAATGTAGGGGGAGGATGTGGGAGCTATATGTGGTGTGGGTGGGGTTCATTGATTTATTTGGCATCACCACACAATTGCTTGCAGCCCATGTGCACACAGCACTTCTTGTTTCCAGCCACATTACACTTCCTCCTGATGTATATCTGTAAGGACTATACAAATATAAATGAGACGATGACTTCTCAGTGCTGGTTCACGCTAGTGCGATACGGGAACCCTGCGAATTCCCACATCGCACGCGACTTAGCTAGTTCACACTGCCATATACAAACTGCCAAGTGTGTCAATAGAAAGCTAATGATACCCCCAAATCAGTTTGCAGATCGCACTGCAAACTGCAAATTCGGACAGGAATCGCATTGCATGGATGTGAACACCCATGTGATCGGATTCTGCTGCGGAACAAAAAAGGGTCCTGTGCGAGTTTGGTCAGGGTGCGATGGAAATTCAGCCATACTATCTGTATGGCTAAATTTGCATAGCACAGATCGCATGTGATTTGCACTGAAGTGCGAATCACATCCGATCTCGGACACCGCAGCAGTGTGAACTGGTCCTGAGGAGGTAATCCACTTCCCCAAAACCACCACCCCCCAAAACTAATTTAAAAAGTTACAAATGAGAACAAGCAAAATCAATTTCATTTTATTTTGCCAACACAAGTATGTACATATTTACTGGCATTAAAGTATTTGCAGTATATACACATTTAGCAAAACAGTTAGCAATTGGGTTCGAAGGGCCCTACTCATAGGAGCTTACAATCTAAAATTGGACTAAACCTTACAGTGGTCAATTTTAGTTTCACCGTCCATAACTGCACACACATTTCATAAAATGACTAAACACCCACATGACATGCAAAATTACAGAAAGAAAATTAACAGTCATTCTAACAAAGCATTACAACATAACATTAAAAAAGGCACAGATTAAACCAAGAACCCTTGGCTATGTTCTTCGGACCAGTATAAGTCCAGGACAAAATTCTAAAGCCCCGTACACACGGGACGACGATCGCACGTACGATCGTGTCAAATCGTATGTTGGCTGTTGTATGTAGCATACTGACTGCACTACACGATCGTAAGACCGCAGAAAGAACGTTCAGGTGCATGTAATTAGCATCCGGCCATTCCTGACTTTGGAGCATGCGTGTTTTGCACAATACAACTTTGTTGTACCAACTGCTCTGTACACATATTACAATGGTCGAATGAGAGCTTGTTGGTATGACCAAGTTTTCTAGTCTGCTCATACAACTTCCTTGTACGACCGTCGTATGTTCGACTGTTCAAATCGCGCATAAGAACGATCAATATCACATACAACGGTCGTTAGTACGACTTGTTGTATGAGATCGTGGTCCCCTGTGCACGGGGCTTAAGTCAGTGCTTATCAACCCCGTCCACAAGTACCCCCAACAGGTCATGTTTTCAGGCTTTCTATTATTTTTCATAGGTGATTTGATCAGTTTCACTGCCTTAGTAATTACCATAGCTGTTTCATCTGAGGGAAATCCTGAAAGCATGACCTGTTGGGATGCCTTGAGGACTGGAGTTGAGAAACACCGATCGAAGCAACAGTTTTCTAACCAGATGAACCTGTGCAGTGTAAACCCTACAATTTGAAATGTCCAAGTCCCTGGCTGCTGCTTCCAATTTAAAGTCCCAAAATAACTTGCTTACATTACAGACTATTTGGACAAGAGATAAATAAAATTCCAGCTTGTCTTTGGTGAGAAACCCAACCAGGTGTTTATTATAAACTTCAACACAAATATTAACATATCCAGGACGTGAACCAGCAACCTTTTGGGTGTCAGGTGGTTTTGCTAGCCATTAAGCTATTGAGCAGTGAGCAAATGTGTTGTCCATCTCTGTGGTGTATACCAGCCCTAAGTCCATAGCTATGCTCAGTATCACAAGTAATATACAATAGATTGTCCTAAGTAGTGGGAAATGTGCCTTTACACACACATGAACTATAATGGCAGCCCAGGGTTCAGTATAGAGTTGGGCCACCATTTGCAGCTATAAAAGCTTCAACTCTTCTGGGAAGGCTGTCCATAAGGTTTAGGAATGTGTCTATGGGAATGTTTGACCATTCTTCCAGAAATGCATTTGTGAGGTCAGGCACTGATGTTGGATGAGAAGGCCTGGCTCGCAGTCTCTGCTCTAATTCAGCCAATAGGTGTTCTATCGGGTTGAGGTCAGGACTCTGTGCAGGCCAGTCAATTTCCTCCATACCAACCTCCCTCATCCATGTCTTTATGGCCTTTGCTTTGTGCACAGTCATATTGGAACAGGAAGGGGTCATCCCCAAACTGTTCCCACAAAGTTGGGAGCATGAAATTGCCCAAAATGTCTTGCTGATGCCTTAGGAGTTCCCTTCACTGGAACTAAGGAGCCAAGCCCAAGCTCTGAAAAACAACCCCATACCATAATCCCCCCTTCACCAAATGATTTGGACCAGTGTACAAAGCAAGATCCATAAAGACATGGATGACTGTGCTTGGGGTGAAGGAACTTGACTGGCCTGCACAGAGTCCTGATCTCAACCAGATTGGACACCTTTTGGCTGAATTAGAGTGGAGATTGTGAGCCAGGCCTTCTCATCCAACATCAGTGCCTGACTTCACAAATGCACTTCTGGAAGAATGGACAAATACTCCCATAAACAAACATCCTAAACCTTATGGACAGCCTTCCCCAGAAGAGTTGAAGCTGTTATAGCTGCAAAGGGTGGGCCTACTCAATATTGAACTCTACTGACTAAGACTGGGATCCCATTAAAGTTCATGTGCATGTAAAGGTAGGCATCCCCATTGCCTAGCTAGTACAACTGGTATATCTGGCAAGATTTGCAATGGTGGTGGAACCCTCCTACACATAAATACTACATTTAGACATAATTTAGGTAAGGCCCTGAGTCATGTTTAACAATATAGAGGACAAACAACATCTCTACATGAAGTGACATGCTTGAGAATCAAACCCAGGACATTTGCAATGATAGACAGGACTGCTACCTTTTAAACCACAGGGTTTACACGCATCAAGTCCTACTACACATAAATACACAGATACTGCATGTCTAGGAATATACAGGACTTACATTAGTCAGGAGTAAATCTTCTAAAATTTAATCTGTGATTTTTGGTGGCTGCGTGAGCATAGAATATATTAATTATTATAAAATAAATGATTATATAATAAAACAATAATTATATTAAAGTTATCCTCAGATTTTTGGTAATGACATTTTTATTTCTGATGTTGGTACACATCACATTTTTGGGGCTCAAATTAGGATCATTTGAAAAGAAAAAAAAAATAGGAATAATTTTAAATTTCAATAAGCAATAGTATTGTTTGTGGTTTGTAAAGACATCTGTGTGAGTTTGGGGAAATATTTTTGTGACATGG
>BLSH010412561.1:76206-96499 GCA_018402905.1 Glandirana rugosa
GTGTCTCTTCAACTCCCGTAGTTCGTCTCCAATACACAACTCTATACATTACGTTAAGACCCTTTATGCTCATCATGACGCGTCGGATAACGTCACATGATTATAACTGAGACGGGGATCACCTATACCCCGTATAATGGTATATCTTTCGAGGATAACGACTATTTAATAAATTTATCACTACTCTATATATTATATTATATTTCACGTTCAAATCAAAAGTTATAAAAATAACTCAAATTGTATATAGAGTTTGGCCTCATTTATATCTACACTTAACAGGAAGTTAATAGTATTACTCGAATGTCTCTCTACACTACGGCATCTGTATTTGAATGACAATGTTATCCAGCGTATGTATTCTATATGTTAAACTCAATAAAAATATTGAAAACTAAACTTGCACTTTATATTATATTATATATCTCATCACTATTTAAATAATTTATCAGCAATAGGAGCTTTCTATATGGTAATATGCCCCATATCCACTAGGGGCAGAGTCAATATTAGTACACTGCAATAGGCTGCGCAGTACTACTCGTATTTCCCAGAATTGCATTACATATCTCAACACATAACCTCTGCTTGATGCCCTCAACTTCTCTGTGACCCAAAGATTTGGCCTTCATCATGTCATCTTCCATGTAATGCAACTTACCTCTCTCTCCAATTCTGGCTTTTTGGCATAGTGGAGACTTTGATCAACATACATTATTTCTTATGGTACTTAAAATGATATCACTTAATGCCCATTGGGTTTACATCCCCTATAAATGCAAATCATTATGGATGGAAGCAAAATCTTTGTAAGGAGATGTTCTGTGTATCCAAGAGTCTCACTTTTTGAAGGACAATCCTCCTAAATGTTCCAATAAGGCTAACCTCATATGATAATGACCAATGCCCCTGAGAAAAAAAGAGGAGTTTTCATAGCTGTCAAATGTTCTGTAACCTACTTAAAGCTTGACTCAGCAGAGGACCCCCAAGGTCGGTATATCATCTTAGTGTGTAGTCTCAACAACATCACCTACACTATAGTCAATGTATATGCACCAAATACTGGTCAAGCCCACTTTCTAAGAAAACTGCTAAAAAAAGTTAAACAAATGCAACAAGGGCTTGTGCTATGGTGTGGAGATGTTAACTCTCTCCTTGATCCCACTATAGATATCACTGCTGGTAAATCCTCTTGCAACCAACATCTATGTCATTTCTGGCAAGAAGCTGGACTACATGATGCATGGCGGTGCCTTAACCCTACAGAAAAGGACTTTACCTTTTTTCTTCAGCTCATAAATCCTTCTCAAGAATATATTATTGTCTAACAGACCTGCATCTATTATATAAAGGGTCTTGTGCTACTATCCACTCCATTACTTGGTTGGACCATGCTCCTATCTCCATTACACTGGGGGAGGAGCATGCTGTCCATCCAACTACTTTGTGGTGCAATAAAAGGAGAAGCTTAAACCTCAAATACAAGAATATTTTCAATTGAATTCTACTTCTGAATCTAATGTGTTTAACATATGGTGTGCATATAAGACAGTTGTAAGGGGTCTATTAATCCAAATAGCAGCAAGAGAAAGAAGGCAGAGGATGCAAGCTGTCAATTCTCTACTGGGTAAAATTAAAACATTTTAAATTTAAATCTTCTATCACTAATAAAAGTTTTACTGATCTTCTTAGGTGTAGACAAGAGCTCCACCTTTTATTGATATCTGATCATGAGAAAGTCTTGAAGAAAGTAAAAGCTAAATTCTACGCTCAAAACAATAAAGCTGGCAAATTTTTCGCAGGTTACCTTAAAAAAGACAAGGGAGATCAAACTTACCTTTTATACATAACTAGAGTTGAGTGGACACCTGGATGTTCGAGTTCATCGGGTTCGGCCAAACCTCGTGAAACCGTTCGGGTCTGAACTCGATCCGAATTTGACCCCGGACACTGAATCCCATTGAAGTCAATGGTGACCCAAACTTTTGGGCACAAAAATGGGCTGTAAAAAAGTAATGGAAAGGGCTAGAAGGCTGCAAAAGGAAGCAAAATGGGGGTAAGAGTAGGGCAAGTGCCCTGCAAACAAATGTGGATATGGAAATAACTTAAAATCAACTAAAAAAAATAAAAATGGGAGGAGGAGGTGAATGTGGAGTAGGAGCCTAGAGGTTGACTAGGCAGTGACCGTGGCAGTGTAGGCGGAAGTGGTGGTGGTGGAGGAGGAGGAGGAGGAAGAGGAGGAGGAGGTAGCCAACACTGTTTTTTGTTTGTTTGTTTTTTTTTAGAATTGGGGTAGCCCCCAAAATATTGAGACATATTCAAATAAAAAAAAAGGATACCAATGGCTGTGTGAGGCCGGTCTAAATGTCTATTCTGCACAAGGTACAGACAAATCTTGTAGGGTCCATGCCTGGTTCATTTTAATAAAGGTTAGCTTGTCCATGTTGGCTGTGGACAGGCACCTGCGCTTGTCTGTGATAACGCCCCCTGCCGTACTAAAAACACGTTCAGGCAATACACTGGCTGCAGGGCAGGCCAACACCTCCAAGGCATAAAGGGCAAGCTCAGGCCATGTGCCCAATTTGGAGACCCAGAAGTTGAATGGGGCAGACCCATCAGTCAGTACGTGTAGGCGTTTGCACACATACTGTTCCACCATGTTGCTGAAATGCTGCCTCCTGCTAGGACGTTGCCTATCAGCTGGTGGTGCTGTTTGTGGTGGCGTGCTGCTGACAAAGCTTTTCCACATTTCGGCCATGCTAACCCTGCCTTCTGAGGTGCTGGCGGTGCAACAGCTGCGTTGGTGACCTCTTCCTCCTCCTCCTCTGCCTTCGCCTTGTGCTTCCACTGAGCCCCCGGTGTCATTTGGGAATGCCCTCAGCAGCGCGTCTACCAGAGTGCGCTTGTAGTCACACATCTTCCGATCACGCTCCAGTGAGGGAATTAAGGACAGCACGTTGTCATTGTACCGGGGATCCAGCAGGGTGGCCACCCAGTAATCAGCTCAAGTTAAAATGTGGGCAATTCGGCTATTGTTGAGCAGGCACTGCAGCATGTTGTCGCTCATGTGTGCCAGGCTGCCCAGAGGCAAAGACAAGCTGTCCTCTGTGGGAGGTGTATCATCGGTGTCCTCCGTATCTCCCCAGCCACGCTCCAGTGATGCCCATGAGCTGTGTTGGGTGCCACCCTGCTGTGAACACGGTTCCTCCTCCTCCTCCTCTTTCTCCTCATCCTCCGCATCCTCCAGAACTGTCCCCTGGCTTGAAAATGTTTGACCGGAGTGCGCATGTGCGGGAGCTCCAGGATGGTCACCTAATCCGGAGCTCCGCACCTTCACCCTCCTATGGCACCATAAGCTTCATCCGACGACGCTAAAGAGAGCAAGTTCAAGGGGGTCCTTTCCCCCCAAGCTCCCCACAAGCCTAGGACACAGGACAGCAGAGCGGCAGCGCCCCCCCCCGAGTTCGTCCGCAACATCGTGGTAGCCACTGGGTGTACTAAGATGGCCGCGACCGCGTCCTAACGAACACAGCGGACCCAGCTCAGTGTTCACAATTGCGCTGGTGCAGTCAGCCCTGTCAGGACCAGTCTGCCGGCACATCCAGGGAGAAGGTTAGTGGAGCAAGCTGATCCCTGTGCCTCCACTAGCCCACACCAGCAGCAACAGAGACAGCTGGGTGGACCAAGATGGCCGCCGTGAAGGCCTAAAGTGTTCCATGTTCTCCAAGACACCTGGTAAACACTTCAATTTACCCTGCAGAGACTCAAGGCAGCCTCCCAAGCCTCCTGGGAAGTCATCAGAGCTTGAGCTCACTAATATAGAAGTATTCATAAGCTCTCTCAGCCCCTCACCCCACAAATTTAAGCTCCACGTTGTGGGCCTGTGACATCCCCATCCATCCCCGGAGCCCGTCCTGATTCCACAGCCCAACGGTTCATTCCCAGAGAGGGAGATCCGGTCCCTAAGGCAGGGCAACATCCCCCCTGCATGTCAGCACCGACCGCAAGGAAGGACCTGAGTCTCCTTTTTGCCGCGGCCTCTTCGCAGGGGTGTACCGGGATGGCCGCAGCTCCGGCCATAGCTTCAGGAGGCATGGAAAGCCTCCGTTCGGAGAGCCTTCATTTGGAGAGCCCTGGACACACTATACGCCCTGATTCTAGGCAAGTGCTCTCCCCTGCTTTGCTGACTTACACCCCAGGGCCACAGGGAGGTTCCTTACAGCTCCCCTTGCCATTTCCCTCCTCCACAGAATCACTACTAGGCCGAATCCAAGGGGAACTTTCCTCTCCTCCATTGGGGCCTAACAGCCCGGCTCTAGCTTCACCCAGCCCCCCCAGCCATAACATTTCTTTACAAGTGGAAGACCTCTACCACAAATTCTCTTCTCTTCTAGAAAGGGGACTAGCAAATACGATAGCCACTATAACTGGAGAGATCAAATTGGATTTTCAAATGCTGGGGGTCCGGATTGAAGCAATCGAGAACAAGCTGGACTCAACTACGGCAATATCTAATCAGAATTCAGATCTTATTGGCTCCTTACAGGATCAGCTAGATACGGCCCTATCAAGAATCGACGACCTGGTAAATAGGTCTAGACGATATAATTTCAGAGTGAGAGATCAAGGATATTCCGGACGCAATACAAAACTTGATCACCAACTTGCTACCGGATACTCCTAAACACCGTTTAGAACTGGACAGGGCCCACAGAGCTCTGGGACCCCTTCGGAAAGATGGCATCCCGAGAGACATAATTGTCAAGCCCCATTTTTACGCCATAAAGGAAGGGGTCATGAAACAGTCCAGAATCACCGCCAAGATCCGACCTTGCACCATCTACAATTCAAAAAAGGAGAGCTTTGAAACCCCTCCTGGCAGTGTTAACGGAGAAGCAAATCAAATACAAGTGGTTCTTTCCATTTGCTGTTAAATTCTCCCTCAAAGGTCGGGAGTATGCATTCTCTTCTCTACAAGAGGGAGAGAAACTTTTCCTCCATCTAAAGTTGATCTCTCAGGAATCCGGTATGGACACCTCCAACAACACCAGCTCGTCTAAGAGACAGTCTCCCACCAGCCCTAGGACCCCTCTCTGGAAGAAGGCCAAGTCAAAACGAGCGAAAGAAAATGGCCCCCCATGACTTGGGTCCCAGGCGAAAATTATAGGGCTTCTAACTTGCAGGACTTCTGCTCTGGGAAAACGACTATTCCACAGCATTCCCCTTTTGTTTTTGGTCCCTATATAACTCTTAACCATATTATCTTTTGGGGCCTCCACAGACTTTTGTCCCTTCTTAGCCTCTAGTGAGAGCCTTGATCGCATAACCCTTTTGATATGGATCTGATGCACCATGAGTCAGTTAACATTTATTGGCATTTCAGTCTGATTGTTTTTTTTTGTACTAGAGACTCTCTAGGGTGGGGTGCACTAAAAGGTTCTCCTATACTCTTCGGATTTCATGTTCCATCCTTTTGGGTCCAGGCCCCTCGCTGGGGGTCCTGCCCTGTGGAGGCTTCCCTCTCCCTAGTCTCGGAGGGGGGGCCTTCACGGGTTGGGACCGGAAGGGATGGCAACTATTCCTCCCCAGGCGGGAGGCATCTAAGGCTAGTGGTCAGTTCCAAGACCTTATATTAGATTAGAATCTACGTTGTCATACTTTATTATTGTTCATGACATTTTTTTTCACAGGGTCCCTGGGCGGGTGGTGGCCCACTTGCGCCTCTGCCTATCTCTCTGACCCCTCGAGACAGTTCAGAGATGGGCTGTCTGGTGGTAATAGCCAGACTTTTTGGTCTCTACCAAAGGGTACCCAAGGGGCTCTATTTTTTCTCTCCCCTTGGCCGCATTTCCCTTAGTTGGAGAAAATGGCCCTTTTCAGGGCTACCTATCTGTCGAGATTGGTTCACAGTGTTTAATATTCATTTTGTGGTATTTCTGGTTTCACATTTTCTTCCTCATCTTTTTCCCTTCTTTCTTTCTAGAGTGGATGCTGCTCAGTGCTCTGTCGTCAGGACGAGATATGGTTCCCCGGATAACGGGAGTTTCCTGGGAAGGGTGAGTGACCTCACTAACAGAAGCACCCACTGCTCCAAAAATGATGGCTGACCTCCCACAAATCCCTATTAGGATTGCCACCCACAATGTTCAGGGACTTAACTCCCCCATTAAACGCAAAAAGATTGGTGACCATTATAAATCGCTGAAATTAGACATCCTAATGCTCCAGGAAACTCATTTTCCAGCCCGATTCAACCCTAACTTCCTCTACCCCTATTTTCTGTGCTTTTTTTTAGCTAACGCTGAATCTAAATCAAAAGGAGCAGCTATTCTATTCTCTAAAAACTGCGACTTCACTTGGATCTCAGATGTAAGGGATCCAGAGGGCAGGTATATTATAGTAAAAGGTACTATTGATGGGCAATACTCTGATTTCGTACTACGCCCCCAATAAGGGTCAGCTGAAATTCTTCCAGAAAATGTTAGCGGTCCATTCCCCCTTGTTGGAGGGCACAATAATTTTCGGTGGGGACTCTAATGTGGCCTTTGACCAATCACTAGACAAATCCAGACCCCTAGGCAGCCAACTGTTGTGCCCAACTAAAGTCAGTTTATGAACAGCCAAACTTCTCCACACACATAACTTAATTGATGTCTGGAGGGATAGGCATCCTTCTAGCAGGGATTTTACTCACTTCTCCAGCCCCCACAACTCGTATTCTAGAATTGGCCACCTGTTAACTCCCTTCTATATTTTACCATCCATATTGGATGCCCACATTTATGACACAGCCCTATCGGACCACTCTCTAGCGTCGATGTCTATCCGCATCCAGTCCAGAATGTTTCCTAGACCGCACTGGAGACTTAACGAGTCGTTACTGACCGACCCAGTAATTTCCACTGAAATAGATAAAAGTCTCCAAGAATACTTCTCCACTAACTTGACAGGTGATACCTCGGTAGAATCAGTCTGGGCTGCCGATAAAACCTTTATTAGAGGTAAATTCATTCAGTTAGCATCCAGGATTAAAAAGGAGAGAGGACTCTCTTTGAAGAAGCTGGAGGAGCCTTTCACAGCAATTAAAGCAGAACACAAGGCACACCCCTCGCGATCACTTCTAGATAAATTAGATAAGGTGAAAATAGAGCTTAATCTAGCGCTCACGACGAAAGCAGAGAAAGCCATCCGCTGGTCTAAAAACAAATTCTATACTCAGGGTAATAAAATGGGCTCCTATCTGGCTAGGAAACTTACTTCCCCTGTATAACATCTATCTATGCCCAAAGTTGGGGTGGACGGTAACACCCTTCCTCCAACCCCAACATAGTTATTAGGGCCTTTCAAAAATACTATGAGAATCTTTACAGCCCAGGGACAGACGAGAATGCAGAAACAATAAACCGGTTTCTTGGCGACATCTCTCTACCCCTTCTCTCAGACCAACATAGAAATTTAATGGACGAAGCAATCTCAGAGGAGGAGGTGATGAAGGTCATCAGGGATCTCAAACAAGGCTCGGCCCCTGGGGCCGATGGCTTCCCGGGCCCCTACTACAAAACATTTGCCAAAACACTGGCTCCTCATATGATGCAATTCTTTAATTCTAAAATGAAAGGGGACCCTATCGAGATGCACCTAAACACTGCATACATCACTGTGATCCCTAAACCTGAGAAAAACCCAGAAGACATAGACAATTACCATCCTATTTCCCTCATAAATAATGATTTGAAAATTCTAACTAAAATAATGGCGAACCGGCTAGCATCTTTTATTAGTCAATATATTGACAAAGACCAGGTGGGTTTCATCCCTGCTCGAAAGGGTCCCGACCAAGTTAGAAGGGCAATTAATATAGATTCCATACTTCAATCTAATTGGACAGGAGGATCGATCCAGAGGGGGATGTTGCTCTCCCTGGACCTATGTAAAGCGTTTGCCTCAGTCTCATGGACTTATCTATTTTGCCTTTTGAAGCATTGGGGATTTGGGGAGAGGTTCTTAGGCCTGATCAGAGCACTCTACTCTTTCCCACAAGCTATGATTAAATTGCATTGATTCTACTCCAAATCCTTTCCGATTAAAACAGGCACTAGGCAGGGCTGCCCATTATCCCTGTTACTCTTCGTTATTGCGATAGAGACCCTTGCCATGCCATTACAGAAAATCAAGGTATCAAAGGGGTACAATGCGGACAGCAGGAACACAAATGTGGACTGTTTGCTCATGATCTACTAGTCTTCATATCTTCCCCGATGTCCTCTCTCCCCTTACTATGTGGGTTCCTTGAAAATTTCTCAGAGATATCGGGGCTCCGGGTTAATTATTCTAAATCTCAAGCCATGAATATCTCTCTACCTCCTGAGATAACTGTCAAGCTTAAGACGGATTTCAAGTTCAGGTGGAGCGACACCTCAATTAAATACTTAGGGATCAACCTCACGTCTAAATAAGAAACCCTTTATGGTAGTAACTACCCTCCGATGTACCGCAAGTTCGAGGATGATCTCAAGCATTGGTCTAAGCAGGATATCTCATGGCTGGGGAAAGTTAATTCAATGAAAATGACCTTGCTACCTAGACTCCTCTACCTTTTTCGCTCTTTGCCAGCCCCAATCCGGAAAGATCACCTTTCCTCTTTTCAAAGCAAAATCCTCACATTCATTTGGGGGAACGCAGGGTATAGGATCCCCCAACAAACTCTATTTCATCATAGGCGAAGGGGAGGGCTAGGTTTACCCCATCTAGTGAGATATTTTCAAGCCGCCAGGCTAGCCCAACTGTCTTCTATTTATTCTAGTCAGGAGAAGCAGGACTGGGTACGGATAGAGAGGCAGGCCACCCCGCGGCACACATTGGACTTTCTCTTATGGTGTCCCTCTATTGATAGATCTACAATTTTAGCCCCTACACTCTCCAATGAGCTGGCTCTCCGGTATAAAATCAGACATATCCCCTCCTTAGTGTCCTCAGTCAAACCGTTAGCACACCTCTTTAATAACCCGGATTTTCCCCCGGGGTTAAATATTAAAGCCTTTCAATGGTGGCTAAACAAGGGGCTGTTCCGCATAGGTCACTTCTTCACGGCTACCGGCCCGATCACTCTTAAATACTGTGTAAACAAATTGGAGCTTCCAAACTCAGAGAAATTTAGATTTTGCCAAATATCCAATTTTCTTCATAAAATTTGGAGGGATAAACCACTCCCCCCTAATTTTACTGATTATGAATGCTGGTGTGGTCAGCCATCATTGCAGAAGGGTGGTATCTCGGTCATCTACGAAGCACTCACTCTTCCCGTTAAGAAATCAGCATTTATGATTTACTGGGAATCAGATCTTCAGTTTGAATGGGAACTGGATAAATGGCAAGCTGCCTGTTCCAGATCTTACAAAGGCATCCTGAACACCACTATTTCTGAAGCCAGTTTAAAAGTTATGATGAGATGGTATCTCACGCCAGCTAGACTGACTATATTCTTTCCAACTGCTGACCCGCTATGCTTCAGGGGGTGTCTTCTTAAGGGCACCATGGCCATATTTGGTGGGAATGCCCAAGAATACGGTCATTCTGGTCCAAAATATTCTGTATTATTCAAAAGGTAACAGGATGCAAACTACCAAGGTCCCCTACTATCGCCCTTTTAAATGAATACATCCCCAACTCTACGAAAACCAACAGGAAATGAATTCATTTTATATTGCTGGGAGCCAAGATTATGATAGCGAGGGCGTGGAAACAAGAGCGCGTTTCTCTAAAAGCAGCTATCTGGAAAATCTCCTGGCTAATGACACAAGAAAGGTTAGCTAGCATCCTAACAGACAATTTGCACAAATTTGAGCTGATTTGGGAACCATGGGCGACCTTCGTGGGAGTCTCTCTAACTCCTGGCATTCTCTGAGCGAACGACAGAGTCAGCAGCTATCTAGCTAGACCCACTCTCTCTAAGACTTTCCTCCCCTTTTCTTCTCCTTTCCATATTCTTTTACTTTCTTTATCTTGCTCATTATGCTTACTGCCACCTCTCTGTTCTTGTGGGTGGTAGGGAACGCAAGCATAAGATAGATGGTTAAAGCATTCACAGTGGTTCTTATTTAGATCCAGCGGAGACAACTCTAGGATATGATTGGAGATTGTGTCCCTCTGGAGCGGTGCTGTGGGGGGGGGGGAGTCTTCATCTCTCGGCACAGCATGTTCCCATCGGGGGTGCCGGGGGACTGGGGGCTCCTCCCCTGGGTATCTCCAGTTCAGACACGCCTAAAGGTGGTCTTGATAGGGGTTGCCATACCTATGGAACCCGAAATGGAGGGCACCAATTTAGTTACAAGGTCTCTGACGAAGATCGAACTCTACCTACACTCTGTTCTTATAAGCTATTATAATTGACTTTTTCTTTCAATAGTTTTTTATTGAAAAAAATATTGATTCACATATAATGTAAACATTTTTAACCACTTAAGGACCGGAAGGATTTCCAGCTTTAGGACCGGAGCCCTTTTTGCGATTCGGCGCTGCGTCGTTTAACTGACAATTGCGCGGTCGTGCGACGTTGTACCCAAACGAAATTTGCGTCCTTTTTTTCCCACAAATAGAGCTTTCTTTTGGTGGTATTTGATCACCGCTGCGTTATTTCTGATCGCCGCTATAAACAAAAGAAGAGCGACAATTTTGCAAAAAAACCCAAATTTCTTACTTTTTGCTAACATACAAATCCAAAAAAAAAATATAAAAAAACATTTTTTTTCACCGTTTTTGGCCAATTTATATTCTTCCTCATATTTGCGATAAAAAAAATCACAATCGGCGTTTATTGATTGGTTTGCGCAAAAGTGGCCGCGTTTACGGATGATGAGAATTCATTTTTGGGGTTTTTATTTTTTTTATTTTTTACTAGTAATGGCGGCGATCTGCGATTTTTTGCGGTACTGCGATTTTGGGGCGGACATGTCGGAACGTTTTGACACTTTTTTGGGACCATTGGCATTTATACAGCGATCAGTGCTATAAAAATGCACTGATTACTGTGTAAATGCCATTGGCAGTGAAGGGGTTAACCTGCAGGGGGCGCTCTAAGGGTTAAGTGGTGGGCGTGTTCTAACTGTAGGGGGGCTTGCCTAGCTGGGGAAGGGAAGTGGTCACAGCCTTCATGTACGGGAAGGCTGTGATCACAGCCCTTCCCCCTCACACAGAGCGGAGGTCCGTGTTTACTTACACGGACCTCCGCTCATTCGCTCCGGGGGGGGCATCGCGGGTGGCCGGCGGCAATCGAAGCCGCCGCACCCGCTCCCTGGCCCCCCCGTACACAGTGAGCGCGCGCGCGCGCCGGGTATGACGGCGATTTGCGTTACAGAGCCATTCTGTCGCCGTCAATTGCCGACCAGCGGTCGGCAAGCGGTTAAGTATACACAATAACAGCTTATCAGCATATTCAACACTCTAGGAATAGTCAAGACCATTGTGAGTTCAGTCTCTTGCTCACTTGCATAATAAACGAGAACAAGAGAACATTTAAGTATCTATAGTTACGTAATCTCTAATGTAATTAAGACAATCTTTTAAGACCCACTGGGCCCTTCCGTGCAGAGCCACTCCAGGCACCATGATGGGCACGGAAGTGTTCCTCCGCAGGGAAGAGCCAACCCTTAGTCCACAAACAGGGTGAACTATCAGAATTTAAGGCAATATTGAAGAATAAGTGCACAGAACCTTAAACTACGGGTCTCGCCAGGTTTGTATGGAGGTATCAGTGAAAAAGAAGAATGGAAAGGACAGAGTTTTTAGAGGGGAAAGATTGAGGAAGAGGCGTGAAAGAAGGTAGGTTTACAAGAACCAGTTAGTCAGAAGAGGAGCCTCTCGGGTCATCCGGAGAGAGAGGTTTCATGAGGCTGTCGTTGTTCCCGGTAAGAGCGGGGCTTGAGTGAACTGCACCCAGGGCTCCAAAACCAAATCAAATAGCTGCTCCCTATCCATCAGGGTGCCGGCTATCTTTTCTTGAACCATTATCCACATAATCTTGCGCTTAACCGCTGACCAAGGTATCGAGAGTTTTTTCCAATATTTTGCTATGGTGATTTTGGAAGCTGTGAGTATGAAGAGAGCAAGCCGTTGAGTGTGTTTGCGCACTTTTTCAATGCGATGGTTCAGCAAAGCAATCTCCGGGGTCTGCGGGACCGCCACCCCAGTGATTTTACGTAGTACCGCAAAAATTTTGTTCCAGAGGCTCCGCATCCGAGGGCAAGTCCACCAGATATGTACCATTGTGCCCGTATGGGAGCATCCTCTGAAACAAAGAGGGGAGACGTTCGGAAAGATCTTGGCCAGAGCATGCAGAACCCTATACCACAGTAAAATAACTTTGATATTAGCTTCCAAAAGCGAGACGTTCATTATCCCTTCGGAGGAGCGAAGAAGGCAAGAGTTCCACTGCTCAGGATTCCAAGAGCTGTTCAACTCCCTTTCCCATGCAAGAGCATATGGAGTTTTAACACTGTTGTCAGCCAGGAGTGAATAGATCAGTGATATCCCCCCTCTCTGGTCCGATATATTAGAACACTATGATTCATATGCTGTAACTGTAGGAGGTTCCGGTTTAGATGTCCCTATTGAGTGCAGATAGTGTGAGATCTGCAGGAATCTGAATCTCTCCGAACCGGGCATCTCAAGTTTACTGGTGCAATATCCTAATGTGAGAGGGCCCGCGGAGTTAAAAAAGGGCCCAATCCTATATAGACCCTTATTCAGCCACCATTTGAATGCCTGAATATTGCAGCCTGGAGAGAATTTAGGATTGTGGAATAGATGGGACAATGGGTGGAGTGGTGATATGAGAGAGGGAATCTTATGTAGACGATCACATAGCGCCAAAGAATGTGAGAGAGTCGGGGCCATAACTGCTGGGCGAAGATTTGATGGCATTCACAGGAAGAAGTCAACTGTAAAATTGGGGATTGCTTGCCTCTCCATCAAGATCCAATCAGGTTTAGCGTTACGTGTGTAAATCATGGAAAATTGCGTCACTTGGGCCGCCTGATAATACCACCATAAATTTGGGACTCCTAACCCCCCCTGTTTTCTGAGGCGAAATAAGATATTTTTTGAGCACCTGTGCCCTTTGGAACCCCAAATAAACCGGATGATTTTGGACTGGAAATTTAAAAGGTGATCTTTTTTGATAGGGATGGGAAGAGACCTAAACAGGTAAGTTAGGCGGGGCAAAAGCGTCATCTTGACTGCATTGATGCGACCCATCCATGATAACTCAAATTTGGCCCAGGAAACCAGCTCTTTGTTTAATTCTAGGTACATCGGTGGGTAATTAGCCTGGTATAAGGACTCAATTTTGGGAGTGAGGGTAATTCCTAAATATGGGATGGATATAGGGCTCCAGCTAAAAGGGAAGTGCGTCTGAAGATTAGCTACCATATTTGGGGAAACCGAGATATTAAGTGCCTGAGATTTATCCAAGTTCACCTTTAGACCCAAAATATTTCCAAATCTGTGAAGCAAGGCGAAGATGTTTGGTGTGGAGACGAGAGGGGAGGTGACAAAAAGCAACAGGTCATCAGCGAAAAGAGCACATGTATGTTCCCCTTCCCCGCATTGAACCCCTTTAATATCCGAATTATGTCTAATCGCTATCGCAAGTGACTCAATCGCTATTGCAAATATTAATGGGGATAAGGGGCATCCTTGCCTCGTACCCTTCTCGATTTGGAACCTATCTGAGTAATACCCCTGTAGTTTAACCTGTGCACTGGGATTCGAGTAAAGGGAGTGAAGAGTCCCAAGGAATTTCGGGCCAAACCCCCATTTAGTAAGGACTTTGAAGATATATGGCCACGTGACCGAATCAAAGGCCTTCTGGATGTCAACGGAAAGGAGAAACCCCTCCTGAGGAGCTCCACCGTCCCACCGAGACCTCAGCAAGGAAATTACATTAATGGCCCTTCTTATTTGATCCGGACCGTGTCTCCCCGGGATGAAGCCCGCTTGGTCTTTCTGCACATATTGGGCAATGAAGGAAGAAAGCCTGTTAGCCAAAATTTTGGTTAATATCTTTAGATCATTATTGATCAGTGAGATCGGTCTATAGTTACCTACCACGCTTGCATCCTTACCCAGTTTTGGTATTACAGCGATATAGGCCATGTTCAGGGCTCCATCCAGGGGAGAGCCGGTCTTTAAAGAGTTAAAAAATTTGGCCATATGAGGAGCCAAGGAGTGTGAGAATTTTTTATAATATATAGGTGGGAATCCATCCGGCCCCAGAGCCGATTTTAATTTGATACCCTTTATCACCTCTAATATTTCGGATTTGGATATTGGGTCTTCCAATAATTCCATATGAGATTTCTGGAGTTTTGGTATAGGTAAATTGTCTAAGAAATTGTCTAAATCAACTTCGGGGCATGAGTTACGGACTTTATACAGTTCTATATAAAATTTATGAAAAGCTTCCATGACATATTTCAGATTCTGAGAGAGAGTGCTATCCAACGTTCTTATTTTCGGAAAGTTGTGGCTTTGGAATCTGGGGGAAATTTTAGTTGCCAATTTGGTACCGATTCTATCTTTGTAGAGATAGAAGCGGGCTCCCGCCCATCTCATTTGTTTTTCTGCTTTGGTGGTTAATGCTAGGTTCAATGCCAAACGAGCTGATTCACGGTTTTTCAGAGTAATCTCTGTGGGAGATCTTTTATGAGCCCTACTCAACTTTAGAAAATCCGACTGAAGTTTGGTTATATTTGCTCCTTTCCCGTTGCAATCTAGAGGAGGTTTGAATAAGTAGTCCTCTTATTACCACCTTATGCGCGGCCCATAGGGTTTCTGGGGAGACCATGGGATCAGCGTTCGTCCTAAAGTAGTCCTGGATTGCTTTGTCTATTATTGTGCATTGTACTGGGTCGCTAAGTAAAGCTTCATTAAGACGCCACGAGAATTGGGATTGAGAGCCTAAACCCCATCGCGTGGTCAGTACAACCATCGAATGGTCTGAAATAGAGCAGTCTTTTATTATAGCTTTAGTCGCTAGAGGGATGTTGGGGATTGGGAGGAATATGTGATCTATTCTGGCATAAACTTGATGGGGAGCAGAGTAGTGGGCGTAATCTTTAGAACGGGGATTCATTTCCCTCCAGATATCCACTAGGCCCAAACTATGAAGTAGGTTGGCTATATGTGTACTCTGCTTGTTGGGTTTCCTCCTGCGGGAGAGTCCCTTACGGGACTTATCCAACGAGAGGTCAAAGGTCAGGTTAGTGTCCCCCCCCATGACCAGGATCCCTTGAAAGTGGGGTTGTAGCTTCTTGACCATAGACGAGAAGAAACCAGCCTGACCACTGTTAGGTGCATAATATGAGACAAAGGAGTATAGCACTCCATCTATTGTCCCCTTAACCAGTAAGTATCTCCCCTCCGGGTCACTATGAGACTCCGTCAGGGAGAACTTGGTGTATTTGGAGAAGCAGATTGCCACTCCCTTGGTTTTATTATGAGCCTTAGAGAGGTAAAATTGGGGGAAAAAGCTATGCAAAAAGGATGATTTAAAGGAGGCTTGAAAGTGTGTTTCTTGCAGTAGGATGACATCTATTTTATTAGATTGGTATTGGTTAAAAAGTTTTCTTCTCTTACATGGTGAGTTCAAACCCTGCACATTATGTGAGCAAATACGGAGGGGAGAATTGGAGTTATTATCCGCCTGCATGAACCAGAAGTGGGGGATACCCTCTGATTGAAAAAGATAATCTTACCCTGGCTGACAAGGTGATGAGCACTCGCCTCCCAGAACATCTCTCCTCACGCGATGGATAGAGATTCCCGGATGACCTCGAGAGGAAGGAAGAAAAAGAGAAAGAAAATACAAAGAGCGACTTCACTGTACCTGGAAGAGTCAAGAGAACCTGGTTAGAGCCAATATATGCATCCGAAACAGCTGAACAGTGTCGAACAAGAACAATAAACCCTTTACCCCTAGTGACAGGGGGGGGGGACCCATCCCTCCCCACCACCCAAACAACCCCAGAAAACCTTCCCTTAAAAGGGGAAGGTGACATTATCCTAGGGTGGAGCCTGTCAGATCCACACAGGGATAAGTTGAGGCACATTAAATCCCCTCCAACCAACCCGCTGATAACCATATAAATGAGAAACTATGTTTTTCCGATAACGCCCGACCTCAGACGGGCAAAAGGCATCAAACCCATTAGTTAGCCTCCGTCTCCTACAAGAGACGGAAGCCCCAGTCAAAATTCCGGTCCACCCCACCCCCCCTAAAAAAAAAAAAAGGGGGGGGGAGTGTCCAGAAAACCTTTGTTGAGTGAAAGAAACATCAAAAGTCTCCAGGATAATAATTCAGCAGTTCTGCAACAACTGTTGCTCATGGATAAAGAAATCTCCCGATAGGTGTACATCAGGAAAAAACATAAGTTCCGACCGAAATTGGGAAAGTAAGACCTTCCAAAAGATGGGGCACAAGGTAGCATCAGATCTCTCAGGTCAAGGCGGTTTAGCTTCCTTTGATCTCTTGGCCTGTTGCCTCTGCCATAGAGGAGCAATGGGACTTGGCGGTGGAGGCCGCTTGGATGAGTTCAACGCTTTGGGGAGAGTGGAGGAGGAAGGAGACTGAGAGATTAAACCCAGGTGTAGAAGAATGCGTTCTCCTTCTGCAAAGGATGAGAAGCCAAAAGCCTTGCCGGCATGGGAGAAATTTAAACGGAAAGGGAACGACCACCGGTAGGTTATGGAGTGCTGAGCCAGAATCTGGAGCAATGGTTTCAGTGATCTCCGCCTCTGGATAGTGTATGGCGAAAGGTCAGCAAAAATCTGAATAGCGTGACCATGGAGGGTGAGCTGATCCTTGTTCCGTGCTTTTCGCATCACCTGTTCCTTGATCTTGTAATAGTGGGGTTTAACCACTATGTCCCTAGGGAGACCGTCCGGGCGAGGTGTTTGAAGCGCTCTGTGTGTGCGGTCCAGCTCCAGGTGATGATCAGAGATGGTGGGGATCAGGTCCCTCAGGAGGGAGCGAACTTCCGCATCAATGTCCTTAAAGGATTCAGGGAGCCCCCTGATTCTAAAGTTATACCTACGAGACCTGTTCTCTAGGTCATCTATCTTGTTAAGTGCAACATCCAGTTGCTCATGCAGCTCTTGGATGCGGTCTGTGTTTTGATTAGCTTGGGTTATAACCTGTTCTGTCTTGGCCTCTATGGCTTCAATCCTGACCCCCAGCTGCTGAAAATCCGCTTGTATGGTCCGCAATAGACTGGTCGTCCTCCAGCGTCTGTTCCTGTGATGCATGTGCCGGCGCCATCTTGTGATTCGGGCCTCCTGAAGCCCCGGCCTCCAGTTGCCGGGAAAGGTCCCTCTGCGGGAGTCGCCATCTGCGGTGACCTGGGAGCTCACCGGGATCTGTGGGGAGTGTAGCGATCCCGAGTCGGGCGGTATCGGAGCTGTAGCGGGATACTTCAGTTGGAGAGGAGCGGAGCTCTCAATGCATGCGACTGCACCGAGCGCTGCCGCGCATGCGCCTCCTATAATTGACTTTTGTGAATCTCATGACTTGATGCTCACCCTGTTAGTCTGATAGACTCCATAGATTGTTTATCTCGATCCCTACCATGCCTCTTACTTGTTTATAAATGATTGTACTACATTCCTTTTTTTGTTTACACTTCTGATATGAATATGTACTCGTTATATGGCTATTGTTGGTATGATTATGACAATCTTTCTACATAAGTTACTTTGTTATGTACGATAAATTTCAATAAAAATATTGTGAATGACTGGCCTGATAACCGTGGAAATGACCCCTCTTCCTCCTCCTCCTGTGCCACATCCTCTTCCATCATCGCCCAAAGTGTTTTTTCAAGGAGACATAGAAGTGGGATAGTAACGCTGAGAACAGCGTCATCGGCATTGGCCATGTTGGTGGAGTACTCGAAACAACGCAATATGGTACACAGGTCTCGCATGGAGGCCGACTCGTTGGTGGTGAAATGGTGCTGTTCAGCAGAGCAGTTTCTTTCAGCCCAATAAATATACACAATCCTCTCTCACCTGGCTACATTGTAGAGGAAATTATAAATGTGGAACCCAGGATTGTCCTTGTTATGCCTATATACACCAGAGCAATTTGTTTTGCTCGGTAGTCGACAACAAACAGTATTCCATTGAGAAATTTTTCAATTGTAATACCACTTTTGTCATCTATGTCATCACCTGCACTCAGTGTCCTGCACAATATGTTGGCAGGACCATGAGAAGGCTTTGTGATAGATTCAGAGAGCATTTGGCAGACATTAGAACGTTGAAGTCAACAAATTTTGCACGGCACTTTAACAACATACATGGAGGAAAAACCACCTCGATGACGGTGCAGGTCATTGAAAAAGCATGCATCAGTTCTCGTGGTGGTAATCTTTTCCGTATTTTGTGCAGAAGAGAGGTGTTCTAGATTCACAGGCTCCGCAGCAGGATTCAAGAGGGAATGAACCATGAGTGGGATGTGCCACATTTTTATGACAATTAGACAACTCATTTAATTTATATTTATTTTTATTTCAAGACATCTGGACTCTCCCCATCTGGCTCATTCCATTCAGTATATTTAGTGAGCTATACAGCATTTTATGGTGCTCCATTATTTGATTATCTTTATGGTCAATGAAGTTTACTATTTGCTTAATCTTAACCACTTGCCGACTGTCAACCGTAGGTTGACGGCGACAAGTTGGCTCGTTATCGCAAATCGCCGTCATACGACGGCGGCCGCGATCACGAGCCGTGCGCGCACGCGTGCCCCCTAGGCACGGGTACTGCAGCGCCATTGGATACAGGGCAGATCACTCCACAGGGCCAGGCCAATGATTTTTGGCCTGGCTCTGTAGATCGCCCCTGCCAATGAAATGTTTCTCTGCCTCTGTAAATGTAAACAGAGGCAGAGGAAGTAAGCTCCCCTTCCTCCCTGAAGCACTTTTCGGTTTCAGAGAGGAAGAAAGAGCATCTAGAAACGTGAGTTGCACAACACTACACTGACACCAGCTCACATAGGCACATTTAACCCCTTGATCACCCCCTGATCGCCCCCCAGTTAACCCTTTCACTCCCTGTCACCCCCTGTCACATTATCACATAGTGCAGCGATCTGATTTTTAGCAATCTCTGTACTTATGACCCTTGTGACGCTAAATCAGTGTTATATTAGGCCTAGTTAGGTGAAAATACCCCCCAATAAAGTTTTTCTAACCCCTTGATTGCCCCCTGTCACCGTAAAAGTGTCACGGGTGACGCTAGTTAGATAGATTGTTTTTCTTTCAATCAGATTACCCGCCGTATATACCTTTTATAGGTTTTAACTCCTGATCGCCCGGCGGTGACCCCAGTTAGGTTTTAGTGTGCGTTAGGGTCAGTGTAAACGCCAGGCAGGGTCAGTTAGCGAGGTACTCTGACACGCACGCACGCACATTAGGTAGGTGTTAGATATTATTGTAATATCTGATCAGAGCAATATCTGTGATCTGATCAGATATATATTAGCGTCCCCCTTAGATTAGGGTTCTAAAAAACGCAGTGTTAGCGGGATCAGGCCAGATCTAACACCTGCGTTTAGCCCCTCCGCCCAGCTCAGCCCACCCAAGTGCAGGATCAATAGATCGCTGTCACTTACCAAACACAACACACATATCTGCAGCCTTCGCAGAGATCACGCCCGATCCCTGCGAATTCTGACAGTGAATTTGGTAGCGTTTGAAGCAGACTCTGACAACCAGGTGCGCTTTTTTGCCTGTGAGTCAGGCTAGTGTACGTTTCAAATTTAGAAAGCCCAAAATGTCTGGCCGCATGTACACTAGCTTAGAGGCCTACAATATGCTGAGTTTGACAGATGAGAGCGATGGGGAAGACTCACTGTCAGAATCAGGCTCAGCATATGAACCTGTAGACAGCATCGGCACCCTGACAGATAGCTCTGATGACGAAGTTGTGGTCCCTGCTAGAGCCAGGCGTACCAGACCCCGTTCTGCTGTCACAGATGTGCGTGAACCGCAGGGCTCTCGTATGCAGCAGAGAGCAAGTACTAGTGCTGCTACCCATTCTGGTGACCTGGCGAGCACCAGCGGCCTAGTACCCCCTGGACGTAGACGAACCAGCACTGCAGTAACACTTGGTGACGTGGCGAGTCCCATAAGTGAAGTACAAGCTGGTGTGGCTAGCACGAGTAATACCCCGCAGCCACGAAGAAGACGAACACAGGCCCACAGAACCCATAGTGCCTTTCCTGACGCGCTTG
>BLSH010412563.1:0-11613 GCA_018402905.1 Glandirana rugosa
AATGGGATAATGAGGGAATAACACACACCTGGCCATGGAACAGCTGAGCTGCCAATTGTCCCATTACTTTTGGTCCCTTAAAAAGTGGGAGGCACATATACAAACTGTTGTGATTCCTACACCTGATTTGGTTGTAAATACCCTCAAATTAAAGCTGAAAGTCTGCAGTTAAAGCACATCTTGTTCGTGTCATTTCAAATCCATTGTGGTGGTGTATAGAGCCAAAAAGATTAGAATTGTGTCGATGTCCCAATATTTATGGACCTGACTGTATATATATGTATATATATATATATATATATATATATATATACACACACACACACACACACACACTATGTTGCCAAAAGTATTGGGACACCTGCCTTTACACGCACATGAACTTTAATGGCATTCCAGTCTTAGTCTGTAGGGTTCAATATTGAGTTGGCCCACCTTTTGCAGCTATAACAGCTTCAACTCTTTTGGAAAGGCCGTCTACAAGGTTTAGGAGTGTGTCTATTGGAATGTTTTACCATTCTTCCAGAAGCGTATATTTGAGGTCAGACACTGAAGTTGGACGAGAAGGCCTAGCTCGCAGTCTCCACTCTAATTCATCCCAAAGGTGTTCTATCGGGTTGAGGTCAGGCCAGTCAAGTTCCTCTACCCTAAACTTGCTCATGCATGTCTTTATGGAGCTTGCTTTGTGCACTGGTCCAAATCATTTGGTGTAGGGGCAATCATGATGTGGGGTTGTTTTTCAGGGGTTGGGCTTGGCCCCTTAGTTCCAATGAAGGGAACTTTTAGGGCTCGTTTACAATTGCTTCAAAACAGGGCGTCAGACAGGCATTGTTAAAGCTCCCTTAACACCAGTCAAACCCCCTGTCACTAAATAAAATGGTTGGCTTACAGTCCTGTTTACACCTTTAGTTGGCTTTGCTGCGCTTCAGCTTCACATCAAAAATTATACCCCATGTAGCTTTAGCCAGGCTTCAAAGCCTCTCCAACGCCTCCATAGAAGTCTATGAGGAAGCTTGTTTGAAGCTCGCTTGAAGCACCTGCAGCTTTTCAGAGGCTGTAATTCAGCTTTAGCTTGGCTTTGTTTTGGAGAAATTGCAGGTGTGAGATATCAACAAACACACAGGGCATCGGCCAAGCTTCAACAAAGCATCAAAAAAGCAACACTGAAGCCTTGTTGAAGCCTCACTGAAACCTCATTGAAGCACTTCCGAAGCCTCAAAAACACATCATAAAAGCTTGTTGAAGCTGTATGAGCTATATTGAGCGTTGAAGCTGAAGCAAGTGTAAACTAGCCCTTAAGGTGATAGCATACCAAGACATTTTGGACAATTTCATGCTCCCAACTTTGTGGGAACAGTTTGGGGATGGCCCTTTCCTGTTCCAACATGACTGCACACCAGTGCACAAAGCAAGGTCCATAAAGACATGGATGAGCGAGTTTGGGGTGGAGGAACTTGACTGGTCTTCAAAGAGTCCTGACCTCAACCCGATAGAAAACCTTTGGGATGAATTACAGCAAAAACTGCATCCAGGCCTTCTTGTCCACATCAGAGCCAAACCTCTGACAAATGCGCTTCTGGAAGAATGGTCAAACATTCCCATAGACACACTCCTAAACTTTGTGGACAGCCTTCCCAGAAGAGTTGAAGCTGTTACAGCTGCAAAGGGTGGGCCAACTCAATATTGAACCCTACAGACTAAGACTGGGATGCCATTAAAATTCATGTGCGTGTAAAGGCAGATGTCCCAATACTTTTGGTAATATAGTGTGTGTGTGTGTGTGTGTGTGTGCACGCGCGCGTGCGTGTGTATATATATATATATATATATATGTATATATATATATATATATATATATATACAGTATATACTGTACATACAGAGAGCGAAATTGAGATAGGAAGTGATATGCCAATTTCGGAACACATTCCTTTTAAGGCTTTTTATTCTGGCTGTGGATGATATCTCCAGTTTACTTTTATTTATAGTCCCCACTAAGTATTGTTTTCTAATTGCATATAAAAAGTACACAGAGATCCGCTATTAAAATAGTATCCCAGATCATTATAATGATTTAAAGACAGATTCACTTTAAATATGGCATTTTTCCACTATTTACATTGACCTGTACCTATTTTTCTGGCCTCCTCCAGTTGATTGTATGTAGCAAGCTGTCCGCCTTCATATTCACACACAGCTCTGGCCTCTCTGTAGGTCAGTTGGTATTTTCCGTTCCGTGATTCTCTGTGATAAACTCCAGCTGCTTGTTCTGGAGAAAATATAAGAAATAATAATTATGATTTTTTTTTTAGCAGCATCCCTTCAAAGCCATTAACCCACCACCAGCATTGCATATCATATTGAGAACGGTATATCTGTGCCAGAAGCAGACAGTGGAGTGGTTCCACTGACGGGGGAGCTGGACAGAAGCCCAGAAGTAGAACAAAGCTTTTTATGAAAATACTCGTTTTGTTACAGTATGTCTTCCACATTTCAGTTTCAGGCAATAATACCTCCTGCAACGTTGTTTGTTTGTTGGTTCCTGAACATTTTAATCTGTAACAAAATGTTTCTTTCAGATCATAACCTGGGAATTTCTCCAGGAATTATACTGATATGATTTATATGAAACATTTATGTTAGACAGAATTTTTTATTTGGTTAGTCTTGTAGAGCAATGTTTGTCGAGTCCCACTAAAATGTTTTTAACATCAGCAGGATTGGTAAAATTTGGTTGCCTTTAGGTCATCAAAAATATTAGCAATCCCCCTCTATTTCTCTCTCTTTCTCTTCTCTGGGGTGTATTTATAAAATCCGCATATCTGTTAATCTAGCAAAACTGCATGGAAAGTCGTTCTTTGCGGATAGGACAAAACCAAATGTTTATAGGGCTATATTCTTTGCAATACAAATGCTTGAAGAAAACTTTGCAGAAAAGAGCGCATTATGGCCAGTAGATGGCGCTGAGGCATACATGAGTATCCTATGATAGCTTTAGTGGTCATAATGGAGTATGGCCAGTAGATGGCGATAACTATAATAGTTATTAAGTATGCTCCTTAGCGCCATGTAATGGCTATAATGTGGTAAATTGCCACATTCGAATTGCAGAGAACTTTCGATTGCGTCCTATTTGCATAGGACAAATTTCCATGCAGTTTTGATGAAAAGCTATGTAAAATTTCTTATAAATACTCGGCCTTCTTTTTCTATTCTATTTCACCCCCACCCCACAACTTTCTCCCCTTCCCAACTCTCCCTCTAATAGCCATCTCACTATCTGTCTTTCTTGCCTATTCTCTTTCTTCCTTGTCTGTCTCGCTCTATGATTCCCCCAAATTGTTCTCCTCCCTTTTAACTAGGATTCTCTACCTCTCTTGTGTTCCCTCACCCTCCGTCCTTTTCTTTCAACTTCTGACTCTCCCAAAGCCTCTGTCTCTAACTCTCCCTTATACTCTCCTTCCACCCCTTATTTTTCTACCTTATTGCTCTTTCTCCTCAGTCCTCTCTCTCTTTTCCTCTCTAGCTTGCTTTCACACTTCACCCTTTGTTTTGTTTTTTTGGTAGGTAAACATGGATGGCTTGAAATCATTCAAATACCACCTACCCATGGACATTCTCAGTGCAGCTCCAGCTAGAATAGTCCTCCAACCTGCTGCTTTTAGGATTCATTCAACTCTTAAGTATTTGTTGTGGTGGACACCTGCACTTGAATATTTTACTGAGGGCAGAGAGTACACAATGCTTTCCACTGAGCTCAGCAAAATGCTTACGAGCAGTGTACCCCATGGGAGTGCTTTTCTAGCTCTGGTTCAGGCCGTCCTCACCCCAACCTGTAGAGCCAGAACTTGGGAGGTCTCAAGCCTCTCATAAACACATACCCTCTCCTTCTCTACCATTGCTCTCTCTCTCTCTCTCTTTTTTAAGTGATCTGGCTGCAGTGAGAAGAATTCTGATGGTTTAGTAACTGTATTTTGTACGTTTGTGTCTTAGGACAGTAACAACATAAGATAGGGTCGAACATAGTAGGACAAACTCTGCAGTTTAGGTAAAAGGACATAGTTTCAAGGACATTGAAGTTGACATTGTGGACAGAGGACAAAGTTTTTATAGAAGGTGTTGAAGATGTCATTCATGTGAAACTGGTACAAACATCCCTAAACAGGGGTGGGGGCTTCAAAACCATCTGTCATTTACATATAATGCTGTTTAATATCTCTGCCCCAGCAATTTGACATGAGTTAATACCTTCAACCATGTAACTCAAGCCAATAACACCTGTTCCAGAATCTATGACATTGTTGAATGATGTAATTAGAACAAAGTGTTTCACAAACTTCCACACCTCCCATAAGGTTCTTTGATAATTAACATGTAGGTGGGGTACAGCATGGTGGGACGGCAATAACACACACAGTCCAAGTGCGATGAAAAAACTTGTATTGAAATAATGTAAAGTCAGTTCACAATAAAACTGGTGGAAAGACAGCCCAACTGAGAACACTCATGGATTCCAACAGCGTGCAGAGAACAGGTTTCAGCTGAACTGACAGTTAGGAGGGGCAGAATGCGGCCTGGCTGTCTCATGCCCAAACCAGAAGATGTCCAGAGAAGTTGGGGAGCCCTATGCTTTCCCATCCTCGTCAGGAACCCTTTCCTGCCACTAGTTCTGTCCCTACCAGGTAGGGTACCTGTCCCTACTCTACTCACTCTCTAAATACATGCCAAGCCTGGGAGCCGGTGCCTCAAAAGGGCTCTGCCTGGCTCAAGATGGCTACTAGAGTCACATGGGGCAGAAGCATTCAGATAGATAGAGTCCCCAGTGACCCAGGAATCCATCGAGGAATCATGTTCCTCTTGACTTATTCTCCAACTGCAATGCTGCTGCAGAAGAGCTCCACCTGCAGTGGAAAAAGTTGACTGCACCTGCCTACAAACATCTGCCTTGGCATTCTTTCTATTTCCTGTGCTTTTCTAACATTATTTAGTAAAAACATGAATGGATGAATCAAAAAAGAAACCTTTCACTGGGTATAATAAATGAGAATCTTGCTTGGAAGGTTAAAATAAATACTTAAGCCAATCATGTGTATATTAAAAACAGCTTTGGAATGATGTGAACATACCAACTAATAAAATGATATTAAACATGTGTGGGATGTAAGAGCCAGTGATATAAAATGGTAGGAAACTACTAATGGCTCTCGGGAATTGGGAGCTCCTAAAACCTCAACTGAGTTCTACAGAAAACAAGTCCATGATGTGGTGACAAATCTGGCAATGCGTAAACTGTGAATTCTGCTTTCAGAGACCTTTAGCCATTATGGCATAAAGCTGCATTTTTGATGAATCAGATCATAAAGACTTGGATCGTGTGTACTATAGCTATAACAGAATTATGACTAATTTTAGAACAATAGTCACTGGTGACAAAGACGGTCTATAACAAAGAAAAGCAGATAAATAGCATATCCGGTGATATCAGCTTAAATCCAGCTATTAACATTTTGAAATTGTTGCCAAGATATTGTAGTATCATGTCTGAAAAGAAATTCATTTTTAACAATTCCCATATACATGGAGATCTAGGAGGCAGGATTTTGGATCAAAGAAGTACGCAGCTGGTCTGTTCTTTGATCTTTGTGACATAAAGTCAAACTAAACACAAAACTATTTTTTCAATTTTGGATAGAGTAGGGGAGGATTATAACCCCCCATCAGGTTTATTTTCTGCCATCTGTGCCCCATTGGGGAGATTTCCTTTAATTTTCTGCCCCATAGCTACAACAGAAAGTGAGATCAGGAATTCTTGGTTGTCATCATGGTTATCAGAACTACTGTCCCCATTAAAGGACGTCTCTATTCCTGTTCGGGTGACAATGATAATGATCACCAAGACACATAGAGGGGATGAATCTGTACAGCGTCCATCAATGAAAATCAACCTACGAACAGAGAAAAGATGGATGAATGGTAAGTCTGTCTCCCCCATTCATAAAGCGCTTTCCATTCAAGGAAGCTATAGTACAGTTTCTATGGATGAAGGGGGGGGGGGTAAAAAAATAGTCAACACTCTTGGGTCCAGTACTTATATTAACCTCTGCAGACCCAGAAGATTACAGATGTGGTACTACGTGTGTGTATGGTGGTGGCGGGTTAGAGGACTTAAAATTCAGCCAACAGACAACCAGAAGCACAAAGTACACTTCACACTAAAAGTAAGTACAGTTCCAGGTGCTGATTTTTTCACTAAACTTAGGCTTTAAATCTTCAGACCTTGATTTGCTGATTAAAAACAGTGATTTTGTATATTTTTTTTTCATTCAGAACAAGCCTAGAACATTTTGGTGAAGTTGCTGAAGAAACAGACAGGCTTCACAGAAACATAGAAGAATGACATCAGCATGGGTGGACTGACAACTCATGTGGCCCGGGCAATAGGAGATCACTGGGCCCCCAGTATCCCCGCCCACACTTAAGACACACCCACACAAAGCCCCACCTACATATTGCACTGCCTACAATATATGTGTTTGATACAGAATTTCTTGACACTATATTCAAAATAAATGTTTAATACGTTAATAAAATAAAGAAAAATAAACTTACATTAAAGAAAGACCAGCAGACTGCCACTCACTACATGTGTGCCAAGTATACAGGGTGTGCTGGATCATCATACAGGTGTACAATGCAAGATGGCAAATAGAAAATGATTGATGCACATGTATAGACTACTCACCTTCCGAATAATACCCCATTCATAAACAGCACCAGATCCTACTGATAGATAATACCAGACCCTTCTGTATACCCCTTCACAAATACAACTAGATCCCCTTGGATTCTTATATCCAAAGTCCCAGATAACACCAGACTTCCTGTACCCTCCCAACTGGAAGATAATACCAAAACCCCTGTAGCCACTATTCTTAGATAACACCAGATCCCTAGACCCTCAAATCCCAGACAACACCAGCCCCTCTAAACCTCCACTGTTAGATAACACCAGACCAGTATCCCCCACTTTTGGAAAAAAACAGACCCCATAAACCCCCCTATTCCTAAGTAACACCAGACCCCTATGTCCCCACTCCTAGATAACACAAGATGCCCTGCATCTCCCCACTCCTAGATAACACCAGAACCACTAGCCCCCCACTCCTAGATAACACCAGACCCCCCTATACCCCCCACTCCACGATAACACCAAAACCACTATACCCCCCACGCCTAGATAACACCAGACCCCCCTATACCCCCCACTCCTAGATAACATCAAAATCACCATACCCCACACTCCTAGATAACACCAAAACCACTATACCCCCTACTCTTGAACATCCGAATAAAATCAAGTGATCCATCAAGTCGGTCCCTTTTTTAAATATTTTTTTTACCTTGTCTGAGTTTAGATCTATGTTTGTTTCAAAAATCTTCTTCTTTCTTCCAAGCTTTATTAGCAGATAGCCAGAGTAAGGAATTGCGGTTAAAGGACAACTGGCATGCTGCTACTCTTCAGGAACTATAGAGGTAGGATTATGCTTCAGCTGCCAGCACGTTCATCCTCTTTTTTTTTTTGTTCAATTTCTAGTTTTGAGTTTTATTATGTGTGAACTGAAATTGTTTGGTGTGGTCATTTCACTACACTGCTTATGGCCATTTTAAGCTTTTCTCTTGGAAATTACAGGTATTTTTATAGCATTGTTATTTTATACAGGGCTTTATCCACTATTTGTTCACATCAGTCCCTGTCCTCAAGGAGCCTACAAACTAGGGTCCCTATTTCACATGCACACACATACTAGAACCAGTTTAGACAGCAGCCAATTTACCTACCAGCATGCATTTGGAGTGTGGGAGGAAACCCGCACTCATATAGGGAGAACATGCAAACTCAATGTAGATAGTGTCCTGGTGGATTCAAACCAAGGACCCCAGTTACCCTCAGTATTTAATCTGGTTGAAAAAAGACATTAGTCCATCTAGTTCAACCAACATAGAAACACAAACACACACATAGAAAACCTCCATATACACTGTCCCATACACACAATTGATCCACAGGAAGGCAAAAAAACCCAGTGTTGCAGATGTGCTAACCACTGAGCCACTGTGCTTCCCAACATTTGATGGCTTATTGTTACCTAAGCCGAGATCTGCAGCCCCATGGTGATCCTTTGGTGGCCTTTTATGGGTGTTTTATGACAAGCCTTGATTTTTTAAACTGAATGAGTGCATTTTTTATTGCTTTTAATATTTTTAATAAATCTCTACACTTAGATGGAGGAGCCCTCTTGTGTTTGTCTTGTTGGACTAGCAACACTACAGGGCTGATTTAGAAAGAATTTTTTTAGCCAATCACTCAGTGAATTCAATTGTAATTCTCATTACATTACACTACAAGGAGATTGTGGAGATCCTTTGGGGTGTAGAAGCCACCTGCCCAGGAACCAGATCATTTACACCAACATCAATATTTTAAATCAGCCTTTTTCAAGCAGGGTGCCTTCAGGTTTCTTCAGGGGTGCCTAAAAATTGCCCCAAAACTGTATACAAACCAGTCAGCGACTCAAGCCTACCTCTTTGGATACACAAAACCACATGTTGTCATTGTGCACCATTACATAGTGTTCTTGTTTTCCCCTCCCCTGCTCCTCTCCATACGCACTGGAGTCACATTAGCTGAACAAGGGTGAAAAACATTGGAATACTAGTCAGTACTAATGTGCAAAGGTGTATTTGTGTTGGAAGAATAAATCACCTGCAATGTTGGGTGTCCTATGTGTGTGGATGCTGTTGCATTATGTAAAAGTATTCGTTTAGTTTTTTGCATTTTAGAATGGGGTGCCCTGAGAGTGTGCATAATTTCAAAGGGCACCTTGACTAAAAAAAGGTTGAGAAACACTGTTATGTTGGCTGGGTCTGACTGTCTTTTGAAACATTTTAACAAGCTCTGACAGTCTTCTAAAATATGTTGGCCATCTATGACTATGACTTGGAACACCATGTCTATTCAAAGAGGAGTTCCAGTCGTTTTTGTGTTCATCAAAAGTCTGCAGCTACAAAAACTGTAGCTGCTGACTTTTAATAAACACACACTCACCTGTCCCAGGATCCAGCGATGTGCTCAGGCAAGATGTCCCTTCCCATGGACTTATCTCCCCGGCGCCGGCACTTCATCTGTGGGCAGCTGGCTGTGACAGCCTGTGGCTTCACAGCTGGGTGCCCACTGTGCATGCACAAGTTGAGCTGCGCCTCCTAAATGGTCTGGCAGTCTTTTGGGACCTTTGACATTACCCAGATTGCCTAGGCAATCTAAGTGGAAGTGCTAAAAATTGCGAGTCCAGGACATTTTTGAATTGCAACGTATAGCTAGAGGTCCACTCTTACAAAACCACATGCACTCATCTGATATCAGTCCTACCTTGCTCCTTAGACCAATTGTGTGAATGAAACCTTTCCTAACAAACTTCATGCTCCGTACGTTTCATAGAGTTCTGAGACCTTCAGTATTTAGGTCTCTTCTGTTGTTCTTACTCCTGAAGCTTTGATGACGACTAACTAGGCAGAAAACAAGTCATGTTGTCTTAGTGATTTAATGGAAATATGCACCAAACGCACACCAGTGTTATCAATGACATCATTAATTAGACTTATGTCAGGAATTATACATGATGTCTTCAGAAAGCTGTTAGGTATGGAGTAAGTTACAGGGTAGCAATCTAGCTACCACATTTCCTTTATTTTTGCCACATTAACACTCCAATATTTTCCACTAGACAGCCAAGTAATTGTAAATAAGAGTAACTCACTTTAACAGCAATATCATGCTTGTCTGACAAGACCAGCGCTTGCCCCAATGATTTTTACTCATTGAAGTAATCGTAAGATCACTGAAAAATGTTCAGTCTGTTAGCACCAATTCTGCCATGAAAAGCCCTTTAAAACTGAACTTTAGGTAAAATCCAAGTTACTTTTGCAGGGGGGCTCACCCCACACTCCAAAAGTTGTCTAGGGGAACATAAATAGAACTTTACTTATCTTATCCCTCGTTTCCCTGACAGCTGACACTCTCCTCTTTTCTTTTGGAGATTGTATGGGCATTTTATATTTCCTAGTGCTTTCCTGTGCCTGGGGAGCCAAAGGTGCTGCATATAACCCGCCATATGAAAAAATAACTGTACACGACCATACTCTTGTAAACTGATGCTTCTGTACATCAACATTTACCAGCGTTTGCTCGTCCAACTTATTTTCTGTACGTGGAAGTTTCATGTGTTGGACGCGCATGGGCAGGTAAATGCCACATACAGTCATTCACTTGTATGGCAGGCTGTATGTGGCACTAGCAGCTCAAACAAATGGCAACCACCCCAACCTGTAACTGCCCTTTGCAGCAAGGAGCACATGGAAGGGCAACCTGCGGCATCAGCAGCTCCCTGGGCGTGGAAAAGGTTGGAAAATTTATACTAGGCATATAAAATACCTTTAAAATCTCTGTGTACATGAAACCTTAATGTTCCCCTAGTCAAAAATGAGTGTTTAACCCTTGTAGTGAGGGGGGAAATTCACTGCAAGGGTAACTTTGGATTTTAGCAGGGAGTTCAGCCTTAAAGAGATCTGTGGCAAAATCCTCCCATAACATACTCTGTCAGTCTGTAAATCAGTGGTTCTCCTCGGGACCCACTAACAGGCCAGGTTTGCAAGATAACTAAAATACATCACAGGTGATATCATTTACTGCTCAGTGATTGCAGTATTCTAGTCTGCATCTCCCCAAGGTAATACTGAAAATCTGGCCTGTTAGTGGGTCCTGAGGACAGGAGTTGTGGACCACTGATCTAAATAATCATACATGCAGTACCCTGCAAGATAATTGTCTTTATAATCAATCCTCTGGCGTCCTAGAGGGAAACGCTGGGAAAATGGAGCCACAATGTGTGGTGCACAACACAAGCATTTGACAGTCCTGGAATTGTTCAATGCTGAAGACACTGACAGAAGCCTCAATACTGGAACAAAGGGGAGGTATTGTAGGAAACATGGGCCAAAGTATAATTATTCTCTCTTCTTCTTGAGTATAAATCTCTTCTCTTGCAGGGTTCTGCAGGTATGATTTATTTTTTACAGGCTGACAGAGTCTCTTTAAAACCTGAACTATGGAATCTGTGCCCAAAAAAGAAAAAAAAAATGGCAAAGGACAAAGGCAGTACTGGGACAGATTAAGCCAGCGTCCAGGGCAAGGATGTGGAACTGCACCCTTTCCCCCACTGTTAATCCATCATGTAGAATGGGCAGGCCTGTACTGGCCATCGGGACTACCGGGAGTTTCCCGGTGGGCCGATGGCTCAGTGGGCCGGCCTCGTCCTCACAGGGTCCCCACGATCTACCCGTCAATCACCGCCAGTCAGCTGACGCCTGACAGGTAGATCGCGGATTCAACTGCAGAGAAGCGCAGGAAGCGGCTGTGTATGAAGTTCTCATTGATGTCACGCTGCTCCCTGGCGGCCCCGCCCCCTCCTCTCTCTTCGTCCATTCTAATTGGCTTGTGACATCACCTGGGATGGATGAGGAGAGAGGAGGGGGCGGGGCCGCCAGGGAGCAGCGTGA
>BLSH010412563.1:26480-40369 GCA_018402905.1 Glandirana rugosa
ATGGCTACAAACCACTTGAGGGATACCTTAGAAAAATCATAAAAATGTCTATGCCACGGTTTGTGTAAAAAGATTTTCATGCGACCTTCAAGGGGGCAGTGCTACATGTCTGAACAAGCAAAAAAACAATTTCTCTTAATCCAGTGCTGGGGGGTGATGGCTACAAACCACTTGAGACATACCTTAGAAAAGTCATAAAAATGTCTATACCACAATTTGTGTAAAAAGATTTACTGTAAAACCGAAGTCCAAGGATTCCAAGAATGGAAAGGGTTAAAACATGGCTGACAGACAATCAATGTTAAACATCATGCTTGATATTGAACCTCAATCTCACCCAAACCTCGGCAGGCTGACTCAGGCGTATCAAGGCCGGTGCTGGGGGCAACCAAAAGGTGTGTAGGTGCCAGATGTCGCATTGGCATCCACCCAATGGAAGCAATGACAGACCACTGGTAGAGCCTGTGAGGGTCAGTGATGTGGAGAGGCCCCCAATGGGCATGGACTAGACATTGAACTGCAAACCGCTGAATGGTGCAGCTGGTGTGGTCAGGTAGCGTGCTGGATGTGACGTCACCAACACAGAGCAAAGTCGAACCGACTCACCACAACAAGACTTTGGATGGAACAAAGATGCAGTTATAGAGCAGATGGGAAAGAGCAGTTATAGAGCAGTTTTCCAGTCCGGTGAGAAGGGAGAGAGAGAGCAGTGCTGCTGCTCTTGGGCACAGCGCTGGATCAAGATTAGACTTATGCAAGTATTTGGAGGGTGGCTGACAATAGAACATTTTTTACTTCAATGCAGAGAATGCATTTAGGTAAACAACTTTACAACCACTTTAATTCTATGGGATGAGTAAGAGGATTAAACTGAAAAATGATATCTCTGCTGTTGACTTACTTATGAGGAATGATAGTGATCAGACAAGGTCTGATTGATCCTGTTACTTATAGAACAGACAGCCTGGTCTATCTGAAGATACCACACACATATAAGCTGGCCATTCACAGTTAGATTTGTGTTTGAACATTCATATGGAAATTCTGCAAGACCAAATGTCAAGACATTCTCTTTCTTGCCTTCATTGAATCCACTAATTTTGTTTAAAGGCCCTTAAAATGCCATCAAGACCTGTTGTTTAAATGGAATCTCAAATCTAATAAACAGGTTTCATTACATTATGTATGATTTTTTTTTCCAAAAGAGAACCACATTCACAGTTAGAATTTTGTTTGCTTTATAAAAAATTTCCTTCTTCCTCCTTTAAATTTTCCTGTCACTGCGGTCGAAATTGAACATGTTTGACTCTACTAGTCATTAGAAAGTGACGGGGATCCATCTCTTAGGCTTCAAGTACACACAGCCTATTATGACTGATGGTGGTCAAAACGTTCCTATCCTGAACGAGATTCTTCCACGTTCAAGGGAGGGAGGTTGAACCTCCAGTAACTGCAGCAGCTCCTAACGATCCTAAAAGCCTATGTGTACATTGACACATAGGCTTTGATGGAGTTGAGCTTAGGAGCTTTGGCAAATAAACGCCAAAAGTTCCTAAACTCAAGTTTAGGAGGTGTAGTGTACATGAAGCCTTAGACAGTTGTCACAGGAACAGGTATCCCCATAAGATGATTTACAGTTGTGCTCATAAGTTTACATACCCTGGCAGAATTTATGATTTTTTGGCCATTTTTCAGAGAATATGAATGATAACACAAAAACATTTCTTTCACTCATGGTTTGTGTTTGGCTGAAGCCATTTATTATCAATCAACTGTGTTTACTCTTTTTAAATCATAATGACAACAGAAACTACCCAAATGACCCTGATCAAAAGTTTACCTGGTCATTTTGGCCTGACAATATGCACACAAGTTAACACAGAGGGGTTTGAATGGCTATTAAAGGTAACCATCCTCACCTGTGATCTGTTTGCTTGTAATTAGTGTGTGTGTAATAGGTCAATGAGTTTATGGACTTCTGCCAGATCCTTGCATCTTTCATCCAGTGCTGCACTGACGTTTCTGGATTCTGAGTCATGGGGAAAACAAAATAATTGTCAAAGGATCTGTGGGAAAAGGTAGTTGAACTGTATAAAACAGGAAAGGGATATAAAAAGATATGATAGGAATATTGGGAATGCCAATCAGCAGTGTTCAAACTCTAATCAAGAAGTGGAAAATGAGGGATTCTGTTGAAACCAAACCACGGTCAAGTATACCAACTCAAAATTTCAGCCACAACTGGACTTTTTGTCAAGAGGAATGGGCAGCTTTACTATCTGAGAAGATAAAGAGCCTCATCCACAAATACCACAAAAGACTTCAAGCCAAAACATGTGGTGTGGCTGTTTCAAGATGCACAATAAGGAGGCACTTGAAGAAAGACGGGCTGGATGATCAAGTCGCCAGAAGAAAGCCATTACTACGCAAATGCCACAAAGTATCCCGCTTACAATATGCCAAACTGCACAGAGACCAGCCTCAAACCTTCTGGCACAATGTCATTTGGAGTGATGAGACCAAAATTTAACTTAATACCGTGTATTGCCCCCTTTAACATCAATGACAGCTTGAATTCTTTTGTGGTATTTGTGGATGAGGTTCTTTATCTTCTAAGGTGGTAAAGCTGCTCATTCCTCTTGACAAAAAGCCCAGTTGTGGCTGAAATTTTTAGTTGGTCTTCTTGACCGTGGTTTGGTTTCAACAGAACCCCTAATTTTCCACTTCTTGATTAGAGTTTGAACACTGCTGATTGGCATTCTCGATTCCTTGGATATCTTTTTATATCCCTTTCCTGTTTTATACAGTTCAACTATCTTTTCCCCCAGATCCTTTGACAATTCTTTTGCTTTCCCCATGACTTAGAATCCAGAAATGTCAGTGCAGCACTGGATGAAAGATGCAAGGGTCTGTCAGGAGTCTACAAACTCATTGACCTTTTATACACACACACACTAATTACAAGAAAACAGATCACAGGTGAGGATGGTTACCTTTAATAGCCATTCAAACCCGTTTGTGTCAACTTGTGTGCATGTTATCAGGCCAAAATCACCTGGGTATGTAAACTTTTAATCAGGGTCATTTGGGTAGTTTCTGTTGTTATTATGATTTAAAAAGAGTAAACATTGATAATAAATGGCTTCAGCCAAACACTAACCCTGAGTGAAAGAAATGTTTTTGTGTTCTCATTCATATTCTCTGAAAAATGGCTAAGAAATCATAAATTCTGCCAGGGCATGTAAACTTATGAGCACAACTGTACATTCACCTCTTGTTCTGTTGACATATGTAAAGTTTTGAATTTCCCATTACTTTCTGTCTTGGTGACAGTAGTCATCAGGACATGGAGTGGCTCTCCCCAACGGTGATAAAAAAGGCAATACAATTTTACCACAGGGACTAACCCCTCTCCACTTAATGCAAAAATTAAAAAAAAAAGAAAGTTTATTTTATACGTACACTTTAAAAGAACCTTATGAAATTGGGTAAAAACCCTACCTTAGGTAAAAGGAAAACTTAAAAAAGACTAATAATATACAGTCGAATTGTTTATGTCATCTGAATTCTTGAAAGAAGACACAAAAAAAGAAAATTGTACAGTAGGTTGTTGTCTTTTTAACTATACAATTAGCTCCTAGAAAAGTGTCCTAACCTGTAATTCAGATCAAAGCATCTGATCCTGACTACTACAAAGAAAGTAGCATACGAAATAAGGACAATCAGTAAAAATAAACTGATAGAAGAATTAAAAGAGTCAATGCATTTTGTACAGCTACAAGGTACTACCAGTTTCAGCTACAGTTGTGTAAGTGGTGCAAAAAAGAGTGTTTATTTCTGGCTATTTTCTTTATGTAATGGTTACAACTGATATATCAGATCTGAACTTCTTAAGTAAATGAAACAATAACTTCAGGCACTCGATGAATATACAACAGTAATGCCAAAGAGAATATAAGATCTAATAAATAAACATCCAAGTCTAAATGGAGCCAAGACCTTGTCATATAAACCGCATACACTAAATAGATAAATGGCATGTAGCAGGCTTATACAAAAAGATAAACCTATAAAAATCGTATCATCAAAAAGATGACTTATTGGAAATAAAAATAGGATAAATAGGGTGGAATAAACAGAATACAAATAGGATACAAATATCATATATAATAGTAAATCCCAGCTTAAAAATGTGAAAAACACTTAGCAGCAATTAATTTATTTTGCTGAAATAAAGAAAAATGTATAATAAAATCAGAACATTGGGAAGTTGTAAAATTCTATTGAAATGCTGGAAAATTTTGAGGCTTCCAGTATAACATGAAATTCTGTTTGGCAGGGCAATCAATTAAAGATAAAGCAGAACTTGCTTTCGCTATAGATGATTGTAAATCATTTTAAGTAAAAGCAGCTTTTCAATCCTTCATTGTATAGCTAGTTGTTGAATGAGAGTCTGCCTGTCTCCTGCTATACAATACAAACAGCAGATCTATTGCTGACACTTGTAGTTCCACAGCAGCTGGGGGGTCCACAGGTCCCTTTACCCTAGGGTTGACATTTTCATCCATGTCAGTGAAATGTCAGAACATGACTTACCTAACCAAATGGAATTGTGCAGTATTCCATTCCTGAATCCCCATCCTAAGGTTTCGTCCAAGTGCAGAGCGAACAAAATGAAGAATATCATTTTTTTCATGTTTCAGCAATTTAAGAGGGATTTCTTCCAAAGGAGCAACTCTCTCATCTGACTCGACCCGTCTGAAACATCTGGTCACCAGATCTTTTAAAGCACAATCCCTTTTTTTCTGCCTACTGTGAGTCTAGGGAACTTGCTGCATTTAAATAAGCAGCTGTAGTATTTCACAATTACAGTGACGTTGTTAGTAGGGAGAGGATGATGATAATACGCCCCACCTGTATGACTTGCCGTGCGGTTTGCAGTGGGCTCGTCTGGGGGGGCTTCTTCAAAGGTTACCTAATCCTTCAACCACTATTAACATTCTGCCTTCTCTGACATGACATTAATGTATACTTCATTTTCCAGGGAGAGACTGAGGTGTAAGAGATTTATCTAGCATCGATCACCCTAATAATACAGGGTTTGATTTACTAAAACTGGAGAGTGCAAAATCTGGTGCAGCTCTGCATAGAAAACCAATCAGCTTCCAGGTTTTTTTTTTGTCAAAATTGAACAAGCTGAAGATAGAAGCTGGTTGGCTACCATGCACAGCTGCACCAGATTTTGCACTCTCCAGTTTCAGTAAATCAACGCCACTGTTACAGGGTATGTAAAGCCAAAGCTATTTCTTCTTTGGTTTAGGATAGTGTAAAGAAGAGTAAATACCCCTGTCAGGTTATTTTATGCTGCCTGTGTCCTGCTGGGTGGAAATCTCTTCACTTCCAGGCTTGTAGACCCAAATTGTTCTAAACACAAGGGGAATTCTCATCTCGAACAGTTTTCACCAGAACAGTTGTCCCAATTGGAAAATGTTCCCTTACATCTTGCTGTCATGACAACTCTTGAATTCAGGATTTCCTCTTGCTTTCTATTTTAGTGAAAGTGTTTAGCAGGAAAAATAGAGGGATGAATACAAAGGCGTAGCTTGAAGCTTGTGCACCCCGATGCAAAATTTGACCTGGGCCCCCTCCCCAATAACACCCACCACTTCCACCATGCGTACAGATACACCCACCTCACGCCAAGATACTCAAAGTAGCTTAAGAGTTTTGAGTTCCCAGAGTTCCTCCTTACATCAGAGAACAGGAATCACCGCTGGAGAATCAGAGGACAGGGATCACCCCTGGCAGGTCACTTGGCAGAGCTCCTTTCCCATCCTAGCACTGTATACAGCTCCTCACCCCCACACTACACAGGGCTGAAATCACATTCCTTAACTCACAGTCTGTCATCTTTACAGGGTATACCTGGCTTTTATGCTGCCATTCTGACCTGTGAAATTCTCTTGTCGGAAGGGCGGTGTAGTTGCAGTAGGTAGATACACCATGTGCAGATCGTGGCTGACTGGCTATGTTGTAAAGGAATGTGATTTTAGCCCTGCGGAGGAGGAGCAGTATAGAGTGTTGTAATGGGAAACGATCTCAGCAGCCGGGCATAGCATCCAGGGCAGAGGGGGTGGTCAGGGGGCTTTGAGGGGGTGCAACTTAGTTCTGGGGGGGCAAAGCCATGTGACACAAAATCTGGAGCCTGCAGATAGGGATGCACCGATACCATTTTTTTAACACAGAGTACAGGTACCAATACTTTATTTAAAGTTCTAGCCAATTCCAATTACAGATAGCTATTGCCTAGGGAGAGTAGTTAGAGGGGTGGTTTGGGAGGTGGGGGGGGGGCTGTTAGGGAGTTGGATGAGGCTGGGGTGAGGGCAGGGTGGGAGGAGGGGAGTAGAGGGTTAAGTAAGGGCAGGGTAGTTGAGGGTGGTGTGGAATAGGGATTGTGGGGTGGGAGAGTTGGGATGGAAAAGGTTGTGATCGCTGGGGGGAAGAGGATGGGGATGGAAGGGTCACTGGGAGACATGGGGCAGAGGTGACAGCTGGTGGAGGGAATGAGGAGGCCACAGGCAGAAGTGACAGCTGACCGGAGAGAAGACAGCCGGTTGGAGGAGAGGCTTCCCCTCTGCAAGACATGGAAGATCCCAAGTCCCCTCGGCAAGGTATGGAAGATCCCACATCCCCTCTGCAAAGCATAGAGGATCCCATGTTCCCTCTGCAAGGTATGGAAGATCCCACATCTCCTCTGCAAGGCATGCAGGATCCCACCTTCACTCTGTAAGGCAAGGAATATTCCACGTCCCTTCTGCAAGGTGTGGAGGATCCCATGTCCCCTCTGCAAGGCATGGAAGATCCCACATCCCCTCTGCAAGGCACGCAGGATCCCACGTTCGCTCTGCAAGGCAAGGACGATTCCACGTCCCCTCTGCAAGGTGGGGAGGATCCCATGTCCCCTCTGCAAGGCATGGAAGATCCCACATCCCCTCTGCAAGGCATGGAAGATCCCAAGTCCGCTCTGCAAGGTATGGAAGATCCCACATCCCCTCTGCAAGGCATAGAGGATCCCACGTTCCCTCTGCAAGGCATGAAAGATCTCACATCTCCTCTGCAAGGCATAGAGGATCCCATGTTCGCTCTGCAAGGCAAGGAAGATTCCACGTCCCCTCTGCAAGGCGTGGTGGATCCCATGTCCCCTCTGCAAGGCATGGAGAATCCCACGTTCCCTCTGCAAGGCATGGAGAATCCCACGTTCCCTCTACAAGGCAAAAAAGATTCCACGTCCCCTCTGCGAGGCATGGAAGATGCCCCATCTCCTATGCAAGGCATGGAAGATCCATACACACAGTCCTGGCAGTATTCTCCTCTATATACACTATATATCAACACACATGGAACTCCATGGAGAGGCAGAGAGTGGAGGACCCCCATACCGGCAATGAATGGGGCTCAAATACACACAGAGCCTGTTGGGCTGTAGCCGAGCCTCACACGTACATACACAGAAGGTCTCGGTGCGCTCACCTCGTCAACTGTTAGCGGCATACAGATCCAGTATTCCTTCACCAGTATCCTGGGCCTGGCTCCACTCCACACTCCACAAAACTTTCTGGATCTTCCCCCAGTGTGCCCTCACCTCAGAGTGAGTAGAGCTCATCACAGCGGCACACCTCACTGACACTGACTCCGCCTGATCCCTCCACACACGCCGACCATTACCCCTCCACCCCCTCCTCACACCGACCCAGAGGAATCTCCTCACACCAACACAGGCCCTCTTCCATCTATAACACATGCTATAGGGGAATAGGAGGCAGGGATTGCATCCGCCAGAGATCGCAGCCAGCCAGGGGGGAGGAGGAGGTGGGGATGGCACCCACCAGAGGAGACAGCCGACCAGAGGGGAGGAGGGGGCGTTCTGCTTCCAAGCTGACGTCACTTTTGGTATTGGTTTCAGGTATCAGAGCATTGCCACAAATGCTTTGTATCGGCACCGATACCGGTATTGGTGCATCCCTAGTTAGTATCACAGAGGAGGGGGTGGAGAGCTGCAGTTACACTGAATGAGAGCTGATTGGAGGAAAGGCACACACTCCCCTCCACACAGCAAACAGGAGCGAAGGAAGGGCATAGAGCTGTGCTCTGAATAGACAAGCTCCATGCTGAGCTCCCTCCCCATCACAAATTTATCTTGTGTGTCAGGAAACCTTGTCAGTGACTCATGCTGATAACAGAGGAACGAAGCGCCAGAGAGAATCAACACTTAGAGCTTTGGGGAGAGCTGTAAAGTAGTGAGTGTACAGCTTGAATAACTGTGTACATTTGCTGTCCCCTCTAAATAACTCAACACACAGCCATCAATGTCTAAACAGCTGACAACAAAAGTGAGTACACCCCTAAGTGAAAATGTCCAAATTGAGCCCAATTAGTCATTTTCCCTCCCCATGTCATTGGACACGTTAGTGTTACAAGCTCTCAGGTGTGAATAGTGAACAGGTGTCTTAAATTTGGTGTTATCGCTCTCACTCTCTCATACTGGTCACTGGAAATTCAACATGGCACTTCATGGCACTTCATGGATCTGAAAAAAAGAATTGTTGCTCTACATAAAGATGGCTTAGGCTATAAGAAGATTCCCAAGACCCTGAAACCGAGCTGCAGCACTGTGGCCAAGACCATACATCTGTTTACCAGGACAGGTTCCACTTAGGACAGGCCTCCCCAGGGCTGACCAAGGGAGTTGAGTGCACATGATCAGCGTTGTATCCTGAGGTTGTCTTTGGGAAATAGACATATGAATGCTGCCAGCATTGCTGCAGAGGTTGAAGGGGTGGGGGGTCAGCCTGTCAGTGCTCAGACCATACGCCGCACACTGCATCAAATTGGTCTACGTGGCTGTCCTTCCAAAAGGAAACCTCTTCTAAAGATGATGCACAAGAAAGCCCGCAGTTTGCTGAAGACAAGCAGTCTATGGACATGGATTACTGGAACCATGTCTTGTGGTCTGATGAGACCAAGATAAACTTATGTGGTTCAGATGATGTCAAGTGTGTGTGGCGGCAACCAGGTGAGGAGTTCAAAGACAAGTGTGTCTTGCCTACAGTCAAGCATGGTGGTGGGAGTGTCATGGTCTGGGGCTGCATGAGTGCTATCGGCACTGGGGAGCTACAGTTCATTGAGGGAACCATGAATGCTAACATGTACTGTGACATACTGAAGCAGAGCACGATCCCCCCCTTCGGAGACTGCGCCACAGGGCAGTATCCCAACATGATAATGACCCCAAATACACCTCTGAGACGACCACTGCCTTGCATGTCTCCAGACCTAAACCCTATTGAGCATCTGTGGGGCATCCTCAAACGGGATGTCGTCATGGAGGAGTGGAAGAGGACTCCAGTGGCAACCTGTGAAGCTCTGGGGAACTCCATGCCCAAGAGGGTTAAGGCAGTGCTGGAAAATAATGGTGGCCACACAAAATATTGACACTTTGGGTCCAATTTGGACATTTTAACCTAGGGTTGTACTCACTTGTGTTGCCAGCGGTTTAGACATTAATGGCCGTGTGTTGAGTTATTTTGAGGGGACAGCACATTTACACTGTTATACAAGCTGTACACTCACTACTTTACATTATAGCAAAGTGTAATTTTTTCATTGTTGTCACATGAAAAGATATAATAAAATATTTACAAAAATGTGAGGGGTGTACTCACTTTTGTGAGATACTGTATGTGCTTTGTTCAGATTCCATGACTGAAGTTTACAACCACTATAAAATGGTTGTAAATCTCAGGCATGAAATATAAACAAAACATATCCTTCTATACTGTATACTTGTCTCAATCCAGAGCATTTGTGTCATTTTTATCTGCACCCTTATTCCTCTGCTATCTGCACAAGTCATTTCTGAAAGGTTTTCCTGATGCCAAGATGTAAAAAGGTGACAGGAAGGGAGCTCCAGCACACAGCATGTGATTGACAGCCTCAGCTCGGTTCTTATGTGCTGTGTTAAGGGGTGTGTGTCCCTTCCCTCCAATCAGCTCTCAGACCTCTCCCCACTGAGCTCTGCAGAGTGTAATTTCAGCTCCTGCTTTCTAAAAGCTCAGACAAGCTGTGTGAATTCTGGACTTTGAAAGACTGCGGATAAACAAGTACAACTTATGTAGGAGGATTTTTTCATCTCTGTGTATCACCTGAGGCCAGTCATTTCATTGGGTATATGGAAGGGTTTACAACCACTTTAACTGCAGCAGAGAGAAGTCAGGTCATGAACTTGGCTCTGATGTCTTTAAAAGCTGTTTATATCTCAGGACTGAATGGACAGAAACACACATTTTACAGGTAAAACAGCTCTCATATTTGTATCTCAGTAGTGTATTTAAAGTGGTCGTATTCCTCTTTTTAGAAGTTGCACCTATAGGTAAGCCTAGAATAAGGCTTACCGATAGGGACTGCAAATATCTGCTAAACGTGCACCGTTTAGTGCACATGTGCATGCGCTATGAAGAAACGGCCCTCCGTTCCGTTTCTTCTGGAGCGAGGTGCCATGACTGGAGGCTCCGGCCAGTCACAGAGCTGGAGTCCACGGCCCTGGAAGGAAGAGGGGCAAAGATGGATGGATCCAGCGGGGGCAGTGCAGGCTTCATTTGCCTTGAGTATAAGGAATATACTGTATAGTGTTTCCAGTTATTTGTTTAAATAGACATGCATGAGAAATGAATTTGATGTAAATAATCTTATCAACATATATACTGTATATATATATATATATATACATATCTTTTAAAACCTGTTTGTGTGTGTAGCACTACCCCCAGATGAACCGCTAAATTGTTTTGTGATTTCTTTTCACACCTGAAGATGACACCCCTCACTCACCCAGCACTTACCAACACACCTTGATGTATTTCAAATTATATACCTCGACTACTGCAACTCCCTCCTTACTGGTCTTTAAATAGACTAGCCCCTCTCCAGCCCATCATGAATGCCGCTGCCAGACTCATACACCTTACAAACCGTTCAACGTCTGCCACCCCCCTCTGCCAATCCCTCCATTGGCTGCCACTCGCCCAACGAATTAAATTCAAAATACTAACAATCAGCTACAAAGCCATCCACAACTCTGCTCCCAGCTACATCACCAACCTTGTCTCAAAATACCAACCTAACCGTCCTCTTCCCTCCTCCCAAGACCTCCTGCTCTCCAGCTCCCTCATCACCTCCTCTCATACTCGCCTCCAAGACTTCTCACAAGCCTCTCCCATCCTCTAAAACTCCCTACCCCAATCGGTCAGAATGTCCCCAAATCTATCCACCTCAAGCGATCCCTGATAACTTTTATCTTCAGGGAAGCCTATCCTGCCACCACCTAACAACTACACTCCTTATTTTCAATCAGCTCATCCCCCGCAGTTTACTGCCCTTTCGTATCATTCAACCCTCCCTCTTAGATTGTAAGCTCTAACGAGCAGGGCCCTCTGATTCCTCCTGTATTGAATTGTATTGTAATTGTACTGTCTGCCCTAATATTGTAAAGCGCTGCGCAAACTGTCGGCGCTATATAAATCCTGTATAATAATAATATAATAATTATATATTAGGTCAAGAATGGCCTAAAAGAACAGAGGATTAGAAAATGTACATATACAACCAATCAATATGACTATAATATTACTCTGGGAGATATGGTTAAATACCTGTAGTATTCTGACTAAAAGTAATTAACAGACCTGAATTGCATTTATCTAGCAACAGTATATACAGTAGAGACAGTCCTAACTTGTTGTAACAGTCCCAGTTTTAGCCCACAGGCCAGTGATTGGTGAAAAAAAATCATAGACGGGCAAAGTTGGAGCCCTTGAAGAAAGCACAATAGCTCCCAGCAGACAACAGAATAACTTGTGCAATGTTAAGCCTCGTACACACGGTTCTATTGTTGTACGACCGCACTTCTGATTTTTGTCAAAACCGTGTGATCATGATTTTGTAAAGCATACTGACTATCCAAAAATTTTCGTTCGACTGAACTCAACGTCAGAAGTGATGACATGTTATGCATATTTTTTGCATCTTTTTTCTTTTCCGAGCATGCGTAGTCTCTGTCATACGATTTTTTTTCGTACGTAAACCGTACTAATGGAATGAAAATCGAACTTGGCGTTGTCGTACAACAAAAATTTACTAGTCTGCACATCCAGCTTTTGTCTGACAAAAACTGTCAATCGGCTGTCGAAAGGGGCATACTATTGGTAAAAATTTCGGACGACAGGCTGTCGAACGATAGTTCCCGTCCGAATTTCGCATCTCTTTTGGGTCTCCGGAAATGTGCTCTGGTTCAGTGCAAGTCCTCAGACATGTATAGAAGTTGTTGTGACGTCTCTTTTTCAGTCCCTCGTTTCCTTCCACACAAGAGGTGGGGGTGCTCTCTAGTACAGTCTGATAACACTGGGCATACAAATGACACATTACACCTTCCTAGGGAGTTCCCATCTCTGATGCAAGGTCCTGTGGAATGAGCAATCTCTCTTGATTGTGGTCAGATATGGCAGGGTTCCGCTCAGCCAGCAGCTCAGACTCTTTTTTACACCCCCCTCTAGCTTTATCTCTGCCCACTCTTTTCCTCTTACCATGCTCCAGGATTGATCCAGACCTAGCCAAGATGGCTGCCCCCTGCACTGGGGACACTCTAAAGACCAGCATTGCTAAGTGGTCTTCTTGAAGGTGGCTGCTGCACATCTGCATTAATTAATATTTTGTTTAATCATGTCCACACTGTAGAAAGATAATACAGCGGAAATAAATGAAGAAGTTACACAGCCGTAATCAGCTACAGTCCAGGTTATGTGAGTATAGTTTGTAATGATATATGTAGCCACCCTTCCATTAAATGTAGCCACCCTCCAATACTTTACAGCCAAGGAAGCCACCACCTTAGCCTCTGTTTGATCTGCAGTCGCCATGGAAACGCACATGTGATCAGTTATCAGTTATGACACCAGCCATTTGATGGCCTGACAGTTTGAGGGCAAAAGCAACAGTGACAGTTATCGCTCATGGCATGCCTTGAATTAACTGCTTTGGGAAACAATTAAACCAATGTGTTACATTTCGCTTTAAGCAGGAGTGCCTCCCTAAATGTAGTACTGCTTGGCTGGCTTGAGCTAGAACTCAAACGTTAGATCTGTTTTTGCTTGGTTTTCCCTAAACCAAGTGTGATTGTCTACTTCTGCCTGGGAGTATTCGGGTAAGAGTGGGAGAGTATGAATATAAAATGATTTGGGGGGCCCTTTGCAGAGACACGGCAATCTACAAGGTGACAGTATCTCTTCTGCAAACATAATGCCTAGATTATTTTCATCATAAGGATCACATGACCAGAAATTGCCTGCAGTTGCTGGTAGATTCATATGAATCAAACTCACACATTATCGACTGTTTAACTTAACCACAACAGTACCTGGCACGAAAACCCCCTTCCTGTCCAGGCCATTTTTCAGCTTTCAGCGCTATCACACTTTGAATGACAATTACTCAGTCATGCAACACGGTACCCATATGAAATTTGCGTCCTTTTTTTCACACAAATAGAGCTTTCTTTTGGTGGTATTTAATCCCTAGGAGGGGGTTTATTTTTTGTGCTATAAATAAAAAAAGATTGAAATTTTTTTGAAAAAATGCCTTTTTCTTTGTTTCGGTCATAAAATTTTGCAAATTAGTAATTTTTCTTTGTAAATTTTGGCCAAAATTTATACTGCTACCTATCTTTGGTAAAAATAACCCAAATAAGTGTATATTATTTGGTCCTTGTGAAAGTTATAGAGTCTACAAGCTATGGTGCCAATCATTGAAAATTGATCAGATCTGATCACACCCTGTCT
>BLSH010412563.1:49482-72133 GCA_018402905.1 Glandirana rugosa
CTGTATTGTCTATATTGACTAGGGCTAGTGTCCCTAGTCATCTAGACAGTATAGGGGGGAGTGTCTTGCCTCTTGGCGGTATAAATGTAGCCACCAAAGGGCAAGACCGAGAGACAATCTGTTAGTGCCCAGAGACCGTGTGTAGCTCAGGTGGGCTAGGTACCCGTGCGAGTACGCACGTTTCCCCGTCTACATAATAACTGCCGTTTCATCTAGGCGTGACATCGGTAGTTAGCCGATATCGCACCTAGACTTCTCCAATTTACTCACAAAGTGGACCCCCTTTTTATAATTTTCAGTCGTCGATGTTTATGACATCGACGACTAAAAATTATATACCAGTGACAAATAGAAAGGTGTAATATCCAAAAGAACCACAAGATGGCATTATAATAACCAGCTATAAAAACATTACTATAGCTGCATATTTATGTTACATGCAAATCATGTAACAGAACAGTGACCATATATTAAAAATCAGCAGCTACAGTATTTGTAGCTGCTGACTTTTAATATTTTTCCCCCAGGTGAAACACTCATTTAACCTCTTCAGATCCACGCTATAGCCGATTGATGGCTACAGTGCGGATCTACTTTGCCGTCAATAATACATCTGCCCCTTTGCACGCATGAGCGTGCCCATGGATCGGGTGGACTCGATGTGTGCCAGAGACCCGTGATTGTCTAACAGAGAGCCAGAACGGGAAACCACCGATGTAAATATGGCGGTTCTCCGTTCTGTGAGGGGGGATATGACAGATCTACTGATCCCTGTGATCGGGATCAGTTATATCTGTTATGTCCCTGTCAGCCCCGCCCCCATACAGTTAGAACACAGTGAGGGAACCCCTTCTCTGCCAGTGACATTTATACAGTAATCAGTGGCTATTTTTAGATCTGGTCGCTGTATAAATGTCATTGGTCCCAAAAAAGTGTCAAAAATGTCCGACATGTCTGCCGCAATGTCGCAGTCCCGATAAAAATAGTAGATCACCGGTTTACCAGTAAAAAAAAAATAATAAAAACACCAGAAATCAATTCCCATAGTTTGTAAACGTTATAACTTTTGCGCAACCCAATCAATATCTTTTGCGCAACCCAATCAATATACTCCTATTTAAATTTTTTTACCACAAATATGTAGAAGAATACATATCGGCCTAAACTGATGAATACATTTTTTTTTTGATTTTTTTTTTTTTTGCACATGTATTATAGCAAAAAGTAAAAAATATTGTTCTTTTTTCAAAATTGCTGCTCTTTTTTTTTTTTATAGTTTAAAAAATAAACACCGTAGAAGTGATCAAATACCACCAAAAGAAAGCTCTATTTGTGGGGAAAAAAGGACATCAATTTTGTTTGAGTACAACGTCGCAAAGTGGTTAATAAGCAGTTACTGCAAACTGTTTTTTTTTCTTTTGGGACAAAAATTTTACCCAAAGAAAAGCTGAGCCTTGTGAGCACCCCTGTCAGTTGTAATTGGTTTGTCTCATCCGTGTAACTGCTACATCTGCAAGACAGCTTGTTCTGTTGAAAAACAACAAACTTACTGATGGGTCCACCAAGTGAAAACAAAGGAATGAAAGCCTAAAAAAGAAAAGGAATGCAGCCACCAAACCTAAGAATTGGTATGCTGCAATATAATATATGTTTGCTTCAGGCTGGGTTCACACTATCCGACAAAAAAACGGTCCGACTTTGATCCTACACTGCTGTGCGATTTACGGTCCTACATAGGGTCAAAGTCGGACCGTTTGTCTGTGAACAGGGATCCGACTTTGATCCCGACAATGCCAGGCACTTGGTGCTCTGGGGATTTTGAAGGGGAACTCCACGCCAAATTTAAAAAAAAACTGGCATGGGGTCCCCCCTCCAGGAGCATACCAGGCCCTTTGGTCTGGTACAGATTTTAAGGGGAACCCCATGCCGAAAAAACAGCGTGGGGCCCCCCCCCAAAATCCATACCAGACCCTTATCCGAGCACGCAGCCCGGCAGGCCAGGAAAGGGGGTGGGGACGAGCGAGCGCCCCCCCCCGGACCATACCAGGCCTCGTGCCCTCAAAATGGGAAGTATGGGTGCTTTGGGGCAGGGGGGGCTCTGCGCCCCCCACCCCAAAGCACCTTGTCCCCATGTTGATGAGGACAAGGGCCTTTTCCCAACAACCCTGGCCGGTGGTGTGCCTTATATTGGCATGGGGCGTGGCCACCAGATGACATCATCCGGAGGCCCGCCCCATATGAGGTCACATCCTGGGGGCGGAGCTGTGACCTCATATGGGATGGGGCCTCCGGGTGATGTCATCTGGTGGCCACACCCCATGCCAATATAAGGCACAGCACAGAGCGGAGAGGGCATTCGTGAAGGAGATCGTGTTGTGTCAACATGGGAAGAAGAAGAAGGAGAAGAAGAAGAAGAGGGGGAAGAGGACAGTGGAGAAGACCGGCAAAAGAGCAGAAGATGCCGCAGAGAAGAAGACCCTTCAGAAGATGAAAGACCCCACAAAAGAGCCGAAGAAAAGAAGACACCGGAGAGGGGAGAAGACCGCCAGAGCAGATTTAATAAAATATTTTAAAAAGCTGTGTGGTTTTTTGTGTGAATATTTCTTTCCAGGTAAATGGGTAGGGGGATGTACCCCATACTCATTTACATAGGGTGGGGGGCTGGCATCTGGGGTCCCCCTTATTAAAGGGGGCTTCCAGATTCCGATAAGTCCCCACCCGCAGACCTCGACAACCACCGGCCAGGGTTGTCGGGAAGAGGCCCTTGTCCTCATCAACATGGGGACAAGGTGCTTTGGGGTGGGGGGCACAGAGCCCCCCCTGCCCCAAAGCACCCATATTCCCCATGTTGAGGGCACGCGGCCTGGTATGGTCCAGGAGGGGGGGCGCTCGCTCGTCCCCGCCCCCCTTCCTGGCCTGCCGGGCTGCGTGCTCGGATAAGGGTCTGGTATGGATTTTGGGGGGGGGGGACCCCACGCTGTTTTTTCGACATGGGGTTCCCCTTAAAATCCGTACAGACCAAAGGGCCTGGTATGCTCCTGGAGGGGGACCCCATGCCAGTTTTTTAAAAAAAAATATGGTGTGGAGTTTCCCTTCAAGATCTCCAGAGCACAAGTCGCATGCCAAAGTCGGATCAGTGAAGACACTAATCCGACTTTGATCTGACTTCAATGCCTTTCAATGGGCTGAAGTAGGATCAAAGTCGGACAAAAGTAGTACAGGAACCTTTTTCAAAGTCGCTCCGACTTTGAAAAACACATATTGGAGCAGTTAAGACGGCTCTCATAGGGAATCATTGTTTTTGTGACGTAATGCAACTTGTGCTCCTCATGTAGGTCCGAGAATCGGACTAGTGTGAACCCAGCCTTAGGGTTTAATACTGTTTTTAGCTGAACTTTAGCAGTTTTCGGTCTGGACGCTCACACAAAGTAGGAAAAAAAACCCAAATTTTTTTTAATGATTTTAACGGCTCCTCATTTTTAAAAAAATAGCCTTCTGTTTAATTTGAATTTGTTCTCCAGAACAGTTACATTAATATGTGTAAAATTCAAAAGAAATGCAAGAAAACCATGGTACCAATTACAGACAGATTTATTTGTATGAATAGAAAAAAAAATCATAGTGTTTGGGTTAAGCGTTTCCTGTTACAGTGATGGATTGCAACTTTTGACACATTTATTAACAAATCATCCATCCTTTTCCAAGGAAATGTTGAGCTTTATACTACAGGACCATTATGAAATCCTTCTACTACAAGCAGTCAAAGTGAATTTGGGGATGGCTTAAAAATCTCATGCATTTTGAGTGTATTTTTTGGCACACATAAATGGTAAGTTTCATTATTTAGAAACATAGAAAAGTGACGGCAGAAAAAGACTGAGTAGTCCATCGAGTCTGCCCCTTTTTATTTTTATTTATTTATTTATTTATTTATTTTTTTGTTTTCACATTAACCTTGTTGTCTGACTATATATTTATGTTTATCCCAAGCATGTTTGAAGTCATTTACCGTTGACTGTCTCACAACCTCTGTTGGTAGTTTATTCCAAACATCAACCATCCTTTCAGTAAAATAATACTTTCTAAGATTAGTTTTGAACTTCCTCCCAGTTAGTTTGAGGTCCCCGTGTTCTTGATTTTGGTTTCATATTGAAAAGACTGCCCTCCTGAACCTTATTCACCCCCTTGATGTATTTAAAGGTTTCAATCATGTCTCCCCTCTCCCTTCTTTCCGCCAGACTGTACATATTAACCAGTTCCACACTGCCTATCGTCTATTTACGGCGGCAGTGTGGACGCTGGGCGTGAAGGCGGTGATCTGTGAATGGCCGCTAGGGGGCCCGCGCGCCCGCCGCACTCCTGAGGAGTGTGCCCACGGCTCGGATGGACCCGATGTCCGCTGGCGAGCCACGATGAGCGGCCACAGGCAAAGAGCGGGGAACCGCCGATGTAAACACGGCGGTTCCCCGCTCTGTTAGTGTGGGCATAGGAGATCTACTGATCCCTGTCCCTGGGATCAGTTAGATCTCTCATGCCCATGGTAGCCCAACCCCCCCACAGTTAGAACACACCCAGGGAACACAGTTAACCCCTAGATCTCCCCCTGCAGGTTAACCCCTTCACTGCCAATGACATTTATACAGTAATCAGTGGACATTTAAATTTCTGATCGCTGTATAAATGTCATTGGTCCCAAAAAAGTGTCAAAAATGTCCGACATGTCTGCTGCAATATAGCAGTACCGCTAAAAATCGCAGATCGCCGCCATTACTAGTAAAAAAAATAAATAAATAAAAACCCCAGAAATTAATTCTCACCATCCGTAAACGCAGCCACTTTTGCACAAATCAATCAATAAACGCCGATTGCGATTTTTTTATCACAAATATGAGGAAGAATATAAATCGGCCAAAACCGGTAAAAAAAGAAATTTGGGTTTTTTTGCAAAATGGTCGCTCTTCTTTTGTTTATAGCGGTGATCAGAAATGATGCAGAGGGGATCAAATACCACCAAAAGAAAGCTCTATTTGTGGGGAAAAAAAGCATACCCTGTGCGCACGCCTATGTTTGGTTGTCTATTGTACTGTCAAAGATTAGCATAGAGAAACACTGTGATGTGGCAGTGTGACTTCCACATATCTTGGGGAGTAGAGTTGACAACTACCCAGGTTCCATACTCAAGATGTTAAATGAAGACATACCACACCGCCAAACTTATGCTGAATTATGCGCTGAAACCAACGCATCTGGGGGTGTCCATATCCTGGGTCCCCTGCAGCTCTTACTGGTTCCTCCTGCTGACCTCCACGTCCCTGCTGTATTCTGTACTGGGTGGAAGTCAGCAGAAGGAGGAACCAATGAGAGCTTCAAGGAACCACAGGGATGGAGATGCCTAGAAGATTTCTCCATTTTGTGGCATTGGCAGCAACAATAGTTCTTGACAGACTTCTTTACATGTGCAAATAATGTATTGCACTATGCAAAATAAAATAAAAAAAAAACTAAGAAAACATACATGTGAAATCACATATGTTTTCTTTGTTTTTGCATTTTTGAGTTTGTATAGTGCAACACTTTTTTTTGCACATTATATTATATTATGATGACCTCAGCATAGTGTGTCTGCAGCTGAGATTAACATTGCAAATTATTTGTTTGGTACACAAGCAGAGATTTCGTTAAGTTTTTCTTCCTTTATAGGTACAGTATGTCTTCATTTAAAAGCTTCTTGACCATAATGACAGAGTCCCTTTCAAGAAAATCTGTGCTGTCTGCAGGTTAAAGCAACAGGCTTGCTTTAAAGTGATATTAAAGTCTTGTTTGCTTTGTTTGAAAGTAACAAATGTGTTATACTTACCTGCTCTGTGCAGTAGTTTTGCACAAAGTAGCCCAGATCCTCTTCTTTTCAGTTTCCACGCCGTTCTCTCTCCTCATTGGCTCACTGACTTTGATTGACAGCAGTGGAAGCCGATGGCACCTGCTGCTGTATCTCAGCCAATCAGGTGGAAGAGTCTCGAACAGCCAAGGCTTTCGTGCAACATCGCCGGATCGAGATGGGGCTCAGGTAAGTATTAGGGGGACTAAGGAGGGGCTGTTGCACACAGAATGTTTTTATTTTAATGCATAGAATGCATTAAGATAAAAAACCTTCTGCCTTTAGAATAACTTTAATAATCACCTTCCCAGTAGCATACACTCACCTTTTTATTTGTTCCCCTGCTGCTCCATTCAGCCACAGGGAGCAAAGAAAATACGTGATAATTCCTGTCACTCGTACCAATAATAGGGCACTATTCCTCCCGCTGACACCAATAATAGGGCACTATTCCTCCCGCTGACACCAATAATAGGGATAATAGGGCACTATTCCTCCCGCTGACACCAATGATGGGGCACTATTCCTTCCACTGACTCTAATGACGGGGTACTATTCTTTCAAGTGACACTAATGATGGGGAACTATTCCTCTTACTGACACCAATGATGGATCACTATTCTTACCACTGACATCAATGATGGGACACTATTCTTTCCACTGATACCAATGATGAAGCACTATTCCTCCCACTGACACCAATGATGGGGCTCATTCTTATCACTGACACCAATGATGGGGCACTATTCTTTCCACTGATACCAATGATGAGGCACTATTCCTCCCACTGACACCAATGATGGGGCTCATTCTTATCACTGACACCAATGATGGGGCACTATTCTTTTCCATGATACCAACATTGAGGCAATATCCCCCCCCCCCCACCACCACTAATGCCAATCATGGGGCATTGTTTACTCCTATAGACACCAAGGCATTTTCTACTCACACTGGCCATGGTCTGGCCCCCTTAAAGTTTGAAGGACAGTATACTGGCCCTTTGTCTAGAAAGTTGAGACCCCAGCATTAAAGGAAAGCTCCAGTTTTGTTAAAATATAATAAAACAAAATATAACATATTATCGCTACATATGCAATTTAATAATGTTATGTTATTTGAAGTCTCCTTTTCAACTCAGTGTATGAAACTGTAATTTTCTAAACCAAGACGCCTTCTGTATAGATGCCTTCATAAGTATAATTTCCTGCTTTTACAATTGATTTATTGACCTTCATAGATATTTACTCTATGCTAACATGCTACAATAGGATTTTCATTTTTTTATTAGATACTCCCTAAGGTTTGCCTTCTTTTAAAGGGATGACGACGCTGCAGCTTTCGCAATTTAAACATTGAGATTTCCTTACGTAGTTATAAGAAAGGTTGGCCCTCCCATGTTTATGGTATCAAGAGGGGATTGTGTTTTTCCAAAAAAACTGGATTTATACTTTATAATGGAATTTCAGACAATACAAAATTCATTAGCCACCTTACAGAACAACAGGTTATGCCTACTTTGCATTTAATAATTTTAAAAATGAGGACTAGACATTGTGGTATTTAGGCTTGAAACTCCATCACATTCATTCACCAGTTGTTAAACTGATCACCATCTTTGAAATTGAACTTTTTTTTAAGCAAGCCATGCAGTCTGCAACGGCTAGTGTGCTTATGAACACACACATGAAATATTGTTTCCTTGCAGGTTTATACGAGGCTGCAGGCACCAAACTGATGATGATCATTAGTGCTTCTGTCAAATTTAGCATCCAATAGCAATTCAGACACAAAGAGGCAACTATTCCTCAACTATTCTTATTGGCTAAAACTAAAATGCAGAGACGCGTCTGACGCACATACCAGTCACATACCTGTGTTCATTATGGAACTAGAAAGGCCTCAGCCTTTCTGGGCTCCTCCCAGGGCGCACCCCACTGACGCATTTTGCATTTCCTTAAAGTTCCTCTTAAAGTGCATATGTCAGTGGAATGATTTATTCACCCCTGAGTTCCCAGCTCCGCCAATCTGTTGTAGTTGTGATGTTCATATTTTCTGTTGCAATCCCCCATTTCTGATATCATCTAGGAAACAGTAAGAGGCTCCTCGTCATGCAGATGTCATTGTGGTAGTTGTGGTAAGGGACAGGAACTCTTGCAGGAAGATCTTATGGCTGGAATTCCCAGGAAGTATATGTGTCAGGCAGAGCATGTCTTGGCGCTTTGTGTGACTATTAGGTTTGCTCTTAGTAAAACATTTCTCACGCTTATAAGACATGTTGTGCAATATACTCCATTGATCCTGTCATGTGAGCAGGAAGAGTATGCATTATTTTGCATCTGGCAAGACTTTAGAGCTTGTACTAATAAAACTCAGTTAAAGAATTTTCCTAATTATCATGTGCAGTGCATAAAAGGGTCTAATATTGCAGTCTTTCTAATTTATTTGTGATGCGCTGTGGTGGAAGTAATGGTACAAGTCTGGATTTAGATCTGTTGTGGTACCTTGGCAGCCCATTTAAATGAAAAGACTGCTTGTTTGGCTGTACTTCTCTTGTGGATCACAGGAATGCGTTTCCAGCAGACAGCGGGCTGAAGTCCGTTGTCTGCTGATGTCACAGAGCCAGTTCGTGCATGGGCAAGATCACCACAGTGGAGTCAGGATCTGCCCACATTCCTGAACCACTGAGAGCCTGAGCCGGCCGCTCCCTTCCCTCCCCTCCACAGCCCAGCGCTCCAGAGCAGAGCAGAGAGCTGCTGACTGACAGAACTGAGCGATCTGTGGTGTTGGATCGCTCAGTTCTCAGTGTTAGAATTGCCGGGGCACAGATGCAAGATCAGATCAATGCTGCATCCACCTAGGTAAGTATGAGCCTTAAAAAAAAAAAACAACAACCCATACTTCGTACATTAACACGCAACATTACGAACTGCAATGGACCAGATAGATCAAAACGGGCCCTTAAGGATACATTAACAATGTTATGATGTGGGAAGGGCTAATTTGCACACCCAAATATTCCAGCTAGTTTAAAAATCCATATACAAAGGGACCAATCCTTACCTCCTTTTTCTGAGAAGAGGAATGAGACGAACTTTGCACGTATGCACTGCTTCTTTCTTTTAGACAAATTGCAGTTTAGACTGTTGCAGGTCCTGGTGTATTTGAGGACAGATGGCAGATGTCTCCCTAAAATGGGAGAGAACAGCCTATCTGCTACTACTCTTAGACTAGCTTTTCTCAACCAGGGTTCCTTCATAGAAGAATTAGATGTTCCTTGAGCAATTTCAGTCTCTGCGATAAGTTACCACTAACACCAGTTATCTTTTCAACTATCTGTAAGGGGACATTCTTTCTACTGACCATCAATGTGTTGGACATTCTTCTCACCTGTTACCAATGCAAGGGTGCACTGCACTGACCACTAATGTAAGGGCAACCCTGTCTATTAAATACATTAAAGCAAAACTAAACTCTCTCAATCATCATTAACTATTTTAAGTCCTAATGCTGCTAGCATTAGTAAATAGATAAGAAGTCATATTATAGTTACTTGTTTTAAACTTTTTTTTTTACATTTCTTTAGTTGCTTCCTGGTTTCTGGCCTAGGCCAATTATGTCATAGATCCCAAGAGTCTTCATGGGCATTTTCTCTTCTTTCGTCTAGGGGAGGTGAGGAGGGGCTTACTCAAATAAGCAAACCCTCCTGCCTGCATGACTGAGCTAAGGGCTGATGGATTCCAGCAAGTAAATGCTACATGAATCATCTGCCCTTACTCAAGATCAGTAGTCTCCAAGCTACGGCCCAGGGGTAAGATGCGGCCTTTTGCTTCCTTTTATCCGCTCCTGGGGCACAATTTCATCAACTGATACCAACAATGGGGCATAATTCCCCCTACTGACACTAATGAAGGGGGTACATTTCCTCCCAAAGACACCAACAATGGAGCACAATTTCTCCCACTGACAACAACAATGGGGCCCAATGACATCAATGATGGGGCACAATTCCTCTCAATGATACAAATGATGGGGTCCAATGACATCAATGATGGGGCATAATTCCTCCCACTTACACCAATAATGGGGCTCAATTACTCTCACTGAAACAAACAATGGGGCGTTATTTTTTATCACTGACGCTCCAACCTTTTCTACTCCCACTGGCCACACCCCGGCCCTCCTAAAGTCTAAAGGACAATAAATTGGCCCTTTGTTAAGAAAGTTTGGAGACCCCTGCTCAAGATGGCCAGAAATGCTAGGGTTGTTTTTCCAAAGTGATTTCCTAACAAAATAAGTCATTGAGAATTAGGTGGATGGGTAAGTTTGATTTGAATATTACAAATTGATTAAATAGTGTTTTCAGCTTGTGGTGCTCAGATGCAGTTTCGTTCTGCTTTAAGAAATCCCATGGACATGCCTAATTCTTTTATTTATTCTTATATGCAAAAATTATTATTCACACTAATGTCTTGTGATTCATTGATGTAATAATTAGCAGGAGCTCCCTGAAACGTAAAGGTATTACAAGGGTTAAAAATGTTGAGCTGAACTGGATTGTCATCTTTTTATGTAAATAACAGAATTGCGATGTATGATTCCCTTCAAGCATCTGTTACCATTATTTCACTGTAGGGTGCTAAACTCTTTTTCGGCATTTGATGTTCAAAGTAAAATGCTACTAATTATAAAATGACTTAAGCCAGTACGTACCTCATTTTTACTGTTAAAGAATTATGGATTTTCCTTTACTAAGTCAACATATGGATTTTAATGGCCAGATGATACACTTTAGTTCTACAAATCTATTTTCTTTTTGTAAGGAAATAAGCTGACACTTAGGCCTGCTCATACCTTTGCGGTGCATTAGTACAGGCACCTTAATGTGCATTATACTGCTCTTTAAAATGATTGTAAACATCAGACATGAAATACAAACAAATCATATCCCTCTACAGTGTTTACTTGCCTCAATCCAGAGCACCGAGGGTTTCATTTACTAAAGGCAAATAGACTTTGCTCCAGAGCTTGGTAAATGAGGGGAAGCTCTGCTGACTTCTATCATCCAATCATGTGCAAGTAAAAATGTTTTTTTGTAATGTTCTTGCATGCGATTGGGTATTTTTTACAAAGTGCAGCTTCACCTCATTTACTAAGCTCTGGAGCAACTGCACTTTGCAGAATGCAACTGGACTTGCAAAGTGCACAGTCTATTGGTGTAATTTTCTGTCTGCTGCCTCATTCCCCTGCTTTCTACATGAGTCACTTCTGACAAGTTTTCCTAACACCAAGAGAAAAAAGGTGAATGCTTGCCGGGGGCGTGCAAAGGGGAGGACGTCCGGAGATTGAGATCCGCACTGTAGCCGTCTTTCATATATAGCGCGGATCTCAACAAGTTAAAGGTTATTTGCGGTAACAGCCAAGGAAGCTTAGACTTCTGTAGTGTATCAGTGCTTTTACTAAACAGAGAAACTGCACATACAACAGCAGGATACACAATTTATAGATAATGGAAAATTGTTATCAATACTGACCGTAATTTTCCTTTCCTGGTCCATCCTCACGTCAGCACACTATGGGTTAACTCTCCCTGATTAACCCCCAGGACCACCTTCTTCCAGCACAATAAATCCCTGTCCTCCCCTCCCCCTTGTATTATTTTGTTTATCGGTGACAGGCTATTTAAGGAGGGAAGTAAAAGTTGTTCTGACGTGAGGACGGACCAGGAAAGGAAAATTACGGTGAGTATTGATAATAATTTTCCATTTTCCTGGTCGTCCTCCCGTCAGCACACTATGGGATATACCCAACTCAATATAGGGTGGGAAAGAAACGACAACTCGCCCAATTCCATGCGCTACCATACTTTAATTGAAAAAATAAGCTGACACTACTGCCGCTCCGAACATCTAAGGACTAGCGGCGACTATATTCAATTTGTAGTGCCAAGCAAAAGTCTCACAAGAACTCCAGCTAGCGGTCCTGCATATGTCCTTCACCAGGACCTTTGCCATGGATGCCCACAAAGTTGCCATCCCTCTAGTAGAATGATCTTGTATAGTCTGCGGAGGGGCAAGGCCCTGCTGCTTGTATGCCTTGGAGATAGTCCTCGTAATCCAGGTGGATAAAATCCTTGAAGGTGCTGCCTCCCCTTTCCTGGGTCCCAACAGGAAGATGAACAGCTTACCGGACTTGCGTATCTGTTGTGCCCTCTGAAGATATGTTGATATTAAACCGGCCCAGTCTAGAGGTCCCAAATCTAACTGGCTCCTTTGATCAGGAGGTTGCATGAAACGAGGTAGCATTGACCCTCAGTTTACCTGAAATTTTGAGACCACCTTAGAGGCTAAGGCTGAAGCAGGCCATAGGATCAATCTGTCCGGATACACAATGCAGAACGTTTCTTTACAGGAAAAGGCTGCTAATTCCGACACTCTTCTGGCCATTGTAATGGCCTTCAGGAAGAACAGTTTGATTGTTAGAAAGTGTACATGATTCCGCTGGTCCAAATGGGGGCTGCAACAGTGCCTTTTGGACCATGCCCAAGTCCCAGGTTGGGATGAGGCTCCTCCTTGGGGAGCACACCCTTATTGCTGCTCTGAGGAACTGCTTTATTAAAGGCTCATTAGCCTTAGTAAATAATTAGTCTATGTCTGGTGAAAGAAGACAGGGCAGACGCCTGCACTTTAATAGAGTTATATGCCAAGCCAACATTCAGAGCCATTTTCAGAAACTCTAAAATGTTCGCAATACTTCGAGTTAATGGGGAGAAACTGTTGCGATGCAAAGTCTGCAAACTTTCTTCAAATTCTGGAGTATGTGGCATTTGTTGTAGCCTTCCTTGCCCCCAGTAATGTAGCGACTACTTCCTCTGAGAGGCCTTGTGCATGCGATCTGGCCGATTCAAAAGCCAGGTCGTCAGCTGCAGTCTCCCTGGATTCGGATGAATACACTGTCCTTGTTGTAGTAGATCCCTCCTTGGAGATAGGTGTACTGGTGGGGTGGACGCCCTCTGCCAGCGCAGAGGAAAACCCTGGTCTTCTGGGCCAGAAGGGTACAACTATGACGGTATGCACCTCCTCCGCAATCTTCAGCAAAGCCCTCATGATTAATGGGATTGGAGGTAACAGGTACACTAGGGGGAACTGCCATAAGATTGAGAAGGCATTCTGGGCTATCAGCTCATTGTATCTGAACTTTGCTGTGAACTCTGGCACCTGCGCATTCACTGGTGTCACCATCAGGTCTATGCTGGGTATCCCCCCTCTGGCAAAGACTGAACATAGTGTCCATTGACTGACCATTCTCCATTGCTGGGAACCTCCGGCTCAGTCGGTCTGCTATCTGGCCAGATCAGACTCCATCACCCCCATGCTGGCACCCAGATCTTCTGGTCCAATGACCAGCCGTCCCATTGCCTCAGGAAGGACATCTGAAGAGCTCTCGTGTGGAACCTTGCCTACGGTACCGCTGGGATAGCTGGTGATTATCCCCAACATCGTCATACAGTCTTTTGCCGATAACGTCTGAGCCTCCGTCACCCTGTAGACACATGCTTTCAGCTCAGTCGCCTTGCGATATGTCAGAAGAATCCGTCCTGTGTCGAATACCATGCCTAAATACTCCATCCATTGAGCAGGAGGGAGGTTGCTCTTTTGACTGTATATCAGCCATCCAAACTTGGACAGGATCCCTATTACCTTGTTGCGCTGTAGCGCAAGCTGCTCACTTGAATGTGCAATGACCCGGATGTCATTTAGATAATGAAAATTATTTTAGCCCCTGTAAACGGATAAATGCTATGGTCGCCGACAGGATCTTGGAGAAGACTCTAGATGCTGTGTTGACGCTGAAGGGCAAACGTCTGAATTGATAATGATCTTCCTCTACTGCGAATCTGAGGTACCTCTGACGGTGTTTGTGAATTGGGACATGTAAATAGGCATCTGCCAAATCGATTAAAATTAGCCAATCTCCTGGTTGCACTACTGATATCGTATATACTGGCTCCATCTTGAATCTTCTGGGGCTGATGAATTGATTTAAGGACCTCAGGACCAACACCGTTCTGAGCTCTCTGGATGCTTTGGGTATCAGGAATATAGGAGAGTATACACCCTCGAAGTTAACATTATTGCTGGTTGACTGGCAAAATGTGTCACTGAATAGATTCTGTACAAGCCTGATGGCCCGATTACCACAATTTCTGTGTTCCAGATGTGTTTCTACATGAATGTTCTTGATGCATTCTCAATGCGTTTTGCCACTTTCCAGATGTGTTCCATACCAAAACAATGTAACATCCTACTTTTGTTGACTGCCCTAGAATGCGCTGCACGGGTGTGAACTAGGTAATTGGAATCCAAGTTAAAGTGGATGTAAACCTACCACCAACCCGGTATAAACTAATGACACAGTATTAATGTATATATACATGCAAGCCTCCTGCATCTATCCCTACCTTTCAAATGTCCTTCATGTAAGCACTAGCAGCTCTGTAAAACTCGGAAATCAGTGGGTGTCTGTGTTTGCTGGAGGTTGGTGGGTGGAGTTGTGATGTCACAAGCCTCCCCACCCACCTCTATACTGAGACATTGAGGAGGGAGGGAGGGGAGCGTGTAAAACTTTCTCTGCTGTGTGAAGGAGATAAGCAAATTGCTTGTCACTCACAGAGCAAGGGGAACATCAACTGTGTATTTCCCTGTTAGTCAAACTTTCTCTTCCTGAAAAAAGATAAGCTGATTACTCACAGTTGGATTAACTCTTTGTGGCAAGACTGGGCACATATGATATGACATGCTATACTCTACCCAGCAGAATTATTAATTACATTTTTTTACATCCACTTTAAACCCTGTCCACGCGTTCTTGATGTAAAACATACTGGACTGCATCTGGTGTGAACAAGTCCACTCTCTCATCCCTAGGATCTCTGAAGGCAACTGAGTTATAAAAAGGCAAAGACACTTGATGCGCCAGATGCTAGAGGGCAGCATCCACCCCTGGAAATGCAGTGCATAAACATACATCAGCCATCTTATGTGGATAAAACTTAGAGGACCTGTACTGTAAATTGGTCTTCTGATGAGGTCTCTGCCATCCTTCATCAATGAGCGCTTTACGCTCTCTCATTATGGGTGTTGCTTGTGGCGTGGATATTTGCAGCATACTTTCTGCTATAGCCGCCTTAATAGGGCTGCAGACTGCGTGCAGGCCAAAAATGCACCCTGAGCTGAGTGAAGCATTTCCTCTCATGCTGGCATAAAAGCTTGTGAGCCAGTGCCCCACGGAGGACTGCTTGGGGAGCATGAAAGCTGCCCCATGGAGGACTCCATGGGATGACCAGCAGAGAGGCTCCCTGACAAACAATGCATTTAGCATGTGAACACAGGGACCACATCCCAGCAAAGCAGGCTGGACCCGAACTCTATATGAGCTAGGTAGGAGACATGTGCCTGGATCCTGTCCCTTTACAGGGTAGGTAGAAATTACTCCTTTAGTGTTGACCTCATGCTTGTAAGTGGAAAACCGCTCCTTTACAGTGTATTGCCCACATGCTTGTAAGGGAAAACTCCTTTAGAGTGTATTGACAACATGCTTGTAAGGGACAACTCCTTTAGAGTGTATTGACCACATGCTTGTAAGGGAAAACTCCTTTAGAGTGTATTGACTACATGCTTATATGGGACAACTCCTTTAGAGTATATTGACCACATGCTTGTAAGGGAAAACAGCTCCTTAGAACCCTTTCACACTGAGGCGTTCTGCTAGCGTTTTTGCGCTAAAAATAGCGCTTACAAAACACTTCTAAAAAGCTACCCATTCATTCCAATGTACCTATTCACACTGGGGAATCACGCTGGTGCCGTGTTTAAAAAAGTCCTGCAAGCATGATTTTTTGTGCTTATTCTGAGTGCTACAAATAGCGTATTAAAAACGCCCATAAACATTGAAATTAATGTAAAGCGCCCCAAAAGTGCGTTAAAAGCGCCAGCAAAACGCCCAGAGGTTGTGGAAAGGTCAAAATACTAGGAAGTAAACAGGGTGTAATGTAGGGGGATGTGCTATTTATTTAATGCTAGTGCTTGAAAAGCACCTGAAAAGCACCTGGGCGTTGGGCGCTCTGCTTATGAAGGTGACAACCTGTTAGGTGTCATCATCCCGGTCAGGATGAGATGATCGTTGGCGGGTCTTATGTTTTTTGGAGCGTTAGTGATCAGGGTTTCTGCTCCTAAGATAATGCAAAACATTTTCATTTGCATTCCTTGAGTACTCTTTTAAAAGCCATGTCCCTTGTTGCCACCTTCTACCTTTGCTAGTCTTCTGTGCCACTAACAGGTGTGGCAAGCTCATACTTGCACAAAATATCTGGAAAAAATCATATTACCTCTCACCAAAAACAAACAGGTATACTGTCTTTTTAAGACCCATTTGCCTTCATCCACTCACTTTAGAAGCAGCAGACCATGGATAGACAGGTGAGCTCAATCAGCCCTTCCATAAGCAGACAGGTGAGCTCAGGCAGAATTTTCCAAAGGCAGACAGCAGACACAGTCAGAGTCAGAGACAAAAATCAGTCAGACTGTCAAACCCACAGACGTACACAGCAGGGGAGCCAGGGCAGCACATCCAGAGGCAGACAGGAGACACATTCAGAATCTGAGGTAAGTCCTTCACCTGGCAGGATTGCAGAGAGAGAGAAAAAAGCCCTCTCAACTGCAGCCCTCCAAGATCATTTGCGCTGTTGCCATCCCATGCTGCCCATCCCCCACCCCCCCCCCCCCGTGATATCATTCACAGCCGCTCTCAGATTGACAATAAAGCCAGGAGAGCAGTGCGGTGCATATAGAACACAGGAAAAAACTAACCCCAAGGGAGAGGCAATGATGACATTGCAGAGCTTTTATAATACCACACCTGTATAATATCAATGCTGTTTAAGCATCATTTTGTCCGTGGCCCTGGCACAGAAAGGGCACCCAGTTTTTAGGAAGATTTACCTCCAGCATTCAGTCTTCCAACTCCATGAGAGGCTGAACATGGAGGGGTGGGTTCGGCAGGGGGGAATACAGCAAACAAAGTACTTACCACTGCAATCAACAGGTGGCCTGGAGACCAAAAAAGAAAGAACACGAGGGGGAGGGGAGGACAGGGATTTATTGCACTGGAAGAAGGTGGTCCTGGGGGTTAATCAGGGAGAGTTAACACATAATGTGCTGATGGGAGGACGACCAGGTAAACAAAACATGCCTACAACATGCACAAGCCAATTATTCTTTCTAGCAAAATAAGCATGTACAATATGTATGCAATAAGTAAATTAAACAGTTTCTCAACTTGGGCTTCCAATTGATGGAGTAATCGGGGAGTCTTTCTCCGCAGTCTTCCAGCACACGTCTTGCACCTTTGTGTTCCAAACCAACTGTCTTCTTTTGTCTCTCACATGCTTGTTCAAAAGTCCTAAACTCCTCCCCCATACTTCCTGTACATCATATCCTGTCTTAAAGTTAAACTAGTCTGATTGGTTCATTTACATATCAATGAGGAGAGCCTTTGCTTTTAACAGCACATAGTCTTAAAATCGAACTCCATATTAGTGATATAAAATCACTACACATAGCCATGACAACACAAATGTGCGTTGTATTATGGCAGCCCATTCCTTTGAAATGGCTGCCTAATGCAACAAATCAAACCAAAAAAAACACATATACCATTTCTGCCAGCACACTGTAATGTACTACTGAATGTTACACTGCAGTGTAAATCTTCCCTCCAGGTGTGTTGGGGTGTAATTTTGAATTGGAATAACGTGCATGGTAAGGAGCACACAGTGCTATATTGGAATAGACCATTAAAAAATAGGGGTAGCAATGAATGTAGTATATGTAGTCTTTGCTAAAGTGTTTGGCGCAGTTCCTCACAGACAGCTTCATGGATAGAAAAAACAGCCTAACCTTGAAAAAGTTGTGATTATTGATTTGGAATGAATAGTCTTTGGTTGTAATCAGTGCACCTCAATGTTCTGGTTTGATATCATTGTTTATAACCTGTTTCTAAATGAGACATTTGGGATTTAAAGAACCGGCTCTGTGTTTACAGGTGGCACAAAGCTTTGTATAGTAGAAGAATATAGCCCTTGCAATATGTTTATACCTTGACATGGGTGCATTGGCAGATTGGGCAACTGCATGGCAAAGGAGGTTTATATATTCCTAATATTGATAAATATAAGGTTATGTGCTTGGGGTCTAAAAAAATTAGCTTGCATCATATAGTTTTAGGAGGAATAAAACTGGGTAAACCAATGATGGAAAATAATCTGGGTGTCTTTGTATATTAATAATAGCATGCAGTAAGGGTACAGCTTGTATAACAGTGCAAATTTGCTGCCCCCTCAAGATAACTCAACACACAGCCATTAATGTCTAAACTGCTGGCAACAAAAGTGAGTACACCCTTAAGTAAAAAAGTCCAAATTGGCCCAATTAGCCCATTTCCCTCCCCGGTGTCCTGTGACTCCTTGGTGTTACCAGGCCTCAGATGTGAATGGGGAGCAGGTGTGTTAAATTTGGTGTTATTGCTCTCACATTCTCATGCTGGTCACTGGAAGTTCAACATGGCACCTTAATGGCAAAGAACTCTCTGAGGATCTGAAAAAAAGAATTGCTGCTCTACATAAAGATGGCCCAGGCTATAAGAAGATTGTCAAGACCCTGAAACTGAGCTACAGCACGGTGGCCAAGACCATACATCGGTTTAACAGGACAGATTCCACTCAGAACAGGCCTTGCCATGGTTAACCAAAGAGGTTAAATGCAGCATGCTCAGCGACATATCCAGAGGTTGTCTTTGGGAAATAGACCTATGAGTGATGCAGCATTGCTGCAGAGGTTGAAGGGGTGGGGGGCAGCCTGTCAGTGCTCAGACCATACGCCGCACACTGCATCAAATTGGTCTGCATGACTGTGGTCTCAGCAGGAAGCCTCTTCTAAAGATGATGCATAAGAAACCAAGATAAACTTATTTGGTTTAGACGGTGTCAAGTGTGTGTGGTGGCAACCAGGTGAGGAGTACAATGACATGGTGGTGGGAGCGTCATGGCCTGGGGCTGCATGGGTGCTGCCGGCACTGGGGAGCTACAGTAGATTGAGGGAACCATGAATGTACTGTTACATACTGAAACAGAGCATGACCCCCCCCCCCTTCGGAGACTGGGCCACAAGGCAATATTCCAACACGGTAACGACCCCAAACACACCTCCAAGATGACGATTGCCTTGCTAAAGAAGCTGAGGGTAAAGGTGATGGACTGGCCAAGCACATCTCCAGACCTAAACCCTATTGAGCATCTGTGGGGCATCCTCAAACAGAAGGTGGAGGAGTGCAAGGTCTCTAACATCCACCAGCTCTGTGATATTGTCATGGAGGAGTGGAAGAGGGCTCCAGTGGCAACCAGTGAAGCTCTGGTGAACTCCATACCCGAGTGGGTTAAGGCAGTGCTGGAAAATAATGGTGGCCACACAAGTTATTGACACTTTGGGACCAATTTGAACATTTTCACTTAAGGGTGTACTCACTTTTGTTGCCAGCAGTTTAGACATTAATGGCTGTGTGTTGAGTTATTTTGAGGGGACGGCAAATTTACGCTGTTTTGCAAGCTGTACACTTACTACTTTACATTGTAGAAAAGTGTCATTTCTTCAGTGTTGTCACATGAAAAGATATAATAAAATATTTACAAAAATGTGAGGGATGTACGTGTACTCACTTTTGTGAGATACTGTATATCTATAGTGTTTACTTATCTCTCCCCAAAGCTCTAAGTGTCGTTTCTTTCTGATGCTTTGTTCCTCTGTTATCTGCAGAGTCACTTCTGAGAAGTTTTTCCGAGACAACTTCTCACAACACAGCTCTATATCCTTCTTTCACTCCCATGTGCTGTGTGGTGGTGGGTGTGCCTTTCCACCAATCAGCTCTCACACATTGTAACTGCAGCTCTTCGTCTCCTCACCTGTGCTCCTGACAGATGAAGAAGGATTTTAACATGATTCTGCCCTTTTGAATGGCTCTAGAGAAGACTGCACAAAAACAAATAAAACATATGTAGGAGGATTTGTATCATCTCTGTGTATAAACTGAGGCGAGTCACTGGGTTTATGAGAGTGTTTGCAACCACTTTAACTGAACAAGCTGAAGATAAATGTTGATTGGTTACTTTGCACACATGCTCCTTATCCTGCGTGCTCCAATTTATCAAATTCCCTCGTAGAAAAAGAGACACAGGGGTTCACTTAATAAAGAAATAGAGACAGTCCACCATTTTTATTTTGGTATATGCAGATTTGCTCCATTGAAGTAATACTCTGTAAATACGAAGGGTTAAACTGGAGTTTAATAAGTAAGATAAAACTGGTTTTACTTCAATCAACAAATCATGTGCTAGCAAAAATCCAATTTTTCATATTTTTTTTGTTTCCCTTGTGCATGCTTGGGTATTCAAAATAAACAGAGATTCACTTTATATGCTGTCCTATACTTTGATAAGTGGACAGCCTATGTTCCTTCAGTATGTGAACTCATAATTCAAAGCATTAGTAAGATATCATCTTAAGCTTGCAGATTTGAGCACCGGTTCCGAAGAACAAAAAATGAACTTAGGATCCCCTTTAAATCTCTCGTATATGGGTTTGTAGGGATGTTGTTTTAACCTTGTAAGATAAAATCTAAACTGTGTATATATATATATATATATATATATATATATACAGTATTACTATGCATTAAATATATAAATATATAGTAGCTTGAATGTGGAAGAATAATTTGTACTGACAGCTTCCACACTGATGAGCCGTGGATAAAAATCAGTGACCAATTACCAATTTCTACACCTCTGTCTGCACCATGAACAGTCATACCGTTCTCTGCCAAAATAATCTTTTAAAGTATATTCTCCGCCGGTACATGTCTGTAAAGTCTGAGTGTAAGGTCACTCTGTAACAGACATGATGATTAAAGACCTTGTGTTCTCAGTCTGGTATAAATTATCAAATAATTGGGAGTTGGATACATACACTATGTCCCCATTTGAATTCACATGGCCAGGTGGTTGTGACTGGGGCTGTTTATGTTAAACATAAAGTTTAGTAACCATCTTCCAAACTTTACAATTTTTAACAAAAACCACGTTTTATTTTAATAACTGCATGTGGTTAATACTTCTGATACTAGTGTTCAGTATGTGAGTTATTTTTTTATTTCACATGACTCTAGTGATCTTTTTCTCCTTATTTACATACAGTCAAAGCTAAGGTACAAGTTAGGAAAAAACATAGAACACTGCCGGGGGTGCTTACAAAGGTTACCTTATTTTATGGTTGACATTTGTTGTCACAACTGCAGAATCCCCCCTGTTTGTGTATGTACATGGCTTCATATGAGAAATGAGGAACATTCCTTAAATTTCAGAAACAGATTTATAAAATATGGTTGCATGGAATTGAGTCATGGGTTTCAGTTGTTTGTATAACACTCTGTTTTCTGTAAATATCCTACAAGATTGGCTGTTTTGTTAGTCTTAGTGACCCACTGAGGATTTTTGGCTTCATGCAGACATTCCCAATCTACATATGCGCTTAACTCCCATCTTCTGTTGTTTTCTTTTTTGGTCTGAAAATGTAGGAATGTTGAGACGTAACTCAGAATGTGGCACCGCACACAAATGACAATGAAGAAAAAAAAGGAAAATGGAATGGACTTTTTACTGGAAGCCACTAGTAGCCCAAAGAAGGAAGGAGTACCCAATTGAATATAAAAACCAAATTTATTGTTACACCATGATTAAAAAAAACCTTAAAATCAAAGGAAGTCATATCAGAAAGATTTGTACAGAATATATACATGCAACATCATCCCATATAGGCTGGTAATATATGTAATTGTAATTGTAAAAGAAACCTGTAAGTATGCCCAGAAGTATGATGAGTTTAATGCTTGTATCTGTGATGATCTTCCATATCAGGGCCCAAACAGGAAATCAGAGTACCAAGGGATCACTACGCGTTTCACTTACAGCTTCCTCAGGGGATTCCATTGGTACTGGGAGGTGCGGCATCAATTAAAATATTCAAACACATGTAGAAGTATCAAAAATAAATTGTAAATCAACATCAGAGAAAACATTCCTCATGGGACAATAAATGTTCCAAATCGAAGCAATCATTTGGTCTGATGTATAGACGTCTAAAAAAATGCACAAAATGATTACACTAAACTAAAGATTTGCATGTCATATTTTAAAATGATAGTATAAAGGAAATTAACTTGTTAAAAAAAGCAAAAATGGGTTTAACCAATTATTTTAGCGTGTGTTATTTGCAAGGGCTGTACCGAATGTAACGCAAAAGTGGGCATCATTTTTTTTATTAACTTACCTAGGTTGCTCAGATTTTACATGTTGGTATAGTAACTATTCCTCTATAGCGAGGGTCTCCAACTTTCTAAACAAATGGCCAGTTTACTGTCCTTCAAACTTTAGGGGGCTGAACTGAAGCCAGTGGAAGTAGAAAATCGCCTAGCATCAATGGAAGTAGACAAGTCCAAGGATTGGTGGTCAATCCGAGTAAAAAAAATTATCAAGCTTTTGTGGTCAGTAGAAGGAGGAATAGTGCTCCATCGTTGGTGTCAGTGGCATAATGATGGGCAGGTGCATTCACTAGTGCTACATCGTTTATGTCAGTGGGAGAAATTCAGTGGAAGAAGTAGAGACCCATC
>BLSH010412563.1:87918-102641 GCA_018402905.1 Glandirana rugosa
ATGTGAAACGTGTACTATCAAAGTGCTAGCAGCGCTATCTATTTCCTATATCTCATATAGGAGTGCAACTGGAAAATAAATAAATAAATGAACAGTTCATGTGCAAAGTGTATATAAAGTTCATATGCAAAGTGCTTCATGCAGTCCAAATCTGTGCCCAGAATAAATCCTCTGATGAATCCAAAAATTATCCTCCACCTGTGTCACCACGTGCCAACAAACACACTGGAGCTCACCAGAACTAAGAAGCAAAATAGCATATCTGCATCAGAGAGCCACAACCTTTATGTAGAGATCACTAGGATCAAGCAGCGTATCCTGGTCAGGGCACCTCCGCTTCCATCACAGGTCTCCTCCAACACCGCCACTCATAGGGAAGTTAAGCAAACAAAAAGGCTCTCATAGCGTATCACCTCTTATAAAACAGCTTTATTCTGAAAAATCTGCGCTTACATTTTGAATAAAAAACCATGATCGTTAGCAGAGTGTGAGCAGTGAGCCCTTGTGCTTAACTTCCCTATGAGTGGCTCTCTGATGCAGATATGCGATTTTGCTTCTTAGTTCTGGTGAGCTCCATATGAACTTTATATACACTTTGCACATGAACTGTTCATTTATTTATTTATTTTCCAGTTGCACTCCTATATGAGATATAGGAAATAGATAGCGCTGCTAGCACTTTGATTTTTTAAGTGTTTTTTGATTTTACTTATATTTAGTTACAGCAGCGGCTGTCACCATATTGATTTTTTGCACATTCTTGAATTATTGGATATTTTACTAGTGCAGTGTTTTTCTGTTTATATAGTAAGAGATCATTGTTGGATATAAGAGGTTTCCTTTCTCAATGCTAATTGCTTCTTATCTGAATGTAAGATCAAAAGTGGCAGTTAGTTAATGTGACAGACCCAGCTGGGACAGGGTGTCAGGAAAAGACTGTTTTCTAGCCTTTCCGCGGTGGTGCGCGCGCCTGTGCGCGTTCGCGCGTGCCCGTTCGCGCGCACCCGCGTGTGCGCACCTGCCGGAGATGCCCCCTGGCGGCTCTATTTCAGTCAGCAGAGCCTTGTAGCCAGTGCTGTCCACTCTACAGCATTCCCTGCACCTGTGACCCCCCGGTGACTACGTCTGTGTGACTTCCTGTTCCTGTGACCCCGGCTATTCCTTCGGACCTGTTGATATCTGCCTGCATCTGACCCCGGCTTGTCTACAACCACCCGTTTGCCTGCTCCCTCTGTATTTCTGTTGCCAGCACGTTACTGACCCTGCCTGTACCCGACCATCCGTTTGCCTGATCTCGTTGTACAGCACCGCCTGCCAGTTGCCAACCCGGACTGAACCACTACTCTCCCACCTTGCACGAGCTACCTTGGACTTCTCCTTACCACCTGAAGATTGTCCAGCTCTCGTGCCCCCCTGTGCTCCAGAGCTCCCTGTTCACACTATCAGGGGTTCTCGAACCAGGGGCGCAAGAGAGGTTGCCCCCACATAAGCCAGACTCTACCCCCAGGTACCTGACAGAAGCGCTCAAGGATGAGTTGGCACGTGTCGGGGTTCCTCATACCCTGGAAGTGCTCATTAATCTGGCCATCCAGATAGACCGTCGCTTGCGGGAGCGCAGCACAGAGAGGGCCACAGTGTCCCTGCGCCCTTCCTGGATGCCTCCTCAAGCACCTACCCTTCCAGGTCCCAGCTCAGTGGCAACCTCCTCCTCCTCTCCACGAATGCATCATGAGTCTAGGCGGTCTATTTTTTTCCGCCCGTTCTTATCCCTGGAAGAACACCAGCGATTGGATGGTAAATTGTGCCTCTACTGCGGCAGCTCGGGGTATCTCATTAGTAGTTGCTCCGCCAAGACTGGCAAGAAACTTACTCCAGTTCTAGGGGAGGTGTTATCCCTGCCGGGTTCTCAGCCGCACCTGACCCTCCGCATCTTGCTGCAGCTCCCCGACAAGGACATTCAAGTGTCGGCCATCCTGGATTCAGGGGCCTGCAGCTGCTTCATAGACTTGTCATTTGCTGCCCAGCATCGGGTCCCTCTCAGGCCCAAGAACGCACACTGTCGATCCGTTTGGCCGATGGGTCAGCCATCAAGTCAGGCGCAGTGACTCAGGAAACCTTTCCTTTGCCGGCCCGGACGGCCGAAGGCCACACCGAGTTACTGGTGCTGGATGTCATCGCTTCCCCGTTGAGTCCCGTGATCCTGGGCCTCCCGTGGCTCCGAGCACACAGTCCTCACATTGACTGGAACATGGGTGAGGTCCGGTTCCGGTCCCCATACTGTCGGAATAACTGCTTCCCACCATCCCAGATAGCACCGCCAGTGGTGCTCTCCATCAACCCCGATCCAGACCAGGAGACTCGCCTTGCTATCCCCGAAGCGTACCAGGACTTCTGGGAGGTCTTTAATAAGAAGGGAGCAGACACCCTACCTCCACATCGGCCATACGATTGTCCGATAGACCTACTGCATGTAGCCGAGATACCTTTTGGTAGAATATTCCCGCTCTCCAAAGTGGAGCTTGCGGCTCTCAAAGCCTACATCGAGGAAAACCTACAGAAGGGGTTCATCAGGCCTTCCACGTCCCCAGCAGGAGCTGGAATATTTTTAGTTGAGAAAAAGGATCACACTCTCCGGCCGTGTATCGACTACCAGGATCTTAACAAGATCAAAAACAGATACCCCTGCCTCTGGTTCCGGAGCTGTTTCAGCGCCTCGGCTCTGCAGCCGTGTTTACCAAGCTGGATCTTCGGGGGGCCTACAATCTGATCCGCATACGGGAGGGGGATGAATGGAAAACGGCTTTTCGCACACGATTTGGCCACTTCGAATATTTAGTCATGCCCTTCGGGCTGTGCAATGCCCCGGCCACTTTCCAGCATCTGGTCAACAATATTTTCAGGGACTTTCTTGATCAATTTGTGGTGGTATATCTGGACGATATCCTGATCTTCTCCCCCTCCCTAGAGGAACACCGGAAACATGTCAGGCGTGTACTCAGCCGCCTCCGACAGCACGGCCTGTATGCCAAGGCCGAAAAGTGTGCCTTTGAACGCAGGGAGATCGCTTTCTTGGGGTTCCATATCTCCACTTCTGGCACAACAATGGATTCCCAAAAGGTCGCAGCTATTGTGGAATGGCCCCCACCGGCGGAGAAAAAGGCGGTACAACGATTCGTTGGCTTTGCCAATTTTTATAGAAAGTTCATCTGGGGTTTTTCTGCTGTTATCTCCCCGATAACGCAACTGACCAAACAAAATACCCGCTTTACCTGGACCCCAGAAGCACAAAGTGCCTTTCAGACCTTGAAAAGACTCTTCACCAACCACCAACCAGACCCTGGAGCAATATCTTCGATGCTACTCTTCCTACTCCTAAGATGACTGGGTCTCCTTGTTACCACTAGCCGAGTTCGCCTACAACAATTCCACCCATTCTGCCACCAAGCAGTCTCCGTTTTGGGCGAATCTCGTCTACCATCCCACATTCCTGCCTGTTTCCGTCCCGGAAAGTGCCATCCCGGCCACACAGGAAATCACCACATTTTTGGAAAAGAACAACACGATGCTGCAGGAGACTCTTGCACAGACTCAGGAGCGCAATAAGGAACTTTATAATAGGAAGAGGCGCGGAGAGCTTGACCTCCAGCCTGGCGATCGGGTCTGATTGGCGACCACTAACTTGCGACTGTCCTGTCCATCCAAGAAGCTGGGACCAAAATTTATTGGACCTTTTCCAGTTAAAAAGAGAATTAACAAGGTGGCCTATGAACTCGACCTGCCATCCTCACTCAAGATCCATCCGGTATTCCACGTACACTTCCTAAAGCCAGTGGCCAAGGACCTGTTTCCTGGACGAAGGTCGGCTCCACCTGGACCGGTGGTAATAGATGGGGAGGAGGAGTTTGAGGTGGAATCAATCCTCGATTGCAGAAGAAGAGCTGGAGGAGTACAGTTTCTGGTAAAAAGGAGAGGTTATGGCCCCGAGGAAAACTCGTGGGAGCCGGAAAGCAACTTTCATGCCCAGGAAATGGTCAGAACTTTTTGGAGAAACAATCCAGCCAAGTGCGCCCAGATGGGCATCCGGAGGCTGGCCCTTGGGGGGGGCAATGTCAGGAAAAGACTGTTTTCTAGCCTTTCCACGGTGGTGTGCACGCATGCTGGAGACGGCGCCTGGCGGCTCTATTTCAGTCAGCAGAGCCTTGTAGCCAGTGCTGTCCACTCTTCAGGGTTCCCTGCACCTGTGACCCCCCGGTGACTACTTCTGTGTGACTTCCTGTTCCTGTGACCCCGGCTATTCCTTCGGACCTGTTGATATCTGCCTGCATCTGACCCCGGCTTGTCTACGACCACCCGTTTGCCTGCTCCCTCTGTACTTCTGTTGCCAGCACGTTACCGACCCTGCCTGTACCCGACCATCCGTTTGCCTGATCCCGTTGTACCGCACCGCCTGCCAGTTGCCAACCCGGACTGAACCACTACCCTCTTGCACGAGCTACCTTGGACTTCTCCTTACCACCTGAAGATTGTCCAGCCCTCGTGCCCCCCTGTGCTCCAGAGCTCCCTATCACACTATCAGGGGTTCTCCAACCAGGGCCGCAAGAGAGGTTGCCCCCGCATAAGCCAGACTCTACCACCAGGTATGTGACACAGGGGCTTTACCCGCTGACTATGAGCTCTGGCTTTTAAGGGAACACTACTCTTTGGGAGGTGTATGCCTGGGGCACCCTTGGAGTGATCTTGTTTCTGATTCAAGTTCATGTCTCCCCAAAACTCACAGAGGAACATAGGTCCATATTTAGGGCCTAGATGCCCCATTACCAACAATGACTGCTTCACACTGTGAGACTCAAAACAGATGTTAAAGTATAACTAAAGGCAAAAAGAGAGTGCAGAAGGATTAGAACACGCGCCTGTTTATTGCTGTCTGTGCCCCCGTTAAAGTGGAGTTCCACACACAAATACATCTTTATATATTTCAAATCCTCTATACATGATGAATCACCTTTGGGAAAAAATATGTATGCTGACCCTAAGTGCCCTGTTGCTATGTGGTTCCTGTAATCTTCCACTTCCTGATCCATGGCACTCTGCATCACTTCCTGCCTCGCATGGGCTCATGGGAGATGTGAGTCATCATTTCCCATGAGTCAGTGGGCATCCCTGAGCTGTAAAATCAGACAGGAAATGACACGATTTTGTGGGAGAGAGACTTGTTATCTATGTTGCCATAACAACGGGGCGGACCTTCCTCCGTCACTGCCCATTGTTATGGCAATGAGACATACATTTGAGATCAAGAGGTGCATGCTGGTTACCTAGCATGCACCTTATCCAGGAAAAGACTCGAGGAGGGTGCGAGTGAGCTTCACATGCCCACAGCTAAGATGGGAACTCCCAGTAAAGAAAAAATCAGCAATGTAAGTACAAAATAAATAGGAAGACTACCCAGATTTAAAGCTATCAATTACTTTATTTGTGTTAAATGCTTGCCTAGCAAGGAATGGCAGAGGTCACCTTTTAAAATGAATGACAAATAACACATTAAAGAGGGCCTGAGTTGTAGAAACGTTGGCTAAAATGGCCAAGTGGAGGGCAAAGGACTGGTCACCAGTACTGCATGTAAACTCCCTGGAACTTTTCCTCAATATTGATATACCATGCCTTGTTCTGCACTGTGCATCACTGTGTGGAGGAAGCCATTTTGGTAGCAGCAGGGTTTCACTTCCTAGTCATGGAGCAGTAGTCCATCAAGACCATTGTACCATTGTACTTCGCTACACTCTGAGGGCCCGTGGCCTTACACTCTGAGGGCCCGTGGCCTTACACACTGAGGGCCCGTGGCCCTTGCCTGTAACTGGTGGTCCGGAGGTCCTGCTGTCAAAAGTGAAGGCCTCACCATGTGCTAGTTATGGTGGAGGAAGAAGTAATGGGGGCTTGATAAATTTCCCCGTCAGGCCTAAAAGAGGCAGGAGAGAAGGGAAGGAGTGTAACGGTCAGCAAGCGTCAGTGCTGGAGGAAGAAGGAGTGTATATACTGCGGTGTATATAGCATGGTCCTATATCTTGATCTCTGGGCATCCCACAGTCGTCCCTACCCTATCCAAGTTTAACCCCTCAATAAAACAACAAAAACAAAGTTCCGGCCTGTACGGATGAAAGGAAAAATGTGTGATTGAGGGAAAAGTGACAGGTTTACCACAACTACCAGCCACCCCTTAGAGGGCCATTGGCTACATTTGGGAGCTAGTTTCTGGGATTCACCTGTAAAACTGCCAGTCATTGCCCCTAGAAACCGCAAGAGAACTGAACCAGGGAACTGTAATTGTTCTTTTGTCGATGTGTACTGAACACGGGGGAAGGACTTGTGTGTTTGTCTGCTAAAACAGAATGTTTTTGCAAGTGTGCCGTCACCCATAGTAACCAGTGGGAGAGCAGGGGAGAGACTGTGTTAGAGTTGTCCCGTACAGGAGGATGAGGGGCATTACTAAAATCACCATTGCTACCGGCAACCGCCTTAAGGGTCAGCATGCCTGGGCACGTTCTGCAAAAGCCAAGTGTCTGCAAGTTTCTATCCTGCACATCAGGGGTTACAGCAGCGTGACCAGGAAAGAAACTACCTATCAGAGTCAGTGGCACCAGCCCATCTGGAAGTGAAGAGGCCACGCACTGGAGGAGACTAAAGTTTCCCTGAGCCCAGCTGATGCCACAAGGTTGTGGAAGATGGCGGAGGGTAGTCGCTTGCTACCAGCTCTTACTTGGCTGCCGGAACTGCCGGAATGGACATTTGTGGACACAGGTATCCGACTTGAGCACCGTGGGGGATTCACCCTCGGGTTGGTGGACGGGATGGAAAGATAATGTCTATATAGTAGAAGATGGCTTACCGCTCCAGGTGAAAAAGGGATTGCCTTAAGGATCTGGGATGAGTGCCCGCCCCGGCTCGCCACCATAATCACAGGAAATTAATGAATGGCCGCACCTCAAATCAGGATCCAACATCTTTATTCATGTAATATCCAGCATGTATAATAACATCAGAGGATCAGTTTGCTAATGGTGGACATGTTTCGTGCAACTCATGTGCACTTAATCATTACAATTAGGGCATGCTGGTGTGGAAATATATATAGTCCTACCTTTCTATCAGGAGTGTGGTGGGGGAACACACATGTATTAATTAGCCATGCCCTATAAACAATATTCACATTTGTGTGTGCTGTCTAAGCCCCAATCAGACCACAATAGTATCAGTTGGTCACCAAAGAACACAAAAGATACAAAAAAGAATGTATACAGTGCGGTAATTAACACATTGGCATCAAGACATGCCATAAAATATATGGGACAGGCAACACACATACAAAGAATAACAAAGAATGGCAAACAGCATTACACATTTGGGTATTAAAACCAATATAGCATATACTGCAAATGATATGAGGGAAACAAATGACATACATCATGCATAAGCATGACTCACCTGATATTTATTACCAATGAATGCTTAAGTATTTAATGAATTTAGTAGAAAAATGTAACTATGCAAACATTGGTGTTTGATGGCATAGCTCGGTTAGCACGGACCTCTAATCATATAATAAAAACAAAAATGTATATATAAAAGAAATTACAAACAATTAGAACTAGAGTGATCAGTCATGCCATCATTGGAGTGACAAGATAACAAGAAAAGCAGGATGCGTCCCTAGGAGAATACATAATCTCCCATCTAGACACAGTCTAATCTCCCTCATACACACACCGATACCACATCAAGGTGCAATCGATATCCTAATGTGTAAAGCAAAAAAGAAGGAGAAATCGAAGGGAGAGGTAAAGACATATGTGTGGGACACAACCCAGCTTCACCTGAAAGACCACAAGACCCAGACAGTGTATTTGTGGGTATATCCGCATTCCATATATGTCTAACTTACACCCTCAGATTTAAAGGAACACTGAAGGGATCCATCTATCACACACACCACTCATCAAAGGAGGATGCGTGTGGAGAATCCTAAACCTGGACACACAGGTAGCCAGGCCCATGAACACCCAAATGTATCCACCAGGTAGGCTACCGTGTGTCCAGCTGTACTACAATCAAGGTGCATGTGAGGACTATGACTTGACTGGAGGGGGGTGACAGCAACGAATATGCATACACACATCATGTAAAAACAAGATGCATATATACACATATGCAAAAGGAGAGGTGGCCACAACACTCTCTCCATAGAGACTGTCCTTGTCAATGGACAATCTGTATGGAAAAAATTGGCTAATCTAAGGCATTGACGCATATTAATACATGATTCAATGATTATATGCCCAGATCCATGGACTCAGGACACATATAGGGGTTGGTACCCCGCAATGATGGCATGACTCAGAGAGACAGATCACTCTAGTTCTAATGATTCTAACCATCATGGTTGGTGAGAAAGGTTCAATGCACTTTGTGGTAACCCGCGCTTTCTCAGGACCTCTCAGACCTCTTTCGTGTCCACATATTGTATGATAACAGTATGTCATTTAAAACTGGACAAGATATTAAATTACTATCAGATTATCATAGACAATGACAATAACAATATACAACTGCAAAAGGTATCAATCCAGCAGGAAACAAGGATGGAAAACAAGGAAAAAAATTGAACTCATTATATTAATTAAAAAATTCATAACATATCACCTCAAACAACATCAACCATATGACCCACATGAAATAAGGTAGTGCTGCATTCCGGGTCAAGCCGTGGGCGGCCCGTGGGGGAAGGGGACCAAAAGGCAAGCATATATGTACAATTTCGTAGATTGAAGAAGCTAGGGCAACAGGAAAAAATAAGGTTACATAGTTAGGTTGAAAAAAGACACAAGTCTATCTAGTTCAACCAAAAAAAACAACTATACAATCCAATATACACAATCCTATACCCACAGTTGATCCAGAGGAAGGCAAAAAACCCCAGCAAAGCGTGATCCAATTTGCTATAGCAGGGGAAAAAAATCCTTCCTGATCCTCTGAGAGGCAATCGGATTATCCCTGGATCAACTTTAGCTAAAAATGTTAGTACCCAGTTATATTATGTACACCTAGGAAAGAATACAGGCCTGTTTTAAGTAAACTCTGAACCACCTCTGGAGGGAGTCTATTCCACATTTTTACAGCTCTTACTGTGAAGAAACCTTTCTGTATTTGGAGATAAAATCTCTTTTCCCCTAGACGTAAAGAGTGCCCCCTTGTCCTCTGTGATGACCTTAAAGTTAATAACTCAACACCAAGTTCACTATATGGACCACTTATGTGTTTGTACATGTTGATCATATGCCCCCTTAATCTCCTCTTCTCAAGAGAGAATAAATTCAGTTCCTCTAATCTTTCCTCATAGCTGAGCTCCTTCATGCCTCTTATTAGTTTGGCTGCCCTTTTCTGCACTTTCTCCAGTTCCCTGATATCCTTTTTGAGAACTGGTGCCCAAAACCGAACTGCATATTCCAGATGATGTCTTAGTAATGATTTGTACAGGAGCAAAATGGTGTCTCTCTGGAGTCCATACCTCTCTTAATACATGAAAGGGTTAAAGATACCATTATAATCATTCTTCAGTTTGAGTGTACAGGCACTTTATTCAGCAATTTTTGCATAAAAAAATACATATACATAGCAAATTATATGTAAGCAATTCAAATTCATAAAAGGTAGACAGAATTTTTTCATTTCAGCTTAAAGGGAAAATAAACTCTTATGCCCACTAAATAATTATGATTCAGTTTGCATCCCTGATTACAAGGCACAGTGTAAAAAACGTATCAAAAACAGGTGTTCCTCCTGACGTCGCAGTGAAACAGATGAGCTTTGTATTTAGCAATGACATACTGTATAAGAGGAAACACTGGTGACCCATGCACTGTACTTTACTGCACCAGAATGTTTCCTTTTATTTGTCTTGCCATCTGTGATCGCTCAAGGACAGTATATATCCTACTTCTAAAGTTTGGTTGCCTGTGTTGATCATTTATGAACATTTGACTCACTGGAAATTAGTGTCCGTCAGATGTTTACAGGCTGTGGGACTGGAACTTTTAATAAAATATATTTCAAACTGTAGCAGCGGTGACTGGTGGCCAAAAGAAAAACTATTTATGTGGTAGTAGAACACCTTTTTGAAAAAAGAGCAGTACATCCAAATGTAGCGCCTGCCCCAATTCTCCAGAAGCCTGATGGTGACTTACAGAGGTGGGGAGGGTTACACAATCCTCAGGGTGTAGGGTGTTGGGCATGATGGGTGAGATCAATGAGAAAATGAAGTTGAGCGCCAGTCACTTTTATGCTTTAAACAAAAGGAAGTTTATTTCCCAACAGGAGAAATAGGGGAGAGAGAGGGACAGGGCACAAGACACCCTTCGTAACAGTCAATAGGCAGGCAGACTCCTTAGACAAAAATAGGTGAAGTGAGGCAGACAGCAGTACAGAGAAAAGGAGCCTTTAAGCTGAACCAGCACATCTGTACTTTGTAGGACAGGCTGTCTCCTCTAGTAACTAAGCTCTACTCACAGCTTCAGACACTTGGATTGACTTGGATGAGTTCTCTCCTGAAGTCCTCCCAGCCACTTCATAGCCTCACTGCTCATGAAGAGTCCCCTCTGGTGCCTCCTTCGAACTTCATCCCTCTCAGAATCCCTTCCATATCTTTGGCAGGCTTCCATCAGAAAACTTTGAACACCCAGATAGTTCTCAGACAAGCCTAGCAACCAATAGCCTCCTGGATAGGCCCCAGGCTTCGGGCCTAGCAGCCAGGAGCTGTTTCACACACGTCCACTCATGAGGACGGGGTGGGCTGGACTCCCAGATCACCTGACTTCTTCCAGTTAAATACCTTTCCCACAATGCACCAGCACTGAGCTCATTGCCTGATAGGGTATGTGTCACGTACCTGGTGGATGAGTCTGACTTATGCAGTAGGTAACCTCCCTTACTACCCTGACTGGGGAACCCCTGGTAGAGTAGACAGGTGGCTCGGGAGTGCAGGATGGCACGAGGGTCGGACTGGGTCACTGGTGTTGGTAGAAGTTCGCTGGCGCACTCGTGCACTTGAAGAATGGTCGTACAGGCCGGGTCAGGAAACAAGCTGGTGGTGTGGTACAAGAGGAGCAGGCAGCTGGATGGTCGGGTTCAAGCAGGGTCGTCAACAGGCTGGCAGGCAAAGTACCGGAGGGCTAGGCAAGAGGGTGGTCATAGACAGTCCAGGGGTCGGTGCAGGCAAAGATCAGCAAAGTCAGGCAAGCCGAGTCACAGGAACAGAGAATCGAAGTACAGGTTGCTCAGGAACACACGCTACACGCTGTAGATCAGACAGCACCTGCTACAGGGTGCACACTGTTTAAATAGAGCCGCCCGGCGCTGCCTCCTCCGGGAGCACGTGGAAAGCACAACAAAGTGCACACAAGTCCTCAGCACAGTCTTCTTCTAACATTGCCCCCCCAAAGGGGCAGCCTCCGGATGCCCAGCCGGGCCTTCAGATCTGGATGGGATCTCCAAAATGACTGGATAAGTTCACTGGCATGGATGTGCCCTTGAGGTTCCCAGGAACTTTCCTCTGGTCCGTACCCTTTCCATTTGACCAGGTACTGAATCAAGCCCCCTCTTCTTCTGCAGTCGAGGATGGCCTCAACTTCGTACTCCTCCTCTCCATCCACAAGAACCGGTTCAGGTGGGGCCGTGTTCCTACCTGAAAACAGATCCCTTGTTACATGTTTGAGCAGGGTAACGTGGAATACTGGATGTAATCGAAGTGAAGGGTAGATCCAGCTCATAGGCCACACTGTTGACTCTTCTCTTGACTGGAAAAGGCCCCATAAATCTACGTCCCAGTTTCCGTGAGGGGCACGAGAGCTTCATGTTCCTGGTAGAAAGCCAGACCTGATCTCCAGGTTTCAAGTCCAGCTCCCCCCACCTCCTCCTGTTGAAAACCCGTTTATTATATTCCTGCGTCTGGGACAGGGTCTCCTGAAGGAGTTTGTTATTCCTTTCAAGAAAGTTGGTGATGTCTTGCGCGGCCGGTACGGCACTTTCAGGTAACACGTTGGGAAGGAAGGAGGGGTGGTAGCCAAGGTTCGCCCAGAATGGTGACTGGTTGGTGGCTGAATGGACCGGGTTGTTATGGGCGAACTCGGCTACCGGTAGCAGGGAGACCCAATCGTCCTGAGCAAATGAGGAGTAGCAGCGCAGGTACTGCTCCAGGGTCTGGTTTGTTCTCTCCGTCTGGCCGTTGGTTTGAGGATGGTAAGCGGAAGAGAAGGCTAATTCAATTTCTAAGGCTGAGCACAGCGCCTTCCAGACCCTGGAGGTAAACTGCACCCCTCGATCGGACACGATGCTGGTTGGGAGGCCATGGAGGCGGACAATTTCCTTGATAAAAGTCTCTGCCATCTGGACTGCCGAGGGTGTGCCTTTCATGGGGACAAAATGTGCCATCTTTGTGAGGCGGTCGACTTCCACAAAGATGGTTGAGAATCCCTCAGACGGGGGTAATTCCACTATAAAATCCATGGAAAGTTGCGACCATGGGCGTTCGGGGATGGCGAGTGGATTCAGAAGCCCCCAGGCTTTGGTTCTGTCAACATTGCTGCGAGCACAGACAGGGCAGAGAGGCCATGGAGGCGGACAATTTCCTTGATAAAAGTCTCTGCCGTCTGGACTGCCGAAGATGAGCCTTTCATGGGGACAAAATGTGCCATCTTTGTGAGGCAGTCGACTAACACAAAGATGGTTGAGAATCCCTCAGACAGGGGTAATTTCACTATAAAATCCATGGAAAGTTGCGACCATGGGCGTTCGGGGATGGCGAGTGGATTTAGAAGCCCCCAGGCTTTGGTTCTGTCAACCTTGCTGCGAGCACAGATGGGGCAGGCCTTCACATATTCCCTGCAGTCCTTATCAGCTGTTGGCCACCAGAATGACCTGGAGAGCAGGTCTGCAGTCTTGCGAAATCCGAAATGTCCCGCCAACTTATGGTCATGGCATAGTTCCAGAGCTGCCAGACGCTGCCCCTCAGGGACAAAAATTTTCGTCCTGAACCACCACAGCCCATCTTGAAGGGTCAACCTGGGATCCGGTGCAGTAGGGGATCGCCTAATCTGGGATAAGAGGTCCTCTTGGATCAAAAGGAAATTACGTGCTGGGAGGATGGTATCAGGCGGAGAGGTGTCCCCTGGTTCCAGGAACATCCAGGACAGGGTGTCCGGCTTCACGTTTTTAGACCCGGGCCTGTAGGTGATGTGAAGCTGGAATCGGGAGATGAAAAGAGCCCATCTGGCCTGACGAGGTTTAAGTCTCCTGGCAGTGCGTAAATACTCCAAGTTTTTATGGTCTGTAAAAACGAGGACTGGGTGCACAGCTCCCTCCAGCAGGTACCGCCATTCTTGGAGAGCAGATTTTATGGAGAAGCTCCCTATCTCCCACATCATAGTTGCATTCTGGGGGTGTCAGTTTCCGGGAGTAAAAGGCAATTGGATACAGTGCAGCTTTTGGTCCTTGTCTTTGGGAAAAGACCGTTCCGACTGCCGTCTCTGAGGCATCCACCTCCAGGATGTAGGGCAAAGCAGGGTCAGGGTGTCTCAGGATCGGAGCAGAGGTGAAGAGCTTCTTGAGTTGCTGAAAGGCTGCTTGCGCCTCAGGGTTCCAGTAGAAATGGGAGGTCTGCTTTGTCAGTTGGGTGATGGGTGTGATTACCGCCGATAACCCCTTGACGAACTTCCGGTAAAAATTGGCAAAGCCAACAAAACGCTGCACTGCCTTTTTGTTGATAGGTGTGGCCAATTCACAATGATGGTGACCTTCTGGGGGTCCATTGTAATGCCTGAGACCGACAGGATAAATCCCAGGAAGGAGATGTTGGAGCACTCGAACGCGCACTTCTCAGCCTTAGCGTAGAGGCCGTGCTGATGAAGGCGGCTTAGCACGCTCTTGACATGGGTTCGGTGCTCTTCCAGGGAAGGGGATAAGATGAGGATGTCATCTAAATACACCACCACAAACTGATCGAGGAAGTCCCGGAAGATATCATTAACGAGGTGCTGAAATGTGGCTGGTGCGTTGCAGAGTCCGAATGGCATGACTAAATATTCATAATGGCCAAACCGGGTCCTGAAGGCCGTTTTCCATTCATCCCCCTCCCTGATCCGAATGAGGTTGTAGACCCCGCAGAGGTCCAATTTGGAGAAAACGGTGGCAGAACCTAGCCGCTGGAACAACTCCGGAACCAGCAGGAGAGAGTATCGGTTCTTGACCGTGATTTTGTTGAGGTCTCTATAATCAATGCAGGGTCTCAGGGATTTGTCCTTTTTCTCCACAAAGAAAATCCTGGCCCCGGCAGGGGACGTAGAGGGTTGGATGAATCCTTTCGCGAGATTCTCATCCAGATAGGACTTGAGCGCTGCTAGTTCCTTCTCTGAAAGTGGATAAATCCTGCCGAATGGTACCTCTGTGCCTGGAAGCAGCTCGATGGGGCAGTCGTAGGGGCGGTGTGGCGGCAAGACATCTGCCCCTTTCTTGCTGAACACATCGATGTAGTCATGGTATACAGCAGGGACCACTAGGCGGACTTCCGAGTCAGAGTCCGGGCAGGACGCTGCTAGGAGCGATCCAGCAGAAGGTGGGAAGCAGTGGTGCTGACAGTAGGTCAAGCTGAATTGTACGCTGCCAGTGACCCAGTCGATGTG
>BLSH010412563.1:109415-129688 GCA_018402905.1 Glandirana rugosa
CTCTTTGTGGACCCTCGCCCAAACAGCATAGGTGCCGTTGGGCGCTGCGGTCCAACTAGTGCACTGTAGAACACCATTCCCCTTACATGTGTTCATGGCCTCGGTTGCCGTGGATACGACAAACCCGCTCCCAGGTGTTTCTCCCGATCACGCCGCTATGCATTACGCTCTCATGGGCGGCCCGCGTGGCAGGCTGGGATTGGCTGATTACCTTTCCTGCCTGACGAGGCTTCCCTGGGTCTTAATGTTAGACAGTAGCGATCGGGATATCTCACTGATAGTCCCGATCGGCTGTTAAAGTCTCACACGCTACCCTGTCTCCACACATCCGATACATATAACTGCATGTTGGATGACATTATATTAACCATTTGTGACATATTAATGATTTAAAGAGGTGTTTTTTGGCGGGACTGAGGTCATGTGACAATGGGAGGGGGAGGGTATACTTTCTGCACACTTCATTTTCACATTGTTTGATTGGTGACTGATGTATATATATACTGCCTTTGCACTGTGCACTTTATCACATGCCTGATGAAGGGGCCCTGCGCGGCTCCGAAACGTTGCAATCTGCTGTGATGTGATTTTTTTCAATAAACGAAACTTTTGGACAAGGATCCGTGGTGTGCTGACGAATTTATACACTAGCTTGCTTGGGCAGTCTGATGATAACGCAATCTAAGTGAATGTGACGACCATAATCCCAAGTTTGCAAAATAGTAGTGTACTTCCCTGCAACTTTAGGAGACAACTTCTTTATATCACAGCTTGCAGGAAACCTCAGATAGTCTCTGATAGCTGTACCAATCCACTGTGCCCACTTGCATTGAATCTCATCAATCAGGGTCTCTGGCACATATGGATACAGGAAACCATACTCTTTAGCTACCTTTTTTATAACAATGCATTGCAACTTAGATAACTTTGATAGAAGTTTAGGGTCTCCACAGCCAGGCAACACAGGAGTATCAGGAGCACACTTGACAGAGTAACCTGCAATTGTATCAGGTTTTTGAGGACATGAAGAGGTTACTCGTACAGCAACATTTAAGGTTTTAGCACAGTGAGCCCACCGCTCCTCTTCTGGAGAATTTACCAGGCATAGAACAGGAGATGTGGAGGTGGGTGGCTCAGACATGTCACTGCAAGCTGAAATGAACATAGGGACCTCCTCTTCTAATATCTCAAACTGCTGCTCAGAGTCACTTTTGCCCCATCTTTCACAAGACACAGTGTCAGAGAACAGTTCTGAGATCCTATCGGACAGCACATCATAATCAGACTCTGTAGAGAACCCCATCGGGAGTAGGTTAGGCCTCAAGCATACACTGGAGGCTTCTGTTAGCTTAGCCCCCTCGGTAGCTACGGGCCTCACTGTCCCAACAGTGCCTCCCTCACAGCAGTCTTACCCGACTCAGATGCTTTCTCCCTGGGAGCTTCCATCATCAGGGAGTGTAGGCGACTTCGACTGTGGCCTCGGGAAGTCACTGGGGCACTTGGCTTTATAGCAGGCACGGGCGCCATAGACATGGTCACCCGAACAGGGTCATCGGTGACCGCACAGGGTGCACTTTGAACGGTGGCAGTGGGAACTGACACTTCCACTGCATGGGCGGTGATGTTGGCAGGTACATCAGCTTCAATAGTAGTAGGTGCAGTTGTGGTAGTAGAGGACAGAACAACCATTGTAGCAACAGTAGAAACTGATTCCGGAACAGTAATAGCAACACTCCAGTAGCGATTCCCTGCAGTGTCCACAGGTGATCCACAGGTGATCCAGGGCTGGACATTAGTGGCTAGTATTGAGCACTTGGAGCACATCAGCCCAATCGCTTCATAGCCTCCCCCTGAGTAGAGCGGCAGGCTACCTTTAGGTACGTACCGCACTCCGGTGTCGGTGATGGTCCGGGCCGACATCCGGTACACACACTTTCCAGTCAGCACTGGGAAATCCAGTATTCGTCATCCTTGCTTCTCCACCTCTCAGCACGTAGATCCAAGATGGCGGCATGCCCGTCCGCGCGTCCTCCTTTGCAGAGCGGTGACTACTCTCCCTGCCAAAGGATTAATCCGGTTGCCCAGCAGAAACTTCAGCGCCCGCCATTTTCTTGCAGCAGCGTGCCAAAACTTTAATGGAGTCTGCCTTAACCCTTTCAGCCCGGGCGAAAAGTGACAAGACACCAGGCTGATACTCTCCCATGAGCAAAGGACAATTAGGTTCTTACCCACGTGGTTTAACAGAACAATAGCACAGTCTCTAAGGTACATGAACATTACTTGCAACTCTCCCACGGAGCCAAATGAAATTCCTGTGTGATTGTGGTCCGTTGCTAGGGGCGAACATCACAAACATATCGCTTTGCCCCATGTCGGGCACCAATGTAGCGCCTGCCCCGATTCTCCAGAAGCCTGATGCTGACTTACAGAGGTGGGAAGGTTACACAACCCTCAGGGTGTAGGGTGTTGGGCATGGTGGGTGAGATCAATGAGAAAAAGAAGTTGAGCGCCAGTCACTTTTATGCTTTAAACAAAAATACGTTTATTTCTCAACAGGAGAAATAGGGGAGAGAGGGGGACAGGGCACAGGATACCCTTCGTAACAGTCAACAGGCTGGCAGACTCCTTAGACAAAAATAGGTGAAGTGAGGCAGACAACAGTACAGAGAAAATAAGCCTTTAAGCTGAACCAGCACATCTGTACTTTGTAGGACAGACAGGCTGTCTCCTCTAGTAACTAAGCTCTACTCACAGCTTCAGACACATGGGTTGACTTGGATGAGTTCTCTCCTAAAGTCCTCCCAGCCACTTCATACCGTCACTGCTCATGAAGAGTCCCCTCTGGTGCTTCCTCCAAACTCCATCCCTTTCAGAATCCCTTCCAGATCTTTGGCAGGCTTCCATCAGAAAACATTGAACATCTGGATAGGCCTCAGACAAGCCTAGCAACCGGCAGCCTCCTGGATAGACCCCATGCTTCGGGCCTAGCAGCCAGGAGCTGTTTCACACACGTCCACCGTGGGGATGGGGTGGGCTGGACTCCCAGATCACCTGACTTCTTCCAGTTAAATACTTCTCCCACAATACACTAGCACTGAGCTCATTGGCTGAGATGGTATGTGCCACTATAACTTCAATGTACTGTAACTTATCACTCTCATGTCAGATGCAACAGCACCACCTACTGACAAAAAGGAGAAGCCACAAACTGGAAATGAGCCATGTAATCCCAAAACCCTGCAAATCAGCCAGGATAATTATTATCCAGCACAACTAAATTTACCTACCACCCTATTCTAGTGGTGAGGGTGCTACACAAAACTGATATATAATTTAAAGATGAATACTGATGGGATGAGTTGTCTACTTTTTGTATTGTTAGCAAACTCTGGAGTCAGGTGGAGTCTTGTTGGCTAAACCACATATTGCAGCTTATTTGCTGCCATTCAGGAATGTTTAGCTCACTAGTGTTTACAGTAATACTCTGCCCTTTTATATCCAATTGGTGGATTACTACATGCTATGTTATATAGAATGAAAACAGGAACTTTTAGGGCCTCTAGTACTTGCTGAAAGTGCCAGGCAGAGCTGGGAACTGAAATGCAGAGGTCTTATTGTCCTAATTCCTGGAAGATATAAGAAACCACAAGGTGGTTTGACCCCTTAGGGCAGGGGTGCCCAACCTTTTGAAGAGTGAGGCCCACTTAAGCGACTTGGTCATGGGCATGTGCACAGGGTATGCCGAGTGTGCCTAGGCACACCCTAATCACCCCATGCACATTAGCATTATCACTCTGTGTGCCAGCAGGAAGATGGGAAAGATCTCCATCTTACTGGCTCTGCCATAAGAGAACTGCTTATGCACTTTTCTTTCACTATACCGGCCATATACTGTATATGTAGACATACATGTGCTTTAAGTGCTTTAAGCCCCCCCCCACAGTGCCCATACATCTTATTTTTACATACTGCCGCTATATACCTTTTTGGATGATCTGTATACCACATTTACACGATAGACTGCCCAGTTTCTTCATTGTTCATGAGTTCAGGTGGGAGGATATTTCCACTGCAACCTGTATACTCGCCTACATGTGCAATGTCAATATCATGTGACCTGGCTAGCTCTGAGAACAAGGGAATGTTCTCTTCAGCATAAAAGACACAACTGAGCATGTGCAGGTGGGCTACCCTGCCTGTGTTAAGCTGCTCTTTCGCAGATAGACAGTGCAGGAGGGAAGGATCTATGCATACAGGATAAAACAGCCTTTTTACACAATGCAGAGGATCAACCCCTTAAGTTAAGTGAGCATAATAAGCATGCTGTGCTGCATGTAAAGACTGATTTTACTGTTGTGTGTTTAGAAACACTTTAAGCTTTAGGGTGCACACCCTAAAGCAATTAGCTGCGCACACCTATGGACTTGGTAACCGTTCATGGGCCACAATAAATGGAGCAGGTGGATGACAGGTCCGTGTCCACTCTGCATATGCAGAGCAGACATTGACAGAGCCCGCTATACTCTTTGGGCTCTCTGATCCACAATGAAGGAAGGGGATGGATCCCCTTCTGGTTTCTTTTTAGCGAATTGAATTGGAGGTAGGCAGGTGTAAACAGACACAAGTCCATTTACATCTGCCACTCCATAGAGGAGAATGGAGGGTCCGATTGGATTGGACAGATCATGTGAAAGGGGCCTAAGGCTGCTTTCACACTGATGTGCTGTGGTTTACCCACACCGTGGGTGCAGCGCAGTGCACCTGTGGCTTTCCTTCTGGTTACCTGCACTTTGCCATAGACTTCTATTATATTCTGCAGGTGTGGTACACTTTCATAGAGAGCACCAAACCCCGCAGGTAATAACAGAAGTCTATGGCTCAGTGCAGGTAACCCGCAGGTGCACTGTGCTACACCTGCGGATCAGTTGGAAATCAGCTCAATAATCACTGCAGAACAGATATGCCCATATATACACTGTGATTTTAGTAATAAACTTACTTTTAACCACTTCAGCCCCGGAAGGATTTCCCACTGTAGGACCAGAGCACTTTTTGCGATTCGGCACTGCGTCGCTTTAGCTGACAATTGCACGGTCGTGCAACGTTGTGCCCAAACAAAATTTGTGTCATTTTTTTCCCACAAATAGAGATTTCTTTTGGTGGTATTTGGTCACCTCTGCATCAATCTGTGAATTGTATTGGGACTGCGATATTGGGGCAGACATGTTGGACATTTTTGACACTTTTTTGGGACCAATGACATTTATACAGCGATCAGAAATGTAAATATCCACTGATTACTGTATAAATGTCATTGGCAGTGAAGGGGTTAACCTGCAGGGGGTGATCTAGGGGTTAACTGTGTTCTCTAGGTGTGTTCTAACTGTGAGGGGGCTGTCAGGGGCATAAGAGATCTAACTGATTCCAGTGACAGGGATCAGTAGATCTCTTAGATGCCACCTGTCAGAAGGGGAACTGCCATGTTTACTTCGGCGGTTACCCGTTCTTTCCTTCTGGCAGCTCATCACGGCTCGCTGGAGGATATCGGGTCTGCCAGAGCCGCGGGCTCCAGAGTGAGACCACACTGCCGCAGTAAATATACTACGCGCGGTCGGCAAGTGGTTAATAACAGTCTTCCATTCAGGTATTGTCAGCTGTTGCTGTGCCAGACAGAGTGCATTTGGTATCATTCCGCCTGTGACAGGAGCTGGCCCTATACGCAAGACAATGGCTTATGGTGCTCTGCTCCGCAGGCGCTTGCTTACTCTGCTGCCGGCTTCCTTTACAACACTGATGCTCTGGGTTAGAGGGTCGGCAACCCACAATGTGACCCACCATTCCAGAGCAGGAGATCGCGGGCCACAGCAGAGGGCTCCACCAGCTCCATGTGGCCCTGGGCCACTGGTTGGGCTCCCCGGCTTTAAGTTATGTGTGATGGAGCACACTCCCAGCCTTGCTCTGCACAGAAAATTTCCAGCTCACAGGGCTACAATCTAAGCCCCAGCAAACAGAGTGATCATCACTGGGCCAGTTAACCCATTTACATGCACCAAATGTAGCCTCCACATGTGTTTTAACAGAAACATGCACCATTCACACTATCTGCTCTAACAATTTGACTATAAGTGCCGGTTCACACTAGTACGATGACAGACATCGCATGTGATTCGCAGCACATTGCTGTTCACATCACATGCAATGTCTGTGTGATGCGATTTCAGCCATACAGATAGTATGGCTGAAATCGCATCACATTCGGACCAAACTCACACAGGACCCTTTTTTGCGCAAACAAGAATTGGATTGCATGGGTGTTCACACCTATGCGATCCGATTCATGTCCGTCAGTTGGCAGTGTGATATGCAAGCTGAAATGGGGGTGTCATTAACATTGTATTGACACTCCCTGCAGTTTGCATATGGCAGTTCACATTGCCGTGCGAGTCGGTGTGATGCGGGAACCCGCAGTGGAACCGGGCCTAAGACTAGTGATAATTACTGTCATACCACAAAAAGGTTAAAATATGGTAGCATTCTTTAAAGGGACGAATGATTCTTTAATTTCTTATTTAAAGAATTTAGAGGATCTGCTTTACAATTTTTAAATATAGAGTATTTAGAGAATCTGCTTTACAGTTTTCAAATATTGATTTAAAATAAAAGACAAAACGGTTGAAGAAAATATTTACAGGCAAAGATATTACAAAATAGACAATGACAGAAAAATAAATGGATTTAAAAATTAAATGTATTTAGCATTTAGTGCATTTTACTTCTGTGGGTGGACCCATTAGAGGGTGTCACTGCACTAACATTCACCCAATCAAGAACTACGCAGGGTTTGCTGTAGGAGTTCTGAAGTGTTTATAATATATCAGCAGACACTGCCTCAATGCCAGTTTTTCTAACTATGAAAGTTATTAGATTGCCATGTTTTACAGTCCAACAACTTAGAAAAGAATGAATTACAATTTGATAGATATTAAACATGATATTGATCTTATGCCTATTCTCCTTAGGAGATGTAATGTATCTTCTCCGCCTATTGGGCATTATAGCATAGGCATGTTTGTTATTGAATTGTTGATATTCTTTAATTTATTTTGTGTAAACATGTGTTATTAGTGCCGGTTCACACCGGGGCAACTTGTCAGGTGACTTAACCGTCTGACAAGTCGCGCTCCATGCAGTGCAATGGAACTATTCTCATAGGAGCAACTCAAGTCGCTCCGACTTAGAAAAAGGTTCCTGCACTACTTTGGGGGCGACTTCAAGTGACTTGCATTGACTTCTATTACAGAAGTCGTTTGCAAGCCGCGCTGAAGTTGCGCTGTGCGGGAGGCTTCAGAGTCGGGCAACTTTGGAGCCGCCCCATTGTGAACCAGCCTTAATGTAGATCCATAACAGCACAAAGTATAGCAACTGTATTAAACTTAACTCTGTGTGGTTCAAAAACCAGATGCAGATGTTTATTGTGCAATCACATACCAGAAAGGCATTTTACAATCTGATTCCATTTTAAATTGGTTTAATGGAAGTTTATGATGGCTATCAACAGGTTCTGGCTTAAGGGGCCCTGCTAATGGGGTGTGATGACACTTGGCCTGTGACCTGTCATAGATGCTGTAAACTGGAATGCCTTCTTTTGTTAAAGAGATCTGTTAAAGGGTCTTCAGATATAGGGTGCCTTGGTGAGGCCCGCAGCTTACGCATGCGTTTGCAAATGTGTGCAACTAAACCCCTGTTTTTAACGCATACTGTTAGAAAGGTCAATTTGGTTGGTCGCCAGCTGGTTGGTAAGTTGAGTTTGGAAATTCTTTGGTTTTGTTTGACATGCGTCTGCCCTTCCAGTGCTCCTTGCTGTAAAGGCCAGCTATAGGTGGGGGCAGTGACCCTTTTTTGTCTTTTGTTAGGTTTCATGCACACGGGAAGCTTTTTCAACCTCCCCTGAACGATTTTTTTTGACAGCTAGAAGTCAGCGTCTAAAACGCCCGTTATGCCACATTTTGCATGCCATGTTTAGCAGCGTTTTGCCGCATTCGCGTCTAGGAGCGTTTTTTTAAATGGAAACGCCTGTAAACGAAACGCTCCTAGACGCGAGTTACCGCGTTTAGCAGCGTTTTTCCACGTCCGAAGTCTGAAACGCCGGTAAGCTCGGCGTCTGAACCCATTTTTTTGCATTCAGAAAAAAGCCTATAAACGTGACTGCCTGAAAATGACTCTAAACGAGTCTTTTCTAAATGTACACACAAGATAACATTAAAGGAGTTCAGGGGCAGCTGTAAAAAACGTCCAAATGCCCCTGAAAATCTGTTTATCAGCCTCAGTGTGCATGAGGCCTTAAAGATGTTAAAGCCCATGAATGGCTGCCATAGACAAGGAATCTAAATCTGACTTTTTTTTGTTGCTGTCTTATGAATTTTAGAGAAATTAGGGTGGCACTGTGTTCAGAATGAACCCCAGTACTCCTCACTCAGTTTGGGGTTCATGAGTCCTCATTCTAGTCACAATGCGCAATGAAAAATATGAATCCTATTATGCTTTTTATTCTGACTCCAACTGTTGTAATAGTGACTTATCCCTTGCTGAGACCTCTATGACTGGCCTGTATAAGCAGATATAATCACCGTGGACAGTCTTTATCAGATAGCTTGAACTATAGACACTGATTCTTCCCTAAGTGTAGATATATTGCAAATGGCAGGTACAGCAGACAACAAATGTGGCAGATGGTTGAAAGATGGTATCTGCAGGTCAAAACATGGTAATGTGTCCTAGGATGCGAGTAGATTGCGTGCGGCCTAGACATGTGTGGTCATCTTCTTCCTCATGAGACAGAGTCAACCAGGAACAGGAAAAGGAAGTACAACACAGAGTGAACCAGGAAGAGGAAATTACCTCAGAAGATGGGAGGGAACACACTTAGAAAACAGAATAGGATAATGCAATATCCAAAACAACCACAAGATGGAAGTTTAACGACCAATTATATAAACATTAATATAACTATGCATAGCATTACATTTACATGATAAGTGTAACAGCACACTCCCGGTCTGGTATTGTAAATACCACTATGTTATATCATAACGGTAGTTATGCAATGCAAATAAACGATGGTGCAATTTGCAGTTGTCTTGAAGATCTGAAAGACAAAAAATAACATGCACACATATATATATATATATATATATATATATATATATATATATATATATATGTATGCAACAACAACTAAAGAAAGCATCAAGAAGTGTCACTTAAAGTTCAAGGAACATTCTTCTTGTAATGTAAACTGGATCCAACAAACCCAAGTAAGCAAGTTCAGTCTCCAAAAGGCAAGAGTAGAACAAGTTCTGTGATGGGTCTGAGGAAAGTCTTTACAGTTCCTTGTCTGGCAACTTTCACCTTTACCTTATGTACCATACCATCATCGCTAGGGATGGTCTTTACAATGAGTCCCATGGGCCATTCAATTTTTTCGGCTTGCTGGTCTATGAGGAGAACAAGATCTCCAATTTGGAGGTTAGGGTTCAGATCAGCGGCAAAAGTCTTGACTTCAGGACGAATCTCTGGTTGTCAGGATCTAGAAGACTGAAGACCTCAGGTGTTGTTTCTTCTGTATTATCCAGCAGGAGTTCAGGTCCTGTTAACCAAGATGACATTGCAAAGACACTTGCAGACATTGGTCTGGTGGCATGATTATGCTCCGAAGGAACATGATGCAATTGTTCAGGCCTTGAGGATATTCTGATTCTTTCTACACGGTTGCTGACATAGACATAGAAGCGCTTTTTGCGATTGTATATGTAGCCCAAAACAACTTTGCTGTCTGTGTAGAATTTGATGTCATCTGTGTGAATGTCTAGCTCACACAGTATAAAATCTACAATTCCTACGGCTAGTACAGTCCCACAAAGTTCAAGCCTGGTAATTGTGTGCTCAGGCTTAGGCGCTAACTTAGCTTTGCCAAACAGAAACCCTATATTGGTTTGATTGTGAGGCCTTGAGGTAGGCAACGGCTGCTATGGCCTCAGTGGATGCATCTGAGAAGATGTGAATCTCTTTTCTCTGATTTGCAGCAAGGGAAGCTGAAGTGTAACAGTGTGGTATGTCAATTCCATCTAAGGCATGTAGAGAGTGTTTCCAGGACTCATACTTTGAATATTTGCATCCCAGTCCTGAATAGTCTCCGATAATTGTCTTAATAAGGATTTACCTTGTATGGTGATGGGAGCCGCAAATCCCAGTGGATCGTATAGACTGTTCACCACTGACAGAACACTGTGTTTGGTGAGTGGCTTGTCTGCAGAGCTGACTTGAAAGCAAAAAATAAGCCTTAAATAATTTCCACCGTAAGCCCAGACTTCTCTAAACAGGAGGCATGTCCATTCCCAGATTTAAATCTTTAAATCCTGTGGCATGATCACCAGGCTGAAAGGCTTCCATCACAGCAGCACTGTTTGAGGCAACCTTACCAGTCGCTCTGTGTCTGCTACTCCCCTCTGTCAATCCCTCCACTGGCTTCCACTCACCCAACTAATTAAATTAAAAATACTAACAATCACTTACAAAGCCATCCACAACTTTGTCCCCAGCTACATCACTAGCCTAGTCTCAAGATACCAACCTAATCGTCCTCTTTGTTCTTCTCAAGACCTCCTGCTCTCTAGCTCCCTCATTACCTCCTCCCATGCACGCATCCAGGACTTTCCCAGAGCCTCTCCAATCCTCTGGAACCCCTTACCCCAATCTGTCCGAATATCTCCTACTCTGTTAGCTTTTAGACGATCCCTGAAAATATTTCTCTTCAGAGAAGCCTATCCTACCCTCACCTAACAACTGTATTTTCACTTCCTCCATCTGATAATCCCCCACAGTTATTACCTTTTGTTCCACTCGACCCTCCCTTCTAGATTGTAAGCTCTAACGAGCAGGGCCCTCTGATCCCTCCTGTATTGTTTATATAGTAACTGTACTGTCTGCCCCCATGTTGTAAAGCACTGTGCAAACTGTTGACGCTATATAAATCCTGTATAATAATAATAATAATGAAGTCTGAGGTTGGCCTCTATGGCTTCTTCATCTGTGGGTAACGATTTGAGTCCTTCATCCACGAAGAAGTCTCTCTCAACACCATACTCCTTTTCACCATCAAGAGCAGTCCTTTTGCTACAGCAGGCGAGGGACTGTTTCCGAATACATGTACTTTCTTGCGGTATTCAATCACTTCATTGTTTATGTCATTGTCATGGTGCCACAGAAACCTTAGGAAGTTCCTATGGTCTTCTCTTACTACAAGGCAATAGAACATTTGTTCAATGTCAGCAGTTATGGCAACTGGCTCTCTTCTGAACCTCATAAGTACTCCTACAAGGTTGTTGGTTAGGTTAGGACCAGTAAGAACATCATTCAGGGATACCCCTTGATGCTTGGCAATGGAATCAAACACTACCCTGATTTGCTTTGGTTTACGTGGGTGATACACTCCAAAGGAGGGCAGATACCAGCACTCGTCATGTTCAAGAAGAGGTGGAGCTGGCTCAGTGTGATCATTGTCAAAGATCCTTTTCATAAATGCAATGAAATGTTCCTTAATTTCAGGCCTGCTCTTTAGTGTTCACTGAAGTGAGTTGAATCTGGATAAAGCTTGTTCACAATTATTTGGAAGTCTGACTCTTGTAGCATGAAGAGGTAAGGGTGCAACACAGCTGTTATATTCATCTTTGTAGAGTTCACTGTCCATTATTGCGAAGAACTCTCTATCTTCAACTGACAAGGCTATTCTGTTGTCATCACGTGTAGAACAAAACACTGTACTACCTAAGTTGTCATCATAGGGGATGGGAGTAACATCAGATACCTGGATGATGTCAAGAGGCTTCTCCTCTACTTCATAATGATGAGGGCATTGACTGAAGTGAGATGCATGCCCATTTCTTAGCACATGAGTCTTGCAGGAGTTGATCTGCGATGGCTTGCGCGGTCTGTTCAAGCATACATCGCCCACTGTTACCCAGCCTAGGTCAAGTCTTTGTGCATATGGAGCGTTGTCAGATCTGTTGCACTACCGGTGCACTTTATGAACTCTAAGAATGTCTCTTCCCAGCAAAACTAAGGTTTCAGCATCCATGTCCATTGGAGGAATATCAGTAACCAGGTGCCTTAAGTGGGAATGGTAATATGCAGCTTCTGCGTTAGGAATTTCTTCCCTGTTGTCTGGTATTTGGTCACAATCAACTAATGTTGGCAAAGGTATGCCCTTCCTTGACTTGATATGGGAGACCATGAACCCATCGGCCCTTCTGCCAGAGGTTTCTACATGACCAGGTGTTGAGAGTATATGGTATTGCATGTCCCTTTATGCCAAAGATCTCAAAGAATTTAGACTTGACCAGGGACCTGTTGCTCTGCTCATCTATTATGGCATACATCCTGGTAAATTTCTCAGGTTGATCCTTTGGATATATTTTGACTAGACATACCTTGGCACAGCATTTGTGGCTTGATCCTTCCCCAAAGACCTCAGTACATGAAGAAGACATGTTTGTAATGGCTGGAGCATGGCTTTGTTGCTCCCCACCATGATTTGATGCAGGGTTCAATGTAGATGGCTGCCGTGGATTGTCTGGAAGTGGAGCAGGATGTATAGCTGTAACGTGTTTGTCACTACTGCATTCTGTACACTTGATGTCAACTTTACAGTTTTTAGCAAAACGGTCATAGGAAGCACAGCACCTATAGCATATTCCAAGTTTCTGGAGAATCTCCCTGCATTCTTGGATAGTCTTTGCCCTAAGCTCACAACATTTCTTTAAGGGTGAGTTTTTTTGTGAATAGGGCACTGACGATTTGGATCTTTATCTCTATCACCCAAAATCACTCTGGTCAGCGGGAGAGGATATGGGAGGTGAGATGCCTGTCTTTTTAGCAGATATGGCTCTATATAAGTCCCTATGTTTAGCTGCTTTGCTATCATACCTTGATGATGATGACGCAGGCAAGCTAGACTCACTGAAGCTGAAATCATTTCTCGTCCAGGCTTGTTCACTGATGAACCTGCAAAAATATGAGAATGGAGGTAAGGATACGTTATAGTCTTTAATATCTTGAGCCCTGTTGTGCCCATTTCTCCTGCAGGTTGTATGGCAGTTTAGACACTACTGGGTTCATGCCATGGGCGATGTCCAGGTAGCTCAGCCCAGGTAGACGAGGGTCTGTCTTTGCCAACTCTAGCTCCGTGAGGAGGTCACCTAATTCTTGAAGCTTGTGATGATCTTTGTTTCCTATTTTTGGAAAGTTTTGCAGTTTCTTGAATAGAGCACTTTCTATGGCTTCAGAGCTACCATAGGTTTGTTCAAGTCTTGCAGCAGCAAGACCTGCATCTGGGTAGTCAACATGTACTTTCAGTCTTTTAACATGATCTGCAGAATCTGGCCTCTGCCACTTTATAAACAAATCAAGTTCCTCCTTGGCAGTAAGGCTGAGATCAGCAATAGAGGCTTTGAAGGTTGATCTCCAAGCTCTATAGTTCTCTGGACAGTCATCGAACCTTGAGAGGATAATGTTAATGAGCTTGCGGCGAATCATATCTGGCGAGCTCAGACAGGTCTGATTTCTCACTCTTTGGTGCAAAAGTAACTTGTGGGACCCCTTGGGTGTGAAAATTCTCTGGTGAGTAAAGGTGAGGTTTACCAGGATAAAATGATGTTGCAAGAGCATCTAGCTTAGTCTTTCAGGCTTCTGCTCGCTGTTGCTTGAACTGTGGCTTGTCGCTGGCAGTCACCTTGTTGTTGGCAGGAGGTGATGTGGTTTGCTGTGTGGGTGCACTTGCTTTTTGGACTTGAAGCTTGTGCGTTTTAGAGGTCTCTGTGTTAAGAGTTTAAACAGTAATGTTAGTAGGTGGCACAGGAGAGAATTCTGTATCAAGCACTATGCCTTAGCACATATTCACTGGTGCGTTCAGTTGGATCTTCCATTTCTGCTGGAATAGAACAGTCTGAGTTAGTACTTCCTCCCATTGCTTGTTCAAGGACCTTTAGCCTTGCTAGGGTAGCTGCTTCCTCCCTTTTGATTTGCAGAATCTTTATTTGGGATTCCGCCTTTGCTTAGTGAGCTTTGCTCTGAGCTTCTATCTCTGCTTGAAGAGTCTTGCTCTGAGCTTCCATTTCAGCTTGGCGAGATTTGCTCTGGGCTTCCATTTCAGCTTGGCGAGCTTTGCTCTGAGCTTCCATTTCAGCTTCTTTTTTGGCAAATGATCTTCGCACTTTATTTGCTTCTAGACTTGCACAGGCCTCTATTAGCTTGTCACTTAATGTTGAGCTTCTAGAGCGAAAGATCTAGAAGCACGTGTTGTTAGCCTTGTAGATGTGGATTTATGAGATCTGGTCTCCTGCAGTTTAGCGATGTGGAGTTCTGCCTTATCCTTGGCATCTTGCACAAGAGATTTCTTTGTTGGTTTAATTTGTCTGTCTTAGACAGTTCTGCTAAAGAGCCCTCTATATTAGAGTGCTTTAAGAAAGCTGTGTATTTTGCAGACAGTCGCTGGTAGCGCTCATACGCTGCAGATAGGCAATCTGTAGAATTTCTTAATTCAGCTTGCTGATTGCAGCGTGGCAAGACTGACATACAGTATGTAGTTTTGTCCCACAGTTCTGTCCACAGTTTTTCTCTAAGTTTCTGTGTTGGTATTATTGGGCGTTTGGGTTTTACACTTTGCTCTGCAATATCTACAGAATCTGCTCCCTGTACATCTGTGTGGTCAGAGGCATGCTGTATCTGTGTAGATTGAGCAATAAAAGAATGTTCGGAGGCTTGTCTAGATATTTTTTCAAGTTTTGCAAAAAATGTTTACTGTCTCTTTAAGAAGACGAACAGCAGCTTAGACAGGTAGGATAACACAGTTCAAAGTGGAGAAACAGTTTTCAACATTCACTGATGGAGTGCAGAAAGCTTGTGCGACCATGTGCTTTCAAAAGATGGCGGATGGCATTGAGCTTGATTGCAGATTACACATTTACACCACAGGCTGTAGGAATTCTACCACATGTTTTGACTATTATCTACACAGCAGTCTGCAGGAATTCTAGCATGTTTTGACTTAACATCTACACAGCAGGCTGTAGGAATTCTACAATGTTTCGACTATTCTCAACTGTTGTAATAGTGACTTATCCCTTCCTGAGACCTTTATGCCTGGCCTGTATAAGCAGATATAATCACCATGGACAGTCTTTATCAGATAGCTTGAACTCACCAAACACAGATTCTTCCATAAGCGTAGTTTTATTGCAAATATCAGGTACAGCAGACAACAAATGTGGCAGATGGTTGAAAGATGGTATCTGCAGGTCAAAACATGGTAATGTGTCCTAGGATGCGAGTAGATTGTGTGCGGCCTAGACATGTATGGCCATCTTCTTCCTCGTGAGACATAGTCAACCAAGAACAGGAAAATGAAGTACAGCACAGAGTGAACCAGGAAGAGGAAATTACCTCAGAAGATGGGAGGGAACACACTTAGAAAACAGAATAGGATAATGCAATATCCAAAACAACCACAAGATGGCAGTATAATGACCAGTTATATAAATATTAATATAACTATGTATAGCATTACATTTACATGATAAGTGTAACAGCACACTTTTATAGAGTTTGAAGTCTAAGTGTACAGATGTGAACTATGCATGCATACAAACATAATGCACAGGCACAGATTAATGGATTTATATCCTTTGTGGCTATTACAGAACATACTGTATTTAAATGAAATATTTTGTGCCAGGGTTCAGCTTTAATCCCACTTTCCTGTTATAGCAGTTGTGTAGGGAGTCTGAATATGGCTGTGCTGTCCATTAGATCCACTGACCCTAGTAATCGGAACACCAAGGCCTCATTCAGAGTATAGTAATCAATGAGGACTGATGAACTGCTGCATTTAGATGCGGTAAAATGCTGGCTCTGGATGGACCAGCACTCTGTGATATGGCCTTATACAAACTAGAACATTAGCCACAGCTGGTTTGTATGCAGTCAAAAATGCTGGCCTTGGATGCAAACTGTATGTAACCAGGGGCCCGTCAGAACCCCTAATCACATGTAACTGTTTGGATGAGTGGGTACATGTGAACAGTGGCCACATATGCCCTTCATTTGTACAGGGTACACATCTGGCTGCACCGGCTGTTGGTCATGGCAGTTTGCGTAATGTGTATGTGGCTGAAGTTTCTGCATAGGCCTTTATTCTTTATTCAAACTGTGTTACAGACAAAGGTAATATACTTAAATAAAAACAAAAGGAAATGTGCTATTTCTATCTTTCACTAAACAAAAAAATCAATATAGGTAAAGGTGAACTGTGGAAAAATGACATAGTTTTCCTCAGAAGCTAGTATTGACCCATTTAGCATAAATTAATTATAGGTGTCTTGCATGACAGCCTATCAATCTCTGACATCACCTCAATGTAAATTATATCACTCCTCCATGTGAAAACCCTTCAGCTGGAAGATAATTGTGGGTTTCTATGCATGAACTGCCCATTTCAAATCCCCCCATGGCATTTCAATGATTTAAAATCAGAGCTTTGACTATGCAAGTCCATCGCCCTTTAGTTCTTTTATTTTTGCCATTCTTTATTCGACTTGCTATCCAGCTATTGAATCTATCCCCCCCAAATCCCTACTACACCACCCATCTACACCCATTCACAGAAACTCCTTCCAGCCATTGAGTCTATCCTCCCCCAAATCCCTACTACACCACCCATCTACACCCATTCACATAAAGCCCTTCCAGACAGTGAATCTATCCTCCCCCAAATCCCTACTACACCACCTATCTACACCCATTCACAGAAACCCCTTCCAGCTATTGAGTCTATCCTCTCCCAAATCCCTACTATACTCCCATCTACACCCATTCACAGAAATCCATTCCAGCCATTGAGTCTATCCTCCCCCAAATCCCTACTACACCACCCATCTACACCCATTCACAGAAACCACTTACAGCCATTGAGTCTACCCCCCCCCAAATCCCTATTACACCACCACCCATCTGCATCCATTCACAGGAACTCCTTATTTACTTACCGGAGCCTGCTGTCACATGATCCTCCACAGTGTGAGCAATGGACATCCTTGAATACCAGCCATTCTTGACTTGCTGATACCCCTTGTGCATGCATGTGCTTTTGTTGCATAGATTTAGTGAATATGGTTTGGTGTTTTTTTTTGTCCAGACACTTTAATTCTAGTATTATACAAGCACAACAGTCATTGGAGCTCTTGTAAAAGCCTTCATTATACACCATGGATGTTCATGAGTTTACTTTGGTTAAATAAACAATCACATTTGCTAAGATGCGGCCATTAAACTGTCTTGGCAGAACAATAAAATAAATATGTCAGTAATTATTTATTTCCCACAAATAATGACTCATTTAGGATTTTGCGGGCAGCATCTCTGAGTATAACGTAATAAACAAATGCACAGATTAAAGAGCTTAATTAAAAGCAGATATGCATGTATACTTCAACTGTTGTACTAAGAGGAAGTTTTGGGAACCTAGAAATGTATCTGTTTATATGAAACAAAGTCTAAACATGAGTGTTCCTCGCTGTGTATGCATTCAGATGCATTTTCAACAGATGCGGTAATTGTTAGCGGTTCAGTAAAAGTGACACTTTCAGTTGCCTTAAAGTGGATGTAAACTTTCTTCTATACCCAGTGAAGTGAACAGCCTCAGATGATACACAGATATTAAGCAAATTTCCCTACATAAGTTTTATGTGTATATCTGCTGTCTTCGGCTTTCTATATTCTTTAAAAAGTGTGCATTGTGTTAACATTTTTTCTTCCTGTTTCAGCAGGGGTGTGGAGTCTGGGCATACACTGTGTGCCAGCTGATTGGAGGAAAGGCACACACTCCCCCGCCACATAGGCAAAGGAACAAAGGAACATGCAGAGCTGTGCTGTGGATAGACAAGCTCTCTGCTTATCCTCCTCTAAGCTCCCTCCCCGACACAAATTTTCAGCTGCTTTTATGGAGAGCTTGTCAGAAGTTATCATGCTGATACCAGAGGAACGAAGCAGCAAAAAGACACAGGACTTAGGGCTTTGGAGAGAGATAAGTAAAACACTGCAGCTATATGTGGAAAAAAAGTATAAACCACTGCGCTTAGCTCCTGTTAATGTGTAGTCCACTAAGTGTCCACAATCTATAAAAGTCCACAAATCATCCCAAAGAGACGGTGACAACAGTGATTGTGCTCAATCAAACTTAGGTACTCCAATTGTGCTCGGTGTACCCCACATGAATGTCCACTCACCCTTCCTCCGGTGACCACCTATCTCTAGTGTGGTCCAATGAAGCATATGTGGGGACCTCCCCTGTGGGTATTCCAGCATTCCACACCTCCAACAGTTAATCCATTGTGCATGCCACCATATATGGAAAGAAAATCCTCATAGCGCAAATACCATTGGATAAAATTTATTTAAACAATTAAAATTATTTAAAACTCACATTTGTCGGTGCCTGCATTGCCTGGCACTTAGATGTAAAGGCAGCCAATTCACTAAAGGGAGAATCAGCCCTCGCAGAGGTAACTGTGATTGCCGTAGGAACAGTCATGTGTCACGGTTCCCCGTGGGTCCCCTCGTTCATCGGAACGATCGTTGGTAGCGGTTCCCATGGGTCCCCTCGTGCGGCGCAGGCGGACGTATGAAAAACTAGGGGACCCACGGGGAACCATCACACACGACCGCTCCTACGGCAATCACAGTTACCTCGGCGAGGGCTGATTCCCCCTTTAGTGAATCGGCTGCCTTTACGTCTAAGTGCCAGGCAATGCAGGCACCGACAAATGTGAGTTTTAAATAATTTTAATTGTTTAAATAAATTTTATCCGATGGTATTGAGGCTTTTCTTTCCATATATGGTGGCATGCACAATGGATTAACTGTTGGAGGTGTGGAACGCCGGAATACCCACAGGGGAGGTCCCCACATATGCTTCATTAGACCACACTAGAGATAGGTGGTCACTGGAGGAAGGGTTAGTGGACATCCATGTGGGGTACACCGAGCACAATTGGAGCACCTAAGTTTGATTGAGCACAAGCACTGTTGTCACCGTCTCTTTGGGATGATTCGTGGACTTTTATAGATTGTGGACACTTAGTGGACTACACATTAATAGGCGCTAAGCGCAATGGTTTATACTTTTTTTCCATTTATCAAGGCTTTTTGCTAATCCATCCACTGCAGCTGGTTAGATTTGTTGAATATTTGTTGAACATTTGTATCCAAGGCGCTGAAATCCGTTTTTTGGTTGCACTGCAGCTATATGTGCTTAGGTCAAATTTCATGAATGAGGTTTACATCCACTTTTTTTTTAATCCAAACTTTTTTTTTTTATTGACAAGAATAAAAAGTGACTGCACATTGTAGTAAAAAAGGATATACATGACAGCCACTAGCACTAGCACAAGCATTGTACATAAGGTATACAGTGAAGTAAAGACTGTCACGTTGGAACTGTATATTTGGAACATATACAAGGTTTTATAAAGAAATAAAAATAATAAAAAATGAAAAACAAAACAACCAGAGCTTATTGAGGGACAATTGCTCAGAATGGCATCTTTTTCCTATTCTCGGATATAAAATTTAGAAATACCCAAGCTCAGGCCAAAACCATTGTAACTCTTGGTGGGTTCAAAATTGTAACAGCCTATCCATCACTAGTTGTGGTGGGGAAAGACTTGGGTTATCAAGCCAACTCTGCCAAATGAGATTACATTTTTTAACCGCTTTTCAATAGCGATAAGCGAATTGTTCTCTAGGTAGAAGGGAGTTAACATTGGCGATCCACTGCTCCTTAGTAGGCACTGTGGCTGTCTACCAAAATCGGGCAATTAGCTTTCTAGCTAGGTACAATCAGTGGCGTAACTAGAACCATCAGGGCCCCGATGCAAGAAACCATGAAGGGCCCCCCTGGCAGGGCCCTTTCCTCGGAGCCCGGTCGCAAGTCACTTGTGCCTCTAATCACCCCCCCAACACACCCTCTTATGCCTCTAATCACCCCCCCCCCCAGCACACCCACTTATGCCTCTAATCACCCCCCAGCACACCCACTTGTGCCTCTAATCACCCCCCCCAGCACACCCACTTATGCCTCTAATCACCCCCCCAGCACACCCACTTATGCCTCTAATCACCCCCCAGCACACCCACTTTTGCCTCTTATCACCCCCCCAGCACAC
>BLSH010412564.1:10568-22107 GCA_018402905.1 Glandirana rugosa
GGTCCGAGATATACCCCGACCTCAGTGGCACGACGTACAGTGTACGAGAGACCTATCAAATCACTCTCCTACGACGACCGAGACACTCCCTGTCTAACGTCTTTTAGAGTAGGACGTAATGACTCCTGATCCCTCTCTATGATCATGACGACGAAACTCCCTGTCTAACGTGTGGAGTAGGACGACGTGTCTTGTTAGACTGACCTGATCCATCTCAGACAACGAAATTCCCTTTCTAATAACAAGAATAATATTTCCCTTAAAGCAACAGACTCTACCTAGTCCAGTCAGATTGTTCTGTGCAGCAGGATGAGGTGTGCAATCTGTCCCTCAAAGCAGCAGTACTAGTATCTCTCCCTAGTCCTCAGTAATGCAGGATGAGATTTTCTGCAATCTGTCCCTCACAGAGCCAGCAGCATCCTCTCACTAAACTATCCAGAGAGCATGTGACATGCAGCACGGTGACTCCAGCCCCATATAGAGCCTGGGTCACATGATGCACTGGCCAATCACAGCCATGCCATTGGTAGGCATGGCTATGATGGCTTCTAGGGAAAACGTGTGAAACACTGGAATAAAATACCTGAACCCCGGACCCGAACCCGGACTTTTTTTGAAAAGTCCGGGTTCGGGTCCGGGTCACAGACACCCCAAAGTTGGGTACGGACCCGAACTTTACAGAGTTAGAGTTTTTTGCTCAACTCTACACAGGAGTCCTGTGTGTCTTTTGGTCCATTCCAGGTTCAAATTCAGCCAAAAATGTGCGCTGAAATCGGGCCTGAAGTGGTGAATGGAGACCAGACCCCCGCTGTGAGCCGCTCTGTTCTCTAGTCTGAACCCAGCCTAATGCTTCCGGTAAGAGTACTACTTTTAAGGGATTTACATAGTCTAAGTGCTAAATTAGAATAAATGCAGCGCTACCAAACTATACCTAAACAATATGTTGTTATCATATACCATAAAACAAAACTGATACCCAAAACACAAGATGAAATAACCAAATCAAAAATAGTGTATACAAATATACCATATTCACTGTATATCAATTGTGCCAGTTCATGTCCTTATATGTGCCATTTCTTTTAATTAAAATAAAATATAATGACAGTTTATCTGTGAGTGATGTGAGATCCTTATTGTGATTCATTGATAAAAAATGTTACATATTTTGGTTTAGGTATGGTCCATTGGCAGCTGAGTCAGAATGAATAGGCTGCCTTTAAGTGATTGTAAAGGCAACATTTAAAAATAAACAAATAAATCTTCATACTTACCTGCTCTGTGAAATCTCGGCCCTGCCCCCCCCCCCCGCTCCCTTCCCTAGTCACTGGCTGTGATTGACAGCACTGGGAGCCAATGGTTCCTGGTGCCCCATCAAAGTCAGCGAGACCCGGAAGTGAGGGGAGAGAAGAGCTGCAGACATGCACGGTGCTGGATCAAATGAGGGCTCAGGTAAGTAATAGGGGGGGATACTGATGCCTAAACAGTTTTAAAAAATATTTAGGCTTTACAACCACTTTAACCACTTCAATACTGGGCACTTTCCCCCCATTCTGCCCATGACAATTTTCAGCTTTCAGTGCTGTTGCACTTTGAATGACAATTGAGCGGTCATAGAACACTGTACTCAAACAAAATTTTTATCATTTTCTTCCCACAAATAGAGCTTTCTTTTGGTGGTATTTAATCACCACTGGGGTTTTTATTTTTTGCCAAACAAACTCCGACATTTTTGAAAAAAAAAAAGTTTTTCTTCGTTTGTTAGAAAATTTTGTTTCACTGACAGGCACTAATGAGGCTGCACTGAGGGGCACTAATGAGTTGCCATTAATATGCAGCACTGATGGGCACCGATAGGCAGCACTGATGGGCACTGATAGGCGGCACTGATGGGCACTGATAGGTGGCACTGACATGCACTGATAGGTGGAGCTGATAGGGTGCACTGATGGGCACTAATAGGCGGCACTGATGGGCACTGGCAGGCGGCACTGATTGGCACTAACAGGCGGCACTGATGGTCACTAATAGATGGCACTGATGGGCACTAATAGATGGCACTGATAGGCAGCACTGATGAGGAGGTACTGTCAGTCATTACTGATGGGCACTGATTGGCATCATTAAAGGGCACTGACAGGTGTTATTGATGGGCACTGATTGGCACTTTGGCTTATGGGCAGTGATTGGCAGATGTGGTGGGCCCCTCTGATGGGGGCTGAGCTGATAATCAATGCACTGATTATCAGAACAGACCCCCCCCCCCCCCGTTGACAGGAGAGCCGCCGATTGGCCCTCTCTGTCAGCTGCTTACAGGCACTTCCTGGTTACATGCTGTGATCAGCTGTGATTGGTCACAGCTGATCACGTGGTAAAGAGCCCCCATCAGAGGCTCTTTACCACGATCGGAGTTGCGGTGTGTCAGGGTGACACACCACTGATCGCCATGCTGTGCACCCCCGCAGTCGCGCGATCACGGCTTACCTGTTGGACGTCATATGACGTGCCATGCAGGAAGTGGTTAATGCAACGCATTCATTGCATAAAGTGACGCATATTACTGTGCATGTGATAACCAGCCATGACACACTGGATAGGTGTGAAGTGGCTGTTCACTACAGCTAAAGGACTTCTTTTACTATTAACATGACATTAAACATTATCCTTATTCTCCATAAACAATCATCTTGTAAAACAACCCATTCAGTTTAAAGAAGAAATGAAAGGCAAAATATCTATGTATGGATATAAAAAAAAATTATAAATAACTTTTTCCCTTTTCTTATAAGTCATCTCATTCCCTCTGTTCTCAGCTGTATAAAAGCTGGGGGAGGAGATACACCAGCACACTGAGATTCCCAGTGAAAGGCTGTGCAGGTGGGGCGTGTCAGGGCAAGTCTGATTCTGATCATTGGAGGAGAAATGGCTGAGTTCCCAGCTTAGCTAGGGAACTGACCGCAATGTGCTCCCCTGCTTAGTGTGGTCAGTTTTTAATAGGAAAGCAGAGGGACTGGCAGGGACTCCAGGGATTTCACACAAAGAAAGCAATACAAAGAGAACAGGATCGTTTCTCTTACAAGTACATAGTACAACAGGCACATATCAGGAATATGAAATATTAGGGGACCAAGCGCTTTAAGGTTTTTCCCCTTAATGCTCCAGCCACTGGCTCTCTCCTCATTGGACAGATTGATAGCAGTAAATCAAATCCAGTGACACCAGTCCCACTGTCTGTGTATATTGACACAGCAGTGCCAGCGGAGGACCCCAGAAGAAGAGGATCGGTCCTGTGAAAAAACATTGCACAAAGCAGGTAAGTATAGGCATGTTTGTTATTTTTTAACAAAAATAAATTAAATGTTTTACAAACACGTTAATGGTCCTGTAATCTATTTTTTATGAAATTGTTTCTTACTGTGTATTTCTGCCTCTTTGTAATGTCCTCTGTGAGCTCCCAAGTGCTTCTTTTCCTTCTCACTTCCTTTTGTTGGGAACAAACAGTGCATGTTGGTTACTAAGATGTGCACTGCTCCATGTACACTACAAATCCCATAGTCCATCTTGGGAGTGGGAAGAAGATGGCTGCATTCTTATTTTTGCAGATTTGAAGGAGGTTGAGAGCAATAGTGTAGCACCCTCTATAGTAGGTAGGTGCTAAATGTCAGGTTTTTAACAGAGCAGGTAAATTTAGTCAGGCTTGGCTGGTAGTCAGGCCTGATTGTTTTCATTCTGGGCAGGGGCGTGCCTCAGGGAGGACTGGTGATGGCAGGTAGCAATGCCTCTTGGTAACCTCTTCTTTCTGACTCAGAGAGTTCTGGAAGAAAGGCTGGGAGAGAGGGGCGGAGCTGCCTGAGGAATCTTAGGGAGCCCCAGGGGCATAACGATAGGGGTTGCAGGGGTTGCAATTGCAACTGGGCCCCATGGTCCAGGGGGCCCATGTGCCTCCCTTGTACACCTGAATAGGAGGGATGGCGGAGGTGGCATTTAGAGGAAACAATCTCCTCCATTTTCCTCTATCCAGTTTACTTGTCTTCTGCTGTTCTTAGGGTCCCTGTGTGCTTCCCTGGTCCCCTATGGGAACAGGTCAGTAAATTTGTCATCTGCCGGCTCCTTCCTCTTTTGAATGACCAGAGTCAGTGATTGGTACCTATTGGTTCATTCATAACTGAAGCATAGTAAACTGTTTTTACTATACTTCCTTTTCTGAATGAATGGGAGGCTTGGTGCACAACTATTCCTGTCTATCCATTCTGTGCAGCTGAGGCTACATAGATGGAGACTGAGAGCTGAGGTTTGTTTAGACCCCTGATATCTCATCAAAGCCCCCCAACAGAGCTCCTAAAAAAATTGTAAAAAATTAAAAAAAATAAAATGAAATGGTAAAAAAATAATAAAATGAAAATAAAAATTAAAAACTTCTGACACCAGAGAGGGAACTATCAGGATTGCAAAGGTTGCAATTGTGACCAGGCCCTGGAATTTCACCACCATGGGGAGGCCCGAAGATGGCAGAAAGGGGGCCCGCTGCAGAACTTGTGAAAGGGGCCCGCTGCCGTACCATAATAAAGGGACCCACCATGGGAGTAAAGGGCCCCAGGATCAGTGGGAAGAGGGAAGGGCCCTGGCCAGGGGGCCCTTCATAATGTCTCGCACCGGGGCCCTGAAGGTTGTAGTTACGCCTCTGGGGAGCCCTGTCCAATCCCCAACCTGGGTAGGGGGCAGACTTCATTAAATACCTCGGTCAGCCCAGTCGGGGGAGGAGAGTTTGGGTGGAAGAGCTGGAGATGGTATAGTGCAGAGGCTGTCGTGGGCCTTAAGGGAGTTCCTGGGGGGTGACCTTGGCCTGGGCTCGGGTGCATCCAGGAGGAAAGAGAGAGATCCTGGCAGAGAGGCACATGCTGGAGCAGGAAAGGACAGTGAGAGAGCACTATCAGAGAGATCTCCAGAAGAGGAACTACAAGTGACAGGCGTCGGTGAGTGATGCACTCCCTGAAAAGCTGGAAGAGGTACACCGGAGCAGATTGGGGTGAGAGACAGTCTGAGAAGGGTACAAAAGCCAGTTGGGACTGTGGCATCACTGTGGCACTGGAGAGGGCCGTTGCAGTCAGGAGGGCTGGCAGGGCTGGGAAGAGGATGGGTTGGGAGCAGTAGCCCATCAAATACTAGCTAGCGCATTATGAACTGTACTTTGCTACACTTTGGGGGCCCGCAGTCACTGCCTGTAATGGGCGGTTCGGACGCTGTACTAAATATACGGCAGGCCTCACCATGTGCTAGCTAAGCCAGAACCAAGTTTGTGCTGGAGAGAGGAACAAGGAGTTAGCTGTGCAGCAAGTTTATGCTGGAGTGAAGAAGGAGAAGAGAATATACAGAGTTGTATATAGAGGTCCCATTAAAGAACTGTGGATCCATGGGCATCCCATAATCATCCCTACCCCATCCAAGTACAATCTCTTAATAAAAACAACAAAACAAAGTACCAGCCTGTTCTGTGACTCCGGATGTGAGGAAAAAGTGTGACTGAGGGCAGTGTGATCAGGTGAACCACAACTTTCAGCAACCCCCAAGGGGGCAATGGCTGCAATAGAAAATACTTTTTTGAGTTAATACCTAAATAGAATTTTTTCTTTTTATATCAGAATTTAGTGTCACTTCAAAGTCAGTGGAATTGCATTACATAAAAAAATGTGGTGTTCTTAGTTGGTAAAAAAAATTTGATTTTTAAGTCATTTTTTTCTGACCAACGGGTATTCTTCCTTATCTTATTAGCTATAAAGCCACACAAGCCTTATATGTAACACATTTCTGTAATGCAAACGGTAGTGCGGTAGTTTCACTTTATTGTAAAAGTAACATTTCACGGAAATTATGACTCAGCGTTTGATTTCGATTGTACAACAGCTGAAAGCAATCCAGGTGAAAGGCAATGAAACTTCCTCAATGATAAATATAGAATTGAATTGACTTACTTTGGCACAAACCTTAAAAAGAAAAAAGAGAGACGTAGTCATTTGCACAGTCGTCAACATCTCAAATTTCCTGGGACAACTTTTTTGCTCTGCGTTCAGCAATCCATTGTAGGTGGACAATGTGCTTTAATAGGGGCTGGGTATTCATTTATATAATACTGTATATGCAGGAATATTTATCATATACATATGACAGAAACACAGCCAAGAGGAAGAGGGTCTTGTTCATTAGTAAAATTATGTATGTATTTGTCTAGCTAGACACAATTTATAGTCTACTCTATACAGCCTATTTAAAGTGCTGCATCCCAATAGCTGTTACAAAAAATAAACAGTAATTACACAACAATGTTATTTGGCATTAAATATATAGAAAACATCATTTAACAAACACAGAGCAAAATATTGGACTTTTTGAAAAGGTGCAAACACTTCCCCAAAGAAACTACACGTCATTCATAAAAAAAATTTTAAAAAAAGAATTATATACAGGGCTTTTTTTCAGCGGGAACGCGGGCGAATGCAGTTCTGGCACCTCCAGCACTTAATGTACCTAATGGCCAGGGGCTCTTTGCTGTGCTTGAAGGTCTATTGATGCTGGCTACTGGGGGATCTATTGCTGTGGGGAGGGGACTATTGTTGCTAGTGGGGGATCTATTGTTACTGTGAGGGATCTACTGTTGATGGGGGATCTAGTGTTGTCGGGGGGGGGGGGTTATTGTTTCTAGTGGGGAATTTATTGTTGCTGGGAGGGATCCACTGTTGAGGGGGGATCTATTGTTGCTGGGAAGGTCTATTTCTTCTATTCTAGTGGGGCTCTATTGTCTGTGTGTGGGGGGGGGGTGTTGCTGGGAGGGGTCTATGGTTGCTGGCTGCAGGAGATCTATTTTACTGCCTTTCTTGTTATCATTAACACATTCCATACAAATTAATTTCACAATCCACAAAACAATTATAGACCCTTCTTTTTTTGTAAGTTGGCAAACTTACAAAATCTGCAGGGGATCAAATAATTATATTCACTACTGTATAGTGCCCCTAAATATAACTTACACTTCTCAGCATAGATGTAGCCAGGAGCTGGATATCCGTGCCTGCAATCCGGAGACATTGTGTAATCTCATTGTTTGGGAGCTCTTTCCCTCTAGTGTTGAGTTTAGACTCTAAACCAGGGATAGGCAACCTTAAAGAGGTAGAGATCTACTTGAACAACATGAGAGAAGTCAAATATCACTGGGCAGTAGGGCACAATGTCACCCAGTATTGCCTCCACGCACCTGATTTAAACCTCTAATTGCCATACTATCGTGCCCCAATCACGTGCCTTGCACAGCAATCATGGGTCTGAATCAGGTGGCGAGGAAGCAACATTCCGCCTCCTCACCACCTGTCTAACACACTTGGATCGCTTTTCAGAGGAGCAGCAGTACCTGCTGCACTTGTGAATGAGCCCTTAGTTGCATTTGGCAGCAGAACCCTTAGGGCTCATTCACATGTAAGGTGTACATATTCCGCAGCTTTTTGTGGATGCTACCACCTGCTAATCGCTACCCATTCAAGTAAATGGGGTCACCACGATCTACCAGTCACCTGCTGGTAGATCGCGATCTACAGGTTGCTGACCACCGCTCTAAACTATCTTATCTGGAATGCAGAAACTAAGCAAAGCATCTTGGGACATGTAGTTCAGACTGATTGGATTTGCCCTCTAGCTGAATCATAAGGAACAACAAATACCAGATGAAGGGGCGGCCCATCCATTGTGGGCGCATGGGCACTGCCTCCCCTACCCCCTGCCATGCCCTCCCTATCCATGCGCCCCTTTCAGGATGCCGGGCGCATGAATTCCTATGGCAGGGGTGGGCGGGAAGGTGTTTTTTGAGGCACCTGATTAGACCCAGAGGCTCTAATAGGCTTCAAAATAGGTGGGTTTAGGGCGCAGAGCATTGCGTCCAGAGCTCACCCAGGTGTGCTGCAACAGCGCATGAATACCCTGATACCCGTCACCCGATTGGCTGAAAGGACAGATGATCCTATTGGACGCCTAGGAGGAGGGGAGGAGACACACAGCTGAAGCGAGGAGGAGAGAAGCCGCTGCACAATGCCCACCGCAACCTTATGTCCACTGATGCCTGATCCCACTGCTGCCCGATGTGCCCGTCGATGCCTGATCCCCGCCGCTGCCCGATGTGCCCACTGATCCCCACCAGTGCCCCATTTGCCTGCCACTGCCCGATCCCCGCCGCTGCCTGATGTGCCTGCTGCCTAGATGGGGTAAGTGCCGGTGGACCAGCAGGCAGCGAGGGGGGTTTGAGGTAGCGCAGGGGGGTTGTTTGCCGCACCCTCAAACAAAAAACCACCAGCCACCACTGACCAGATGGCTGAGAAGGAAGAACAGACTGCTGGGAGAGTCTATAAAAGAGGCTGGCTAAGGCCTAGCTCGCTCTCTTTGCGACCCCGGCCTGGATCTGTGAGGGATTCTGTAATTGTGTGTGTTGCGGCTGAGTTGCGGCCTATCCAAACTGAATCATCCAGCAAGGATTCAGAGGGACACCTGCGGACAGCATCCCCTTCCTGTCCGGTGGAAGCCTGGCGGCCGCTCCTATTCCATCTATCCTGCTTTTGCATCAGATACAGGTGAGCCATAGCGCAGTGTGGCAGAGGCTGGACGCCATCCCTTAAGCCAGGTTCCTGAGGGAGGGCATGCCAAGTCATCCTCATCAACACCACCATCTTTCATTCCAGTGTTGGTGAGCGGGCATCAGTCCATCCATTTATAATAGACACTGTATACAGACACCATTGTCTCTATTCATTATATATTGCTTATAGTACTGAAGGATAAGACCATTCATCCACATAGACACTGTATACAGACACCACTTTCTTCATTCACCCCCCCCCCCCCCATTCTACAGCATACAATACCTTTGAACCAGCAGTTAATGTGATCTCATTTGCATCTTGTTAACACAAGAAAGGTCTATGTCTTTGATTATTATTACACCAAGTCAGTCAAGTTGCTTTGCTCTGCTATTCAGGAATTCTTCATATGCAATTTTCACAAAGACTAGCTGAAGACTAAAGGATTGCCTCTTTGTAATACAGGACTACTTCAAACCTTCCAACCCACAGCAGGGATTGCATCTACTGTGCTCATTGAGCTTGAATTTACCTAGAACTCTCTGAAAGAGCAGGCTAAATTCCATTGCAGTTAACTGTTATTGAAGGTTTAGAACCTCTTCATTTAATGTTTGCGCCTGTGTGTTGAGGGACAAAAGGGAGAGGTCTGACACAGCTAAAAGCTATTCCTCTGCCTTTCAGCTGTCTGTTCACATAGGCTGTGTACAGTGGGGCAAAAAAGTATTTAGTCAACCACCAATTGTGCAAGTTCTCCCACTTAAAAAGATGAGAGAGGCCTGTCATTTTCATCATAGGAACACTTCAACTATGCCCCACTGTATATGCATAAAAAACATAAGCCAATATAGGTCCTCAAATTAAGTCCATCAGGCTAAAGCAGCGCTATTCTGTGTGTATTACACAGACAGATCCTATTTACCTGAGATGAAAGCACACCATGAATATTATTCAAGTGATTGGATGACTGTGTCCTGAAAAACCACCCAGTGTAAAATCTTCAAAATCACTAAAAACTCAGGTCACCGGGAGGTGCACTTCCATAATTCCTCATTGAAGAGGGCTCTCCTGCAGCCAGATCATATGGGGCTGATATCCAGGTATTATGGGTTGCTAAGGCAGAAAACACATGCCCGACTACAAACACTACAGGCTCAATGGATGGAGGATATACCAAACCTTTCTGATGAAAATTGGGAGGAACTTATGAGTATATATTTTATCACCACAATATCTGCTAACGATAGGATGATACAATTACGTATTTTCCATAGAATATACTATACTCCATTGCGACTCTTCCGCATGTGCAAACGTAATGACTCGCTCTGCCATAAATGCAACAAGGACACGGGCACTTTGCTCCACATGCTGTGGACCTGTGAAAAGATAAGACCATTCTGGTCACAAATAACGCATCTTATCGCTACCAATTTTGATTCACCAAATATCTGTAGTTCGAAATGGTGCATATTGGCAGTATTCGAGGACATCCAGTTGTGATCGTACCAGAAACAATTTTTGCTTTTCTTGCTGTTTTATATGAGGAAGGCGGTGATGTTGCAATGGATATACTCTACATCAATAACGATTGGTCAGTGGAAGAGCCTAATTAATCAGGTATTACAGATTTACAAACTTACTTATGAAGTTAGGGGCTGTCCAAATAAATTTGAGAAAATCTGGGGTCAATGGAGTGGGATCTCTGACAAGTGCAGTCCCGGAGGAGTGATGGCCTTGAGATCTGGGGGATATGCGGCAAATCTAGAGTATTCCCATAAAGGGTGGCAAGCGTACAAATGGGTGATGACTATATGAAACTATATCTTCTGTGTTAATCTGCCGGTGTGTACTACCTACAAATGTATACGTGCTTCTCTGTCCTAGTTCTGGTTAACAAAGTTTGTTGTCTTTATCTGAAAACATCACGAATATATACAATGTCTGCTGATGGATGTGACTAGCGAATGATAACTAACCTTATTTCTTGCCTCTTTAACAATATATGGACGCATCATTGTTATATCCTACTTCTATATTATGTGAAACTTACACGATGTAACAAATGTTGACAATAAACTACAGTTTTAAAAAAAAAAAACTCAGGTCACAGTTCATCTGAAGGTTCTTGCAGATGTATGGGGAGACCACCTTCACCACACCTCGTGATCCCTCTCCCTTAAGAATTGCACTCAGCAGAAATATATCAATAGACCGCCTTCGTATACAAAAACTCATGTATGCAGATAAGGAAACATCTCCATGGATATCCCAATTGGATCACCTGGATCAAAGGTGTGTGGTTGCTCTTCCTATGTTCAGGCAAGCTCTGACTCCACAGGCAGTTCAGTTGTTCAGATAAAAAAGAAAGCAAACCTCAGAGTGTGAAGCTGTAAACATTTTATTCCCATGCAGCAGACCCACCTTCTAATATTGCACTTACAAACATCAATAAACAATAGCATTTGTTATCAAACAGCACTCTGTACAGTATGTCTCAGCACTCTCCACTCCTGGGAGTTTGGTCATCCATGGTGATTCCCGGGGGGGAGACATCAGAAACAGCTGAGAGATGCAGCAAGCCATGTGGTTGTGCCTAGACACATTTTCCAGTTCTGTCTTTGTCAATAGGCGTGACCACACAGCACAGGCTTGCAACTTTATAATTTCCAGAGAGCAGGCAGTTTAACCGGTTCCCCACCGCGCGCCGTGTTTTTACGGCGGCAGTGGGGGAGCCCTGCGCGAATCGCCGTAAATAAACGGCGATTCACATTTTGGCCACCAGGGGGCGCGCGAGCGCCGCCGGCGGCGCGCGCGCGCACCCGGCGCACTCCCGAGGAGTGTGCCCGCGGCTCGGGCGGACCCGATGTTCGCCGGCGAGCCGCGATGAGCGGCTACAGGGCAAAGAACGGGGAACCGCCGATGTAAAC